>CM053501.1:91627536-91694551 GCA_028627145.1 Eidolon dupreanum
AGATGGCCAGGAAAAATAAGACTCATGTCCTGAAATCCCATTTTTCCTATATAAGGTGTCTCTCAGTCTCTAAATACTTTGATGGAAAGATCTTTGTATGATCCCTATCTGCCTGGATTTTCCTGTTTTTATCTTTTTCATTGTGAATTTTAGTTTAATTACTTTTGTAAAATATTTAAATAAGCTTCAGGTTCTAGGATAGTTTTACATTTACAGAGAGTAACAAAGATAGTGCAGAGAATAGAAAGAACAGTTAATATTAAATATAAGACAATAAAACTATATTTCTGTAGTCAACATCTAACTCACATCAAGAAGACTTAATTAGATGATTATTTAGTTCAACCAGGTTGTATCATTTTTTGATGTCTTCTGTATTAAGATATGCCCTCCAAGATGCTTATGTCTCTTCTAGACTAATATTTAGTTCCAGAAACAGGTCTATGTGTTACATTAATATTAACTCGCATTATATTCAACAATTATTCACTTTCTTAAAAGAAAACAAAGGAGGTATTTAAATATTACTGGCTCCTGTAATATATTTCTTCTTAGATCTAATTAAAGGATTTTTTTCATAATTTAAAGATGATCTAATCATACACACCCACAAACACACACACACTCAAGAAAAAGACTTAAAATGTTTTCTTTGACTTTTAAATTATTAATTAAGTGGAAGATCAAAGATCTTTATGTAAAAAAAAGATCATTATGTAAATATATAACTCCAAATGGTTCTAGTAAAATGTTTCATATTTTGAAGTAAACATATCTGCAGTGACGTCAACTGTTACAAACTGTCTTAAAATGGTCTTAAATGAGATTGACAGAGTCAACATTATTGAAGAAATTTTAAAGCACCCTGAAGAATTGGAATTAATTACATAGAATATAACCTAAACTTTTGATTATATTAAATATTAAGTAAGTAAAATCAGGGAAAAATAGCATTTTACATATTACATAGTATAGAAAAATAGATGCAGCTGCTCTCACCAAGATAGTATTTCCCAAGGACTGAAGAAAAAATCTAATAGTTTTTTTTTTTTTTAATTTATATTACTATTTTTATTTTTTTCAATGTTTCAGAGCAATCTATGTAAATAGAACACAGCCAACTGTGCAGAGTAGCTCCTAAATAAAAGCAATGGTCTTCGGTCTCTTCTTTTCTTTCCTTCAGTACTAATGTGTTAGATATCCTCTTTCACTGCTACTGATTGTAATTCTTCTTGTGTATCTCTGTATAATTCTAACTATTTTTTATATTGTATTGATTTGCCAATACTAAACTCTACCACCTAGTAACTAATAGCTTATAATTTTTGATATTTCTTTGAAGTCTCGATCATCTATTGATTACATTCATAAGTCCAATTATATACGTAACATCTTTTTATTAAATTTTCACAGGTCTCAGTACTCCCCATATCAAGATGTGTTTGTCTCACATACTAACCTCTAGTTTTCTCTTGTCACATCCTTATTCTAATTTCGGCAAAAGACATTTATATTTATATTGTAACTGTCTCTTTTTTTTTAGGCGAGGCAATCCTTGGTTGACCTCACAGACTACAAGAACTTTGTCAGCTTACAATCCCTTGTTTTTTATTTATTTTTTATGCCTACAGCACCTGGTCTCCCATCTAAGTACTAACCAGGCCCGACCCTACTTAGCTTCCGAGATCAGACGGGATCTGGCTTGTTCAGGGTGGCATGGCCATAGACCTTGTCACTGTCTTTAACATATTAATTTATATCATAAATCCATTATGAAGTTTCCCTGTGCTTTGGTCATAGAAGTTAAAACAACACTTACTATGCAACTACTATATAAATAAATACAGCTTATTCTTGGATGCATGTGTATTATGATCATATTATTTCTTAGATCTAATGCTATGTCCTTTAGGCACACAAATTATTTAACATATGCCTTCAAATTAAAATTCTCTATCACTTGTTTAAATCTGTCAGCCACATTTACTCTGCTTCGAACAGGCAGGATTTTCTTAATATTTCAGTTTTTTTTTGTGTGTGTGATGATGTTTGGGTTTTACTTTTTCTAGAGTTTCTCTTTATTCTTATTTTCTCTTTGAAATGTTTCCCTTTATAACGGCCCCTGTCTAGTGAGAATTTTCTACTTTTGTCTTTTTCCCCAAAAAGCTCCATTCTGAAGCTCTCTATTCTGTTCCATCAGGGACTAGGTTCCTTGATGGTTTCTTAGACAGCTATCTTCCTGTATATCATTAGTTTCTACCATTTATCATTGCTAATGCAAAAATATGATGCTACATTTGCTCTTTTTGGGTTGTACATTACCTTTTATTATTTTTGTTTTATTTTTGAAATTATAAAATTGATTAATGATTTGTCTAAAGTTGAGTCATTTTAGACATTGTCTTAGTATTTCTCATTGTGAAATTTCATGATATTATTCTGTCTGGTGAATTCTCTTCTATTACTGGTTCATATTTAGCTAACTATGCTCTCCCACATTTTCTTTGTGATGTTGAACCTCTTAAATGTATTTTCCATTTCTTCCCTTTTCAGTTTTATACTTTTCACTAGAGGCTGCTTTTTATGCTAGTTCTTCTTTCAATTTTATTTGAGGTAGGACAATTATAACTTACTTTGAAATATATGTATATACACACACACACATACATATGTATATGTTTATATGTTAGTTAAATTATGAATGCAATGTCCTCTTGGCACTCTGAGAATCTTCATTCAGGTTTTTACAATTTTGCAATCTTTAAGCTTTTTAATGTTTCTCAATTGCCTATACTCTGGTCAGTTTACTGTTGTTTTTCATTTGGCATTTTTCTTTTATGCTTTTTTATTTCTTGATTGCCTGATTTTATTAAAGTCTCAAGGAATTAAAATCTGTCCAATTTACTTTGCTGCCATATTCAAATTAATAGTTTTAGATTTTCTAGATGTTTGTTCAATTTATTAAGAGAGTTCATTCATTTCCTTACAAAGATTTATGCTAACTGCTTAAATAGGTAAAAGCAATTTCTCAATGGTACAGTTGTTTATATTCAGGCCATCAATTAATACAGTTTTCAATGTTCTAATCCTAGTCACACAGTTACCTATCTGACTTTTCTGAACTCAGTATATCTCTGTCTTACTACCATAAAAATTAGCTATCATTCCGTGATAAAGGAGGGTTTTATGGAAAAATTCAAGCTTCAGTTTCTCCACCTTCATAGATCCCAAAAGACAATCCTATAAATGTTCTGTTTTATAGAAATTTCTGTAAATGTTAAAAAGTTGAAACTTCTAAGACAACTTATAAAGGTAAGACACTAACTTTATATTTTTTTGCCCTGCTTAAGTAAAAAAAGGCCTTTAAGTATCTATAAACTTCAGAATGAGGAGTATGTGTGTTTATGTGTGTGTGCATTACTGAAAGTTCAGTAATTGTAAGAAACAACTGTAACATTTTACTGAATTCTGGTTAGAGATTGCTAATTGAGATGTATTTATATTTCTAAATATATCTCTCTATGTAAAATAAATCATCTCTTTAAATTTAGTTGTATTATATAATTAGTATTCAATGTTCCAAAGATGCTGAAAAGAGAGGTTTATTTCTTTAATAGAAAAAAAATACTTTTTATATTTTCACATATATATACATTACAAAAGAGTAGTTGAGGAGAGGAGGAAAGCAAATTGTGTTTCATTGACCAGAACTTGATCTTTTGTCAGCAATCTCACTGTGGTTTTCAACAGTGAATTGTTACCTTCCAGAACATTATCTTTAAAAATATTTCAACTGGTTGTTTTCTTACTTTCACTTTAGAAAAATGTATGACCCAACTGACAGTAATAAAATAAAATCTGTAAAACGATCAGTGCCTATTTGATCTTAAGTAAAGATTATATTAGCTGAATGGTGACTTGGTTCACTGGGAGATGCAATTTATCATTCATCTTGAAAGGTTAAAAGCAGGCAACTATATATAAATGTGAATGAAGAAATATTTGGTTAGAAATTCATAACAAAATTCAACTCTGCACTTGCTCTGAAGGAAGAAAGAATGATGTGGTATATTTAAATCTCAGCAGAGTTAAAATCATTCTTGGACAAAACATTAAGAGATTTGAATATATCTTGTCTGTTCATATCGTGAGGAAAAGTCAAAATAATGTATTTTGCTAAATTAAAAACATTTTAAATTATGAATTCTGAATATTTTATTTGGATTGTAAGCAGTGACATGCTGGTAAAAGTCTAAAAACAGGCTCTCCCTTTAGGTAGAAAGAAGCTTTGACTGAAGTGTTTGTAAACTTTTAGGATAAGCATACTCCATGTCTGATTTAAATCAGCCTACATGTCCTCATTAAATGCAAACAAAGAAGATAACGCTGCTGATAGGTTCTATGAGCCACCTAGGCTGTCTCTGGCACACCACTGCTCTAAGGTCACTATGGCAAAATGTAAAATTGCTTAAGATTATGTTCATAAAATCTTGTCTGCATGTAAATAATTATGCTGTATTATAGATCAATATGAAATGTATTAAAATATGATTGATAGTACTTAATCATTACTTATTTCTCATGGTAGCTTGCTTCATAATCACGATATGATTAAAATGTAGGGTTTATAAGCATGTTATACTTTTGCTCAAATAAAATATAAGGCTCTCTCTCCTTCCTCAATGTTTATTACCAATCTGGGAATTTGATTACGGGTCAACACTATGCTCTGCTGCAATTTCACAAAATAAATGGATAATTTAAATTTGACCTCTGGAGCATATTTTTAAAGATTTATTTAAGTGAAGCAAACTGAGGGCTGTTTTTTCTCATCATTTTGTCTTATTTTTTAAAAGAATTCTATTTACTTATTACCAACATAATAATACAAGTCCTTTAGGATTATTATAGATATTTTTGCTATGGAAAGTATTTGGGAAGTAAAATAAAAATAACCATCTTCGAGTGGGGTGAGAGAGAATAGAATATCTCTCTTATTTATACTTCTTAAATCTTTAGCAACTAGTATTTTTTTTTTTTTTTTTGCTTTGTTTTGTTTTGGAGCGTGTGTGATGTGTGATGTGTTCAACTATATAAAATTTGACTTAGGAATGGGGAGAATTCCAGTAATTTACCAAATATGTAATTTAGAAGCTTGATCTATCATCTAACCCTATCTATCATCTATCTATCTATCTATCTATCTATCTATCTATCTATCTATCTATCTATCGTCTATCATCTGTCTATCTATATCTATCTATCATCTACCTACCTATCTATCCATTTACCTATCCATTGGATATTAGATAATCAGATATAAAGTATTAAATATTTTTGTGAAAATTGTAAATAGTGTGCAGAGTCATAAGAGGTTTCAAAAAGAAAGGTATTTTAAAAAAGAAGTTGTGTTTATAATTTTAAAAAAATAGTTTGAACTGTTAGAGTCATATGTTAAAGGTATATTCTGGTAAAATTTCATTAATCCAAACATCAAGAATCTTAAATCTTAAAACTTCACTGAGAGATAAAAAGGAGGTAATCTACAAATAAAGAGGAAGCATCAATAACAGTTTTTCATACACCAGATATTTTGGATGCTAGAAAGAAATATTTGAAAAAATTTGGGGGACATTACAATCAATCATAATCCCAGTACTCATATTTCTTTGACATAGGTTCTAGATTAAGTAACACTTATGTCTTCTTTCTCTACACTTCAGATTTTCCCAGTAGAATAGACATGAAGCACTAGGTCCTTGAGGCAAGTGGTAGAAAACATGGAGCATACTTTTCTATCTTTGCAGATCTTTCGCTTTCAGAACAGTCAAAGACTTCACTACTCTCGCTTCTACATGTAAATAGATGTAGGCAGATGTCTGGGACAAAGGCAGGCTTTTAGAATTACATCCAAAATTTGTTTCTCTCTGTCTCCTATAACGTAGCTGGGTGAGGGTAAGTCAGCAAGTATGATATATCTGCTTTGTAGAGTGAATCACTTCCTCTAGCATATAATTCAAAGGCAAGAATTGGGAGTACATCTAAAGTAGTCTAGTTTGTTCAAAGACCCAAGATATAATTTAGTTCTGCTTTTGATCAAACAAGACAATATTTTAATATTCATTGATCTGACTCTTTTATAATTAGTTTGATATTTAGAAAGAAAAGGGGACATCACTTATCATCATTTTAAGATTCAGCAATGATTTTGACCAAACATCTTATACTCATTTGTACTGCAAATTTCTATGGGCTCAAAAACAATAGTCCCAGCTAGATGGTATGTATGGTATCCACTATTCCCTAACACATTTATTGGTTCAGATGCAATTTTTCCACATATGTATTACTTAAAAACATCTTTTATCCAAAACATTTATTTGGTCCAATGAGACATTGCACAGCACTTCACAGTTCAGCAGACAAGATGAGCTTAGTAAGACTTACCCTGGTGGTCAACCAAAAAGAAGCACTCAGGGTGACCAAGGCTAGACAATAGACATATGGCAAAATCTAAGCACACATCCTGACAAACGTAATGATAATAAGATAGTAGTTCTATAGCACTATAAAATAAAACCCTACCTTAAATAATAAGTTGCTATATTAGAGAAAACTATTAAGTTCATAGTCTCCTTTGGTTAGATTATCACTTCTATTATCTAATAATTAGTCATTCCAAAAGTTTCAACCTATGTTTCATTTTTATCGATCTACATTTTGTTTGAAAGAAAGGCATTTCAAGTTTATGCATAGATGACATTGCTACAAATCAAGAGAGCAAAATCCACAGCATGGTAATTAAGCAACAATCAAAAGTAATAAGCATATAATTACTGATAAATACATCCATGAAATAGCAAGCAGAAGTGAAGTGAGGTAGTGTCTAAAGACAATAAACTATTATGAATATATCTGGATTTCAAACTGCCACAAATTATTTTAAAACAATTTTTAAAAAGGAGCATTTCAGTACATCACATAATTTATGAAATGCAAATTGAGTGTTGACATGGAACATTTTATGAATACACAGCCTTTTATGCCATTTCTAGAATAAACAAGACACAGGAGCCCTCTCATATGTATATTGAAAGAGAGCTCCTTCTTTACTTGTGCTTCGTACATGCTTTACTTAACTCAGACATCTAAATGCCATGTCACAGCCAGTGACATTCTCTGGAATCTGATAATTCCTTGTGTACATAATTCAGTACACAATGACAGATTATGTCCTTAAAATAAATGAACTCATCATGATATAGTAGGTAAATATGTATCTATATGCTTTACTGATTATTGATATTATATTTACAGAAAACCAATTCTGGTAGATATGTAAAGATTCTGACAATCGGATTGCAGTGTTGTTGGAACACAGTAGTGAAACAGCTACTGAACTTGAACTTAAGTAACAGGTTGACTCATTAAAAGTGTACAGAGAGTAGCTTGGAGGGAAATGAATTACTGACAACGAAGTAACCGGGTGTCACTGAAAAGCACTCCAAGGGCTGTATCCTACTATAGAACTCTAGCTCTGCAAAAACACCTACTCTGCCTTGAACCTGATTCCAGTCGCCAGTGTCGTCTATTACAGATAAGTTTCAGCTTCTCGCACTGCATTAGATATACCAGCAAAAATGTGGTCAGGCACCATCCTCAGGGTTCAAGCTCACTTCTACCTTGTTTTTCCCGTAACGCCCCCTACAAAATGGTTCCCCTCCTCTGAACTTCTCCATTTTTCAGCTCCATTTTCTTCCCTTTTGTGAGCCCCTACCAATAAGTGGTAACTGCTGTGTGGAGTTCTTCAATCTGGGTTACTGCAGTGATAAAATTTTGATAGTACAACCCTCCATCACCTATGTAACTAAATCTTTATACTGAATTCCCATTCTTGAAAGACCTACTTTGTTTATATATACCCTTGTTTGACATGTAAAATTCATGCCTTATGAAGGATGTTGTGTGCTCTTTATCATTACATCCCCTAATGTAGTCCACTAAGTTTTGTTTTTTATTTTTTTTTTGATTTTCTGATTCAGAATTTTTTAAATCTATGAATAAATTTTCCAATAGGTAAGATTTAGGCAAAATTTTGGTCACGTCGTTATAACTTTCTTGCACTAATTTTTTATGCTAAATATTCATGATTTCATCTTTGATATGAAAAAATAAAAATAACATGAATATGAACACACACCCATTCTAATTTCTTTCAAAATATATAGCTTAACCTACTGATGTTTTCAAGGATTGAGTGTTAAAAATAAAGTTAATTTGTCTGCATGGTTTTTTATTTTTAGGAATCATTTTTAACATTTCTATCAAACATATGGAGTAATCTTAACTTACATGACTAAGTAATTGCTACAAGTTTATAAATGGAAAAAAAATGTTTGTCTTCCAAAAGCCAGTCATAACAGCTAGCTTTTTAACATCCATTTAAAAGAGAAGATATAAAAAAAATGCCATTAGAAATTATTACGTTTTAGTATTTTTGGTATTAGAAATCCAAAGAGCAGTCCAGTAAATATATGTTGGTGTTTATTTGTTTTTAATGAAATTAAGAGTGCATTTTTCCTTATATCATACTTAAGAAGAAGCTATGCCCAAAATAATGTCAGTATTCATTTTATCTGGGGCCTATGCTTTAGAAAGGAGAAATAGTACCTAAACAATTTATGGGAAGGGAGCTGAATGGAACTCTTAATCAAAACATAGTATCATTCTTGATCTTAAAGGCATCTGTGTTTATAAACTATTCTAAAAATCCTTTAAAATTTGTTAAAAACTTCCTTTTAAAAATAATTTTAAATAAAATTCTATCACTTCAGATATTAAAAAATGTAGATTTGGCTTTGAAGTATGAACAGTAACCATAACAAATAAAAAGATCCATTTAAGGTCTTGCTTCACTTAAACATATAAAAATAACTTCATTTAATGAATTCCTACAATGATCTCTGCTCTCTGTCAGCTTTGATTAACTTCCTTAAAAATCTCTAAAAACTTTTCTTATTTGCATTTTAGAATAAGAATTTCAATAAACATAGTACTCTGAATATTATAATTGTGTATCACCATCCTCAACATGTAATGCAAAAATAGAAAGTGTTTTTCCTTCTTAGCAATTCATGTGTAAGTTAGATATTTAGAGATGCAATTTCCATGCAATAACTATAACACATAATTTATACTAAACAATTAGTCATCTGTCATAGAGTTGAACCTGCATATATATTTTAAAAATTGATATAAAATAGGTCCTTCTCTAGTTGACTGACATGTGAGCGATTCCCAGAGACTCTCATCAAAAGAATAAATTAAAAGATGCATATTTATCCATGCATTAATTCATATTTCTACTTTCTCCTATGTAGAAGCCTATCGGCTACTGGGCAGAGGGAGGATTTTCAAACAAGATCAGCTATCTGACCTCCCCTACTGGACAGAAAGAAGAAGGAGGTAATCACTTACTTGCAAGCAAACATCTTTCCATGCATACGTACATACATTATTTATAAATATGGGCATGAGAGAAAAAGTTAAGCCAATATTGAAGAGTACATCAGAGAATGCAAAGCTTAGCTATGATATAATTATCAATATCGCTATACCAAGAGTAAGTAGGCAAATGTTTTCTGTCAAGGGCCAGAAAGTAAGTATTTTAAGCTTTTGGGACCATACGGTTTTTGTCACAACGACTCAATTCTGCTACTTAGCATAAAAATAGCCATACAGAATGTGCAACCAAATGAGCATGGCTGTGCTCCAATAAAACTTTACTTATGGATACTAAAATTGAGTTCTATATAATTTAACATGTCACAAAATATTATTCATTTGATTTGTTTCAATCATTCAAAATACAAAACCTGTATATGTGGCTAATGGGTCATACAGCAACAGATGGCAGACTGCATTTGGCTTGTGCACAGTCATTTACTGACCTCTATGCCCTATACCGTGACTCATGAAGATAAAGAGAATATTTTATTATATAGATGCATATAAAAAGATGAAGGAACTTATAGAAATTAAATTTCCCACTAAGGAAGTTAAGTAAAAATTATTATAGTACATCACAATTTCTTACAACACTACTTCCATTGATAGATTCATTTATTATTTATTCAATCAATAAGACATGTACTTGTCACCATGTGCTTGATGCTGTTTTACACAAAGGCATTACAGCAATGAACAAAACAGGCAAAACTCTCTATGCTCATAGACCTTACATTGCATTACAGGTTTACTGACTTTTTTAATATGTCTTATTACCGGAGTTCTCCTTTAAATAAGAGTAATGGTATAGGATAAACATATTGAGTACAGTAAATACATAATCTACCAATTTTTTTGTTTTTTCCCATGTCAGAACTTTTTTTTCAACCATAGATAGTAAATAAAAAATAAAGCAAACAACCAATAATATGGACTTCATTCAAAATTAGCATGTTTACATGTTTAATTTTTGCTTCATTTATGTTATTTACATTATTAACAAAATTCAGGTTGAATTTAAGATTAATTTCTCTCTTTGAAAATTCAATTTTCTTCTTCTAAAGTACCCACTATTATGACTTTGGTATGTAATGCTCCACTACACATGTTTATCCACTACTATGTATTTTATATATATATGTTTGTGTGACTTAATGATTGTCGTATTGCTATCACCATTTGTATGTTGTCTATAAAGTTTACAATTTATGTATTATTTTCTAAGTGTTTTTTTTAATTCATCTTGTTATAGAGATTCATTCATGATGACATATAGAAGTTTGTTCATATATAAGCAATATTATATAGTTCAGCCAATGACAACTTAATTTAACTATTTCCCTGATAATGAATGTTCCCTATTCTTGAATTATGTAAATAACACTGCAATTGATATTCTTAAACATGTCACTGGGTGTACATTTATAAGACCATTTCCAGGGTATATATATAGAAGAAAAAATGCTAGGTTGCAGATAGGAATATAATCAATATCACTAAATATTATTGCTTCCCAAGGTAATAAAAATTTATACGTCTACTTCCATTATAGAAGTCTCTTGCTCTACCATACTGGTATGAAGTTATAACTTAAAAAGTGTATTTTCAAAAGTTTGATTTCTTTTAAATGGTACTAACTGTTACATATGAATGAAACTTTTAATATTTTCACCGGTAATATCATTTTAAAATTTTTTGAAAATTTCTTATTTATATAGATTTGCCTATTTTCTTTTTAATGTTTTGCTTTTACTATGAATAAATAGAATCATTTAAAATATTTTCAATATTGTTTGTATGTGATTTAAATAGTGCCACATATGATGCAAAAATTTTATTTCAATTTCTTCGCTATTTTCAACTTTGCCTATATAATTAAATATTGTATAAAAGATTTAATATAAAGTGAAACATTAATTCCCTCATAACCTGAGATCAAAGATATTTTTGTTTTTTTTCTCATTTTTAATAAATATAAAATTTCTTTATGTGTATGATGCAAAGTAGTACTGCTTATTTTTTTCTATAAGAACAATTTCTCTTAATGCCATTTTATAGGTATTACATCATTCCCTTAATTTTTAAGACCATTTTTTTTATGACCTAGTTTCTATAAATATTTGCATCTGATTATAGGCTAATGAATATTTTTGCTAGTACTGTATATTATAATTACATATAATATTTATGTATTATAAATACATAATAGTGAAATAAAATTTTCTATTTTTTTAAGATTTCCCTTAATTGCTTTTAAATACTTATATTTCATAATCAACATCTCCAGATCCTTCCAAATAAATTGAAATTATTTGGATCGACATTTATTAAATTTTTGATGATATGTGAAACTATCATTTTTGTACTTTGGAAACTTTATAACTAGATAGCATGTTTAACTCTCCTTTCATTTGGATATGCTTTACATACACCAATGACATTTACAATTCAATTGGTATATGGTTTCACATTCTATAAATTTTTCCATAGATTGCATATTATTTTGTCTAATATCTTAAGTACTATTGAATGGTAAACTCTAATTTAATGTACTATAGAATCCAGCCAACCTTAAAAAAATTATTTGTAAACTTTTCTAGCAGTTTTCATTTATTGTTTATATTTACAAAGTGTAAGAAAATACTATATACTGTCCTTATCAATTATGCACAAGATCATATTATGTGAACCTCGTGCCACTTTTGCATTAACATTTCACATATGTAAGCCTCATTTATTTTATATTTTGAATTTCATTGATTAGTGTTTTGATGCTTTATTATAACGTTGGAGGTTATATTGATGATGTAGGTATTATTTACATTATTTTTCTGAATTTATTTGGTGAGTTTATATTTGCATTATACAATGTTTATAGTGGATTGGAT
The DNA here is from genome assembly GCA_028627145.1 of Eidolon dupreanum. NCBI lineage: Eukaryota > Metazoa > Chordata > Mammalia > Chiroptera > Pteropodidae > Eidolon > Eidolon dupreanum. Next base: position 91,639,932 of record CM053501.1, read on the forward strand.
TACTTGTTCTCAAATAGCTTCTCACTCATTACAACAGAAGTAGCATCCATATACCTTGTCATATGACTGGCCCATACATATTGTGTGAAGTGAATTCATCTCTGCCAATGGTAAGGGTCACATTCAAGTAGACACTTTAAATGCAATTACAATATTTCAATTGACCCATCTCTGAGTCTCCAGTATGACAACAACATATACAAGTTAGCTCTGCAGTCTGAATTCCACAATGAAAATACACATATGTCTGGGTTTAGTCTACCTAAATGCAGCTAATCCATGTCTCATGTAAATGCAATAACAAATATATATCCACAGTGGTAAGCCATTGATGAATTTGGATTTATTACCATTCAGTAATGATGACAAACACTATCTATTAATGTGGTCTTTTAAATTGGTATATTTTTAATTGTTGCATAAATAAATAGTCTTCCTTGACTATTAAACACTGTCTGGTACAAGTTTTGCTTTAATATTAATTCTGGTGCCATGACTTAAATAAAATAGGGTTCATCTTTGGACCTCTAGATTTTTCGTCCTCTGAAGACTCGTATTGATATGTTCCATTACTATAGTGCTAACTTTTTCCGTGCCCTTTTCTCGTTGACAATTTTACTAAAGATAATTTGCAACTTCAATGGCTCTTTGGGAAACAAGATATCCCCAAACTGACTTATCTCGACCTCTCTTTTCTCATCACCTCTGCTCCTCTATCCTCCTTTTACTGTCATGGATACTCCCTTCAGCTATTTTAAATCATTTGATCTTTCAACTTTTACAACCCTTATCTTCTCTATCCCTCTATGGCCACTGCTAGACCTGTCCCTTCCTGTTCTAGCCCCTCAGCTTCCTACAGTCACTCAAGCCTCTATATGCCTTTATCCCTCAGGGGCCCCCACAATAGCCACCTGAGGCCAAAAAAAAAAAGCTAATTAGAAAGACTAGATAGTTTTTCCATTCAGATGGGCTTTGTTGAAATAACTACATGAATTCCACAGCTGTCCACATCCACCCTCTAAAGACACTTTGAGCCCAGTTTCTAGGAATCTTCTTGGCTGGCTGCTCTCTACTTTCAGAAATCAGGTTTATAGTCTTCATCAATCACTAACTTTAGTTTTTATTTTTATTTCCATAGGAATCCTTCCTCATTAACTGCCTGATTTCAGCAAGAATCCTATAGGATCAACCCTCAATAGATGGTTCAGCTAGTGCTTCAGCAACAGAAATCGGTTAAAATAATTACACAGCCTAACTTTCTTAATCCTTCAGTGTAAAGCCGAAGGGGGGATTGGCCAAGAGAGCTTTAACTTGACCTTCAGCCATACTACCTTTAGGGTCTGCTTCCACACTACAAGAGCTCTTCTCCCTTTCCTTAGAGCATTTATTTAGGAAACTCTTAACCACAAATACTTTCTATGTCCCTTGATATGTAAAAATTTTAAGCAGTTTCACAGCCCAGAACTCTCTCAAGGGCCTGGGAGCTGTCTCTGAAAGGTGATCATCAAGGAAGACACAAGGGTCTCTATCCACAGTCTCTGCGGGAAGGCAGAAACCTACCTTGTGTGGTAACTTGCTCCAAGTTTTAAAGCAGCCTTCTGTCATAAAGATAAGAGAAAATGTACTTTTCCTTTGGATTACTCCAATTAGCAAACAGATGGTCCATAATCTCTCTCACCTTTATCTTTCAAAAATCCTCCCCTGCTCTTTGTTTTGACGGGGTTGAACTCGGATTAAGTTCTGGCATGGACCTCGAAATAATCATGCTAAGAGAAATAAGCTAGACAGAAAAAGGTAAAAACCTCATGATACCACTTATATGTGGGATATAAACCTAAAAGCAATAAATGAACAGGACAAACAGAGACTCATGGACATGGACTATAGACTAGTGGTTACCAGAGGGTAGGGGTAAATGGGGGAGGGGAGAGATAGGTGAAGTAAAAGGGGTCAAATATGTGGTAACCGAAAGAAATCTAACTATAAAAGGCAAACCCACAGTGTAAATATATATATATATATATATATATATATATATATATATATATGCCTTACTGTTAAAGTGTACAGCTGAAACTTATTGGATCTTATTAACTAATGCCGCCATAAAATAAATAAATAAGTTAAGTAATTAATTAATTTAAATAAAGTAAAAAAAAATGTTCTGACTTGTTCTCTTTTTTGTAGTAGCTTTGAATAAACTCTTCCCTGCCCATTTAACACTGTCCAGTGCCATTTGGCTGTGACACTAATTAAGAATTATTTGGAGTTCTCCTTTCAATTAGTATGTAGTCTACCATAGATCGTTGCTCCCACCATAAGTACTAGGAAACTCTGAATAAACTAAAAATTATATTATTACATTATTGATGAGCCATAAAGCCAAGAAGTCTAAAGAAAAAAATGTTCAAATAAAACCAGTCCTGCGTAGGTGGTCAGATTGTTGGCCACTGGGAATATTTGCCAAGTCTGAGAAATTTGGGCTGCCATAGACAGAAGGAGTGTTTTAGAGTAAGTAGAAACCACTAAAGCTTTTCAGACTGAACTGGCTGACACGATAGATTAAAATCTCAAAAATATTCAAGTACGAAAATAATCTTTACACGTGCCAATATTCTCCACATTTTTTCCCCTTGAATTCATGGTAGCATATAGGAGGCTGTGTAAGCTGCATTGAAAAGTATAGAAAAATCTGCATTGTCAATCTTAAAGCACAAAATTTTGCAAGATGGAGTGGTCTATGACAATGCAAAATAGATACTGTCCTCAAAGTGTTGAAACTAATTGAAGCTGTAACATGGCATTGACTCAGTTAAACTCCTAATTGGAACAAAATAATAAAACTTTACCTTAGCAGTCAGACACAAGAAAAGGAGTTATCTCACCACTGAAAAATTATATTCACAACATATCCATATTTCTTTGAAAATAATATCTAGGATAAGCTTTTTTAAAAAAGAAGACATATGAAGAACAGGCTAATGTGTTCTAACATTAAGAGAAAAAAATACAGGAAAAGTACACTTTTTTTTCTTTTTTCCTGATATTATTTTGTTCAACAGTATATATAAAAAGTAAGTGAGTATATACACACATATATATCATTCATTCAAAGAATCTCTTAATGCCATATATCTGACATATTTTATTACATCCACACTCCACATAGAGTGATGGCAATTTTTAAAAGGATTTTGTAAAATGATTCCTAAACAAAATGGAAATAAAGTGTCCTTGGTAAATATTAATTTGTTTTATAGATTTCCAATTAAAGATGTTTATTGCTTCATTATTATCATCAAGACATAAAACAGGATTTATTTTATTTCCTTTAGATTAAAACCCACTAGAAAATGAAGCATAATATCCGAACATTCATTAAACAATATATACTATGACTGGAGAAAACAAAAAGATAAAAGACTACAAAAAATTATAAAATCGGAAGGTTAAAAACAGTTTAATTACCACATTTGTTTAACTCACTTTTTATTTGTACTAGGGTTCGTTATATATAACCTTAGATTAATTATGAATTTGAACCCAGGGCTTCATTCCAATTATTTTGTCATTAGAGATAAATGGTAATTGGAAGTATATATTCCAGATATTAAGAAACAGAATAGAATGTGTATAGAATATTTATACTGTGCATCTCACCTGACAGAATTCTATACAATTGGATGATTCATTTTTAAGAAGAATTAAAATTTAATATCAGAGAAATAAAAGGAGGGCTATTAAAGCACATGCTAATTAAAGTGACTTATCAGTGAATTCCTTCATGCTAATAAGCAAACTAAAAAATATATTGAAAATCAGGATTACACATTTCATCAATGAAGGTATGTGGGGCAGAAAGCTACTGATAAACAGAGCTGAAATCCAGCTTGGTCTTTTTCATTTACTTTTTTTTCATCACTCTATTGATTAAGCTTATATCAAATCCAATTAAGACAGATTACTTTCTTTCTCAGTACTTTTTAGAAAATCTCACTATATCATTAAACAGATAACAGTCTCTTCAATACGATGATGTATTCAAAATGATTTTAAAAACTGGTGACTTTTACAGATGATTTATCTGATGAAAGAAATAATAAATTTATTCTACTACATCGTCTCTATTATTAGATTTTCATATTCCTAGAGTTAACTATCTTAGACTGAGAACATATTGTGAACATTTAAGATATCCTATATGTTTGTATATCAACCATATCCATCAGAAAATTTGTCAGAGTAAAACTGGAAGTATAAATTGATATAAGGCATATTCTTAATGGATTCAGTTGACTGATTTCAGACTGTAGTTAAAATAGTAGAAGTTTAACATTTGAACTCATTAGTATCTATCACAAATAATACTTTTATAAACTATTTGATTAATATGTGTCTGCTAGTTTCATCAGCCTATGTCATTCTGAGCATTAAGCAAAGAATTCAAAAATTATGCTACTCATAAAAATATTTTATTGTTATGTGAAATATATTTGTGAGAGTTGATTTGGAATTCTTTTCTGTTTATTTCCTTGAATGAAATAAACATAAATCTAAGCTTCTTTCAAACATGAGTTTATATCTACTTCAGGAATCAGAAAATTGAATCAAATTCTGATATCATACTTAATCTGATAAAAACATTCATAGATATTCCTTCTTTTATAATATTAATGTATTCCTCACAAAGGTTTTGCTTTTCATTCATAACTCATTTGATTAAATTGACAAATCTCATAAATAATCTCTATTACACTGAAAACAACATCTTTGGTTTATAAGAACACTGTAGATCTTTGTAAAGTTTCTACTTTTGAATCTGTAATGGTATATATCATATGTATTCATACCCCATTGGCTGAAATTTTGTCATACAACCATGCCTAACTCAGAAATATTGTTTTTCTCTAACTCAGAAACATAGTTTTTTCTCTGTGATCACAAATAGAGGAAACCACAAAATTCTGTTAACAGTTACAAGTCTGTACCACAGATCTAGTACATAAATTAAATAAGATTCATATGTTCAGAAAAGAACAATAAAATAAACCAAAATAAAGAATAGTTAATCACTATGTGGAAAAAAATCAGTGCAATAGTGATTTAAGAAGAATGTGGTTATCAACAGTGTACATAATTTTAAAAATTTTAAATAATTAGGTAAAAACACTGGCATATTGATTAAAAATAGCTGAAATAACATAGAATAGAAAGAAACATTATTTACAGTAAAATATTTTAAAGTTTTGTATTAAATATAATTCCTTGAAAACTAAGTGTGACATATTTATCCAAAGACCAATTATTATTATATAAATTTATTAGCAAAATCTACAACAAAATGCAAAGAATTTCATAAGCAAATTATAATAAACACCTGAGATATAAAAAATACTAAGTATAGACCTGATGTTCATTTACTGAAAAACTGGATAAGAATGCTTTAGAAAAAATAAAATATATTTATGAATATAGATGCAGACATTTTAAATATAAACAGAGAGTACTAAAGTGGTTGAAAAATCACTGCATGTTTTCACCTCAAGCTGCTCACAATTTAGTACACAGATCCATTTTTCACTGGAGATTTTTTGTTCTTTTCTAAGGATAGCGCAGACTTAGAATGACTTTTTCTCTATTGCATTCAGTATTTTATGCGCGTCCAATGAGAGAGGTTTAAATCACCATAATTTTAGAGATCCATATTGCTGATGTGAGCACTGTTCCCTATTAAGGTGTGCTAACACTGCTGCTCCATTTCTGAAAATATAGACTGCACACACGGTGCCTCCTTAAAGATTCATTATGCAAGATTCCTGACTGTTTCACGTTTTAATATTTGATATCTCCATAGATATATTTATAAGAAACTTAGCTTTTTAAATGCAAAATCAAGACCAAGGAAGACAGAACTAGGTTTCTTCATTTGCTGAAATTTTCTACTTGCAATAATTTTTGAAAAGTCAAAATCTTACCTTGGTTTCCTGGCATTGTAACTGTTGAGCCTCGATCGGAATTTGGTCCTTCAGCTCTGGGACTAATTACTGTTGAATGACTGATTTCTTGTCCTCGGTAAGAGGGCTGAAAGCCAAGTGACCAATATCTGGTTAGTTAGCATCCTCTTTTAATTTATTAAACTCTAGAGCTAATTTATGCACATATCCTAGTCAAGTTTCTTAGAGCTCGCAATTATTAATCAGAATCAAACCATATTTAGCTGGATCTCCGACTGTGTCACCTGCAGTTTGGGGCCCAGCAGGAAACAGAGCATTCTCAATAGGACCATTTGGAAAGAAATGAGAGAAAAGTAAGGAAAATAACAATGAATGTTGAAGCATTTATAAATTCTGAGAAGTTGGAACCCCTACGGACCTGAGAAAACAAGAGGAGAGGATGAGATTATATGGACTCAGCAATTTCTGGAAACTCAGAAGAAAGATTTTTCAAAAAGATGGCAGAGGAATGTAGCTCTTCCAGCACTGACACGAGGCAAGGGAAGAGATAGAAACAATAAACAAAAAGCTTTCTTCCAATATTGTGCCAGAGCCTAAACCAAACTGTATGTGAACAAAGTGTACACTTAGTTGATTCTAAAAAGAACATTATCCAGTGGGCATTGTGCAACACAAAAAAAGGTAAAGAATGAATTTTGGGGTCAAAATGTGATTAACCAGCTTAATTTCCACAATGTGGTCACGAGACTTTGTCGAAGCAAATTAGTTGCTGAATAATTTTACTCATTTTGGAGTTTTTACTTTTTTAGTGATACTAGGTAAAAGTGGTCTGTCATAATGTGTTACATAGAGAGAATTTTAGTGATCTTGGAATCAGCAAATATTTCTTAAATAAGACACAAAAAGCACTAAGTATAAATTTGGAATTTGTCAAAATTAAACACATTTGTTTTCCAAAAGACAATGGTAAGAAAGTGAAAAGATAAATCATGAATTGAAAGAAAATATTTGCAGGACAGATATCCAAATATCTAATAAACAATTTCCATCCAGAAACTACAATGAGCTCTTATAACCCAATACTGAAGAAACAACTATATTAAAAAAAAAAAAAAAAGAGCAAGTGATTTGAACAGACACTTTCACAAAGTTAGTAAATGTTTTTAGCTGCTTTAGTCATAGAAGTCAAAAACTAAAAACATCTCTAACATGAATAAACTGATAGTTAAATGAATTGAGGTGCATGTATGCAACAGAGAAGTATACAGCAGTAGCCCAGAAGAATCTCAAACACATTATTCTCAGTGAAGTAGTCATTCACAAAGAATGCTGTATGATTCTATTTTATGAAATTGTAAAAAACTCAAAACTGTAGTGATAGATAACAAATCACCAATGTCCAGAAGGTAGGGGAATGATATTGACTGCAAAAGAATGAGCTGGAAATGTGTTATATCATGACAGTGGTGTTACTTCATGGTCTGACAGATACTGCTGTCTTACCTATTCAGTCTTTATCGTGTAGTAAAAAAAGTCCCCAAATTTTAGCTTTGTTTCTGCTACCAAGAAATAAATTCTATAACATAAACTTACTTGCAAAAATGTTGGTCATGTGACTAATCTCTGACTAATGGACTGTGAAACAAAATAAATGATTGCGATTTCTGTGTCTTGTCCTTAAAATGGTACAACTCTCTCTCCTTTCACGCTTTGAACATGTACACGAGGATAATATTCAAGTTGACAATAGAGCAATAGGAAAGAAGAAACTGGACCCCTTGCAGAAACACTAATTTACTCTGTACTGTTAGATTGCATTTGCTTACATTATATAGCATTGCTAGATAAGAAAGAATAAAGCCTAGGATGGCATATACATTATCTAAAGCACATGTTAACTCCTATTGCGCCTTTTTCTCAATACCAACATAATATTGAATATCTTCTAAACTTCTACTTCAGCCATTTTGTAACAAGCGTACTTGATTCTTTAATATAAAATATAGAAACAACAGTACTATAGGGATTGAAGTTTTGTTGCGGGTTGTGTAAATTTATGAGATTACACTAGAATTGAGGGCTTTCTGTTTTATTTATTTATACTGTTTTTTTAATCTCCCTGGAAAATATTTACTCCTTCTGGTAATGCAGTTCACAGCTCAATAACCATCACATCATAAATGTGTATGCTGAAAAACCTATCTGATATCGCCTGATCCCTCATTTATTTGCTACTTATTTTATTTATTATATAAGTATTGATATTTATCATCGATTTACTTAACTTTTGTTGTTGTTATTGTTGTTTTCATTTAGAATATGATCTTAATGAGTTAGAACTTTTTTCAACATTATGTATCTCTAGTACTTTAAACACTGTCTGGCATATAGAAGGAAATAAATAAATATTTGTGGCTTGAACTCATTTATAATATGAATGCAAACAGACTAGAATTTGAATGCCCTCTGTCAGTGAGATAATATAGTACACACTTGTTCTTCTGCATACTGAGGGTTCTCCCCTTGTGGGGCTTGTTCTCTAGAAGAAAACAGAAGATAGACTGATAAGGTAATATATGTTTCATACATAGTGATTATGGCTATAAAAAGGACATAGATGGGTTCTTGGTGAGTTTAAAGAAGACAAATAATTTTTTAATAAGCAGGTAAACTTAACTCATGAGCTGATATTTGAGGAGAGAACGTAAATAAGTGTGGGAAGATACTCCAGGTAAATGAAACTGAATGGGTGAAGTCACTGAGTTAAGAGTTTTCTGAGTTTTTTTTTGAGGGCAGCACATTTTCAACGAAAATAAAGGAGACTGATATCTCTGAAGAGTGCCAGGAGAAAAGAAGAGTGTTTACAGAAAGAAATAAAGTTATAAAGAAGAAAACAAATATTCTACCTCATTATAAGAATGTTGTTTTTTTACAGTTTATTAGATTAGAGATTTACAAATCATGATCTTAATTGATCTTAATATTTGTATAACTTTGACTCTCAGCTAAAAATGATTTAAAGAGTGGCAAGTGTTGAGTAGAAAGAACATTTAGGAAGCTATTATACTAATTCATATAATAAATGTTTGTAGCTAGGAGCAAGGTAATAGCAATAAAAGTGGCTAGAAGTGCCGAGATTCTGAATAACAGAACCTATAGAGTGTGATACAAGAGTATGTCAATATGAGATGAAGGGAATAGTAGCAATGATAAATCTATAGTTTTCCTTTAGAAAATGAACAACAGAAAGTTAGGATAACCATTTACTAAAATGAAGTAAATAGTCAAAGAGTAGGCTTGTGTGTGGAAAATCAACAGTTCTGTTTTTGATTAGAGGTGTCTTTTAGACATTAGGGTATAGTAGTAGTGTAAGTGGTCTTGAATTTAGAGTAAATTTCTTGAACTTATGTAATAAGTACAACAGTAGACTTAGAAACTGGGTTTATCATCATAGAGATGACACTTAAAGCCATCAGACTGCATGACATCAATAAGAACTGCATGAACCCTTCTTTGGCACTTGCTCAAGCATTTAGACATTACAGATCTAGGGTATGATCGTGTGAATGGGTGGCTGACATGAATTGAAACGCCAAGATTAGAGTAAAATATATCAAGAAACTGAGAGCAGGACTTTGGAGTCATTGTCTATGTGGATATTAAATTTACCAAAAATTATAATAAGAGTAGAGTTGGACAAAGTTGTAATAATTCAGTAGTTAAAGTTTTCAAGGAAAGGTGGGGACTAGGTCTGTAGTCTGTAGATGAGAGTAATGCAGAGGCGCTACTGCAAGTCATTCTTACCTTCTCTCTAATATGTCTGGTCATGTGTTCAATAGCCCACATGTTCTATGGTTCTTGCTATAAGGGAGATCACTAGCTAGTATGCTTTGTCTCCTTTACTGATGAAATTTTGCATGCAACTTTATGCTTCCATAAATTATAAAATATAAAAGTGGGTGTAAATAGATTAAGCATTAGCAGATACTTTTTATCAATAAATATAAACTATTGATGTGCTTTCTTAACAATATTCATATTTTTCAAATTTGAATGATTACCTAATCAAAAAAAAAATCTCAATCATAACAATATCAACTAATCATTGAGATTTACAAATATATCAACAGCAGGTGTAAGAGTGTTATTGGCAAATTAGAGGGATAAGATTCTAAAGTATCCTCCAATTACTTTATCGTTTTACTGTGGGAGAGTGAATCCATTATGTGGTTTCAGTTACATGGAAACATTTTGCAGCATGAAAAAGAAAATGTATTTGCCTTTTGCTGGCAGCGATATCTAATCATAGCTCAGACAATTTAGTATGTTGAAGTAGAAAGGAGACATAGAAGTAAATATTATGTTCTTTTGACATTAAATAGACAAATGAAACTTCTGAGAAAACTTCAAAAATAAAATTCACATTTAAGCAAGATTGCAATTTTTCAAGTAACAAACATATAAATCTGAATATATTCACATAGATGACAATAAAAGCAAACCATAATGAAAAAATATCAAAGAAATGTCTTGAGCCTCAAAGTTTAAAACAGAGACCAGACTGACAAAATACCAAGATTTCCTCCAACATGTTCATAGGCACACGGTATTACTTTATTTTTATGGAAACAAGCATGGTGATTGCTGCACAGCTCTGTAAATATACTAAAATCATTGAATTGCATATGTTAAATGGGTGAACATTATGGTATGCAGATCAAATAAAACTGATTAAAATATACATATGCATATATAAGTGCATGAATCTGTATATATCTGTACGTATGAATATATGTATATATAATAACCTATCTCAAAATCTCAATATATGACCAAAAACATTTAGAATAATCTAAATATCTAAATAGATATCAAAATGAAAAGACACCAATGTGAACAGACTACCCTTGCGAAGGGATTCAACGACATAAAACACACATGCACACACACACAAAGTTAATCCACACAGCTGATGTTCTACTGCCGCTTAATGTAGTCTAAAAAAGTAAATAAATAAAAATAAAGACAAAGAAACAGATCAAAAAAAAACTTGAAAATTAATTTTGACCACATTTGACCTCTTTGCCTATAGTAGCTGAAAACTGTAAAATTCAGGAAGACGATATAGAATGGGAGTTGGATTCATTCTATTCTAATTTTGAAATATGAGGAAACACTATCCAGGTAAAATTATGGCACAGAATATTTAAAAGGTAATGAGCCTGAAAGCCATAGGAGGGAAAAGGGAGATTTGACGTAGAATACCTTAGTTCTTCCATGGTGCATCCATACTATAGCTCCCACCCCTGCATTGATGTTTTTTTTTCCTAGTTGTTCATAGTGGAAGTATTAAAATCATTTTAGACACATTAATGTTTTTCAAATGTGTATCCTACTATAAAAAGCAGATTTTCCTTGAAGATAATAAAGTCCAAATTTAGAGTCCTTTACTTATATGGCTTCCCCCAGTTTTTGAAAGAGACACTAGTCTCCTATCTAGTGCCACCAATTCAGAGTATTTAAGATTATTTAGGGCCCATGCAAAGCTCTAACCCTCTAATATCTTATGGTACACATAAAAAGTCTGATATAATATTTTCTAATTTAACAACAATTATAAAAATATTCATAATATTGTCAATCAGCTATCAATAATAATAAAATTTTAATGAAATAACTTGATAGACTGATACAGGAAAGTCTATTTTGTTTTACTGTAAAAAATGAAATTATTAAATCATCAAAATATAAAAAGTCAAACAGACAGGATGAAGAAAAACAAATTATTGAGATGTCAGTTAATTAATTAAAATATGTTTGTATGTTTGAGGTTTGCAATATTTTGGGGATTTTTCTACTTTTTAAAATAAGTAATTTTTGTGATTTATTTTCTAATTTGCAATACTTGTTTAATCTCATCTTAATTTAATATTCATGATTTTGTATTTTTTTTAAACGTTTCCCTAAAGTATTTTCCAACAAAATTCTGGATTTTGTGGTGACTCCTCCCAACGTGTCTAACTTATTTTGTGGTTTCTTTTCCCACTTTGATTACTGACTCATCACTTGCCTCGCTTGTTTCTTTCATATTCCCTCCTTCACACTGCTTCCAAAATGTGTTTTTGCATCATAAAAATTTTATCGCAAGGGATCACAATTTAAAACTATCCAATTTGTTTTTCACATGCAGATCCAAAATACTGAGCATGATGTGGCCCTTCTTCGATGAGGTGTCTGTTGAAGTCTGGCCCATTTTTTAATCAGGTTGCTTGTTTTCCTAATGTTGAGTTTTATGAGTTCTTTGTGTACTTTGGAGAATAGTCCTTTATCAGATATATCTTTTGCAAATATTTCCTCTCACTCTGTAGTTTATCTTTTCATCCTCTTGACATTGTGTTTCATAGACCAGAAGTTTTTTTTTTTTTTTTGTTTTGTTTTTTTTTTTTTTTAGTTTTAGTTTTAAGTTCAGCTTATTTCATAGATTGTGTCTTTGGTGTTATATTTTAAAATGCATCACCATACCCAAGGTCATCTGGATTTTCTCTTTGTTATCTTCTAGTAGTTTTATGGGTTTGTTTCACTTTTACATCCATGATCTATTTTGAGTGAGTTTTTGTGAGAATCGTTAGATCTGTGTCTAGATTCCTTTTTTTTTTTTTTTTTTGCATGTGAATATCTGGTTGTTCACAGATTTGTGAACGATTGGACCATTTCAATATTTCCATATAATTCATTTTGTTGAAGTCTTCCATAGTCGGCATTTTTTTTCTAGAAAGAATAACACTGTACTTTTAAGATTTCAGGTAACATTTCAACAAATATTTTTTTAAAGTGGTACAGAGAAATGCCATGCACACATTGCTGTCAATATCCAAATAATGAATATAGAAATAGATCTATAGATATATGAGAATTGGAGAATATAAAAAACTGAATAAAATTTCCAATCCTTAAAAGTATTTTTAAGGATAAATAATAAATATTTGAGTTTTGCTTGTATGATTTTTGTGTTGGTAAAGGTTGTATAAAAATTGTCAAATGAGTCGCATTTTTCTTTCTCGTTAAAAACTTTCTCATGTGGAAAGTTGTCCTACATTGTGTCAAAAGAATAAGCTGTCAGATTGCTAATGTTTAATAAATTCTGAGAATAACTGCCATGTACTATACTAATTTGACCTTTTCAGAACTCTAAATTTGATTGGATGGACATTTCTCTCCTATTTAAAAACTCAAACCCCTGTTGGGAAGAGCTAGAATGACCATCTGTTGAAATTCAGAATACTAAAAAGGTTAAAGTACACAATCAAATGCTTCAGAGAATATTTCATAATTATTGTTTTCCATCTTATTTTCTGTCAAAAATTATGAGAACTTGAGATGATGGTATAAGTTCAAATTTCATTATTTAGAAAAGAAAAACTAAAGAAAGTATTTTGTATCATTAAATGTTATACTGAAGGCTAATATAAAAAACATGGATAGTCCTTCTGCTATTTTAAAAACAGAAAAATGTTATATGAAATATACATTAACATATTAAAATACATAGAAATTAAATAAAGGAACGAGAAATTACTGTTGATAAAAAGAAAATGAAGTAAGCACACACAGAAGATATATAGGCATTTAAGTATATGCTAATGAATTAAACACAAAGTACATTTGGAGACTCAAGGCTGACATTTTAATGCTAAACTAGGGACATAAAAGAAATACGTTTTTGAGAAGGGAAAAGGGAAAAACTGGAAGTGAACTATTTTATAAAATAAGGAAAATAGAAAAGCCTTGTGGAGAGAAGGAAGGAAGATAGAATGCAGGAAGGCAAGAAGGAAGGCAGGAAAGGAGGAAGAGAAGAATGAAAGAAGAGCTAAAAGAATAAAAAATCTCTTGTCTGTCCAGGCAAAAAAGAGAGATCACGCCTCTCTCTGCCTGTGACTCAGGCCGTGACCTGCATGAGTAGAAGTACAAATACACATCTGGATTTAATGTAACATTTACTAAATGTTTATGGGATCTAAGAGATATTATAATAAAGAAATAACAATAAGAATAGAGAAGAACAACATTTAAAGTTGTTTGAAAGAATGTTCACAATTAAAAAAATATATGATCTTCTATTTGAGAATATAATGGTTAATCAAATTTATACAGAATTTAGTGACTGCAGAACATTAAACAGAAAGGAACTATTTTGAGATAAACAGAAGACAGAATGCCTATTGATAAGCAACAGCAATACTAAAAACAGCAGTCTACTTTTGTCAAGTACATTAGAAGCCAAAAGGGAATGAGTCAATTATTTAATGTTTATACCTATAACTGTCATCACAGAATTCAATAGGTTAAGATTATTTTTTATCTTGCTCTTTTATCACCAAGCTCAAACGCATTTAAGGTAATACCACCCACCTATGATAAAAGGGATATATCAAAGCCTATATTTAAATAACTATTAATAATAACAAAGGTACATGCATATTTACTTTTTAATACATAATGACAGAGCATATTCCCAATAAAATGATATCAAATTTCATGCATCCTACTCATAATTTAATATGGGAATTGCTTAAACATTTAAAATTTTGCTGAATCAAGATATAAATATATATATGACTATATAAATGTAATATATTTGCAATTATATTTCTCCTAACTTGGTTATTTGTTAGAAATGTCTCGTTGTTAATGGCAAGAAGAATTAAGAGCAAAATTAAAAATTCTTCTCAGTTTAATATCGTTCTTATAGAATGTGAACAAATTTTTCAAGTCAATTTATACAATAGCAAGAAATATACATGACAAAATTCATTAAAAATCTTTTGTGCAGTCTACAAAGAGTTATATTTGCTTTAAAAATGGTATAAGATTGTGATCTGATCTTATTCTGAATCTAAAAAGTTAAAAATTACATAAACAAGTCAATGTTAAGTACTTTAAATAAGTCAATAATCTGATTATTAATTGACTTAATTAATAAATTGTTTTCTACCTGCTATACATTTTCAATTGTTAGGAAGTGTACATTTGTAATGCAATACAGATAATCCAGTAAGAATTAATCATCACTAAAATGTGTCAGGCCATGACATTCCAACATACAATAGAATATTGGATAAAGTTTCTTCATCATTTTGCTGTTTATGTGTCCTTCTGTAGCTCCAATTTCACCTCTGAAATTATTTTTCTTCAGTGTGAAAAACTCAGTAAAATATTTCTTATAGTGCAGGTCTATAGTTGATAAATGTTTTCTTCTTTGGCTGTCTGAAAAGGTTTTTTTTTTCTTTATTTTCCTCTCAAAACTATAATTTTTGATACAATGTCACTGGCTCACATTATTCTAATAAGAAATTAGCAGTCATTCTCACCCTCTTCCAATGTAATATGTTTCCATCCCATCTCAGAGCTTTTTTCAAATTTTTCTTAGATTTTCTACCTAATTGAAAACATTTCAGCCCCATCATGAATTATCGAACATTTCTTTTTCTTCCTCTCTTCATATGGACCCACTTAAAACACTTCAATATTGTCCCACTGGTCCCTGAGTAACTGTTGAATTTTTTCAAAATGTTTTTTTCTTTGTTTCAATATGGATAATTTCTGCTATGACATTTGGACATGTGAAGTTTGTGATGAATATCTGAACAGAAAGGTTGACTAGGCGGTAGGAATTTAAGATAGAATTCTGGACTACAGATAAACATTTTATTGTGATCTAAATTTAGATGGTATTCAAAAACTGGTAGTGGATGATCATCAAGGGAATGAGTGAAAGCGAGAGTTGGATAGTGCACCCTGGAGTGCTCCAAAAATAAGAGATTGGGAGTTCAAGAGGAAGCTGCAGAGGAGCTTAATAAGGATCAACCAGTAAAGCAGGAGGAGAATTAAGAGTGTGTGGTATTTCTTGGTGGGAAGTGTTTCCAAGGGAAAACAGCAATCAGCTGAGTCCAAGGCTACTAGTTCAATGTGTAAGATGATACTCAGAATACACTGCTGGAATGACGTACTTAGAAATTGTTAGTGACCCTGACAAGTGTAGATATGACAAAGTGTTGAAGATGAAGATTGTAATGGCTATTGAAAAGATGAAAGAACAAAAATGGATGCATACACACATATTTTCTTCCCATATATATTTTGTTTACATATATTGGAAAAATACAGTCATCCATTGGTATATGCAGGGGATTGGTTCCAGAACCCTCTCGGATGCCAAAAGCTGTGGATGCTTAAGACCTTTATATAAAATGGTGCAGTATTTACATATAACCTATGCACATTCTCCCATATTTAAATCATTTATAAATTGTTTATGCTAACAAATATAATGCAAATGCTATTAAATCATTGTTCTATTATATTATTTAGGGGATAATGACAAGAAAAAAGTCTGTATGTGTACAGATGCAACTATCAAAGGCCTAACTACATAGTACACATCAGCAACATAATTAAAAAAAAAAATTTTGAGCCATAGTTCATTGAATCCATGGATGTAAACCTGCAGAAAAAGGAAGCTGACTGTATATACTAGACAGAATAATGATCACCAAACGATGTTGATGTCTTAATATCTGAAACCTGTGACTATGTTTCCTTACATGGCAAAGGGACTTTGCTGATATGATTATGGATCTTCAAATGGGGAGATTCTCTTGGGATTTTCTGAATTGGCTCAACATAATCATATAAGGTATTATAAGAGAAGCAGAAGAATCAGGTCAGAGTAAGTTGAAGATGCTATGCTGCTGGTTTTGAAGACAGAGGAAGGGGACACACAGCAAAGAAATGCAGGTCATATCTTTAAGCTGAAAAAGGCAAGGAAACAGATTCTATCCTAAATTCCCCAGAAGGATGCAGACTTATTAGCATCTTAATTTTAGGTCAGTAAAGCTCACCTCAAACTTCTGACCTTCTGACCTGTAGAAGTATAAAATGATAAATTTCTGTTGTTTTAATCCACTAAATATGGGGTAATTTCTTTGTCCACAAAAATAGGGATTTTTTATTATATACAATAATTGTATAATTCCTACAGTTCATTATTATACTTATATATAAATTCTAAATATTATTATGCAAACTCGGATCTTTAGTATCTAGTTCTTTGGCTGTCAGATATTAACTGGGACTTGATGAATTTCTCATTTGGGATTTAATGTCTATAATAGTTGTATATCATGTCCTACTATGTATATAAGCTACTAAATTTTGAAAAACTCCTACAGAGAACATTGTATAAGACTTACACATCCAAATCTTTAATAATAATATAACAATGCATTTAAGATTTTGTATCAGATATTCTAAGGGGCCATCCATTATAATGTGCCAAATTAAAGATATAAATACGGAACAACACTTCACTTACATAAAGAGACTCTA
Source organism: Eidolon dupreanum (assembly GCA_028627145.1). Classification (NCBI taxonomy): domain Eukaryota; kingdom Metazoa; phylum Chordata; class Mammalia; order Chiroptera; family Pteropodidae; genus Eidolon; species Eidolon dupreanum. The sequence goes on from CM053501.1 coordinate 91,657,271, forward strand.
TGGGCTGCGGGTCTCCCTAACAGTCTACACAGGGCAATGTGCCTATGTGCACTGCTCCTATGCCATAGTAGAAAGACTCAGCTCCCCAAGAAAGACAGATATAACAGTCATGTTGACTGGGTGTCACATGAAGCACACTTTTCCAGTAAAGGAAAAAGAGTGTTTTTAAAGCCTGAAACAGAGAATGATAATCCCACAAAAGGCTATAAGCCCAACACAGGCTGTTAGGACTCTATCTCTTGGTAAGGAAATGTTCCAGGCCCAAGATCCAGTCTTATGTTGCCAAGTAAGTTTGAAAGACTACAGCACCTGAGACTCCTTTTCCCAACACATTTTATTTGCTTTGGGAAATTATTTTTACTTCATTAAAAAGAAAATTGAGACCATCAGAAAGAAATTTCAAATCTTCATATTTTGCTACTAATTCAAATTTCTTTGTGCTATTATCTCCCGTATTCTTCCATTCAACTTGAATGGAAGAAGTAAAATTCTATTCTCTTAACTACCTCTATTTCCTGAGATATTACACTTTTCTCCTTTTTTTCTTTATTACCTTTCTATCACACAGATTTACAAATGGGAATTATAGCCACATGTTTCACCTTCCTTCACATCCAAATGATATTTGTCCACCTTCGAGCCTCAGCCTTATCAACAAAATTCCAACATTTGAGAACATAAATCTACTGATATTGTTTTCATTAAATTCATTTTTTGATGATAAAGTAATTGATAAAGTAATTCATATGATTCGTTTATATATTTTTAACAACCTCTCCCATATACCTCACAGATAAATGCAAACACTGGCAACAGAGTATCAGACCTATTAGATTGCTTAATAGACCTGATGCTTACTCTCAAAGTGGCAAATCCATAACTCAACATTTCATCTGTTTTTATTCTTCTCTGTTGATCTAAGCCATGTGCCTGTTTATGTGTATATATAAAACGGCATACTGTTTCCACACATAACACGTTTTTGAAAGGCAACTACAATTTTTAAAACCTCATGAGCATTTGAAAGCCTAATAATAAAGCACAAGACAAGTTTTTCGAGAATTAAAATATTCAAGTAATTGAATAAATGTTTTTGAAAGTGATGGGAAATTGTTCGCTAATTCCTTGAAATTCTATAATAATTACACCTACGATTGAATAAATGTAGCCTTACTGAACACTGATTTTAACAGGTCATAGGGTTCTAGTCTCAATTTGTTTTGGACCCAGACACCAGGTTAAAAATATTGAGAAAACCCAAATGATTTCCTTTAATTGGCTGTGAGATGCATGGGTATATGTCCACTCATGTGAGCAGTAAGATTATTGTGATCATGTCAAATAAATAGACTGTGCTTGAATTATTGGAGTCAATTCAATTTGCTCCATCATAATTACTTATATAATATCTGTAATACAGCAGACAGCTTAGAGTAAATTATCATTTTAGAATCTGTCCCTGATTCCACAACACATAATTTCAGAGAAATGCCCTCTAGGTATATACTAAGTGGCATGTGGTTTCATCTATTTCCAGAGGTAATTAGACAAGAGATGTTTTTAAAATTGAGAAAACAATTATCTGGGACATGGAAACCTTTTTTTAGCAATTGTATGGCTGATTGAATAACAGCAACAATAAAACTTTAGGACATGCTATTAAAAAATAGGTATTATGTATTAGCCATATTTAATACATTTTTGACATATTATGTTAAAAATTCTTAGATCTTATTTGCTTCACCACATTTTCAAAATGATGGCATTGTTCATTCAGTATCTTACCAGTGAATTTGTAATCGCTATTTTGTTGAAGAAATGCTGAGAAATAACCAATATTACATTAAATGCTTGAAAAAAATATATCACAATATTTTATATTCCAAATTTTTGAAATAATAACCACCTATATTTAAATTGTGCCTTGTTAAAAGTCTGCATTATTTATCTCTAAGGAGACCCAACATCTAAAATACACTTCACATACTTTAGAAAAATATAAATTATAAAATTTGATTTAAAAATTTTAATGATAAAACATCATCATCATAAGGGATAATTACATGTTAAACAGTATTTTAACTCTAGATATATATTATGAAAAATTAGCACTAAGCAATATCTTTCCAATTGTGTAAAGTGTCAGAAATTTCTATTTTGTATGAGCAACAAAAGAACTATCATTTCTCTATCTTTATTAACTATTACTGTGACTCTGGTCATCCTGTCATAAAGGGTATAAAGTATCAAGAAATCCAAGAACAACTTCATACTATTTATGAACATTTTCTTCACAAGTTGTTAGCCTGAGAAATTGATTTTTCAGAAGGCAAACCTCAAGAGGATAGAGATATTTATTTTTGGGGGTATATCTAGCACTTAAAAGAGTGTATAGTTAATGATAAGCATGCACTAAATATTTTTTTAATAAATTTGAAAAAAAATCACACATCCATTGAGTTGATTGTTATATGATTTAAAGTGCAGAGTTATGAATAACTTATGCTTGTTGACATACATGCAATTAAACCAAGATGATTTTATAAATTATAAAGCAAAATAATCAATGAATGTATATAACTATTCATTCTATGTGACAGCTTATTTTTTAGGAGAAATTTTTCTAAAATATAAAGTTAAATATTACGTTAATATGAAGTGATCTGTTAGTATCTCAAGATAAAATTCATTCTTAGATATAGAATTAATTTAAATGTTCATATTTATGTTTCTTTCACTTATTCATTTGATTGTCTTTTCTTTGAATATCATCAGTGTACAGAGTTCTCTAATTTTGATGGTCCACATAATTTAAGAGTGAAACAATCTATAATTCTGAAGAAAACACAATTTTGTGAAAAGTCTTCTTTGTTTGTTGAATATTATGCTCAATACTACTGAGCTGCTGGAAATTGATATATACATGTCAAGTTCTTATTACAACTTAATATATTATTAGTTCATTATTTTTTTCTCACTAGGCAAAAACTATTGAGTAAATTGTTTACATCACTGCCATTTTTTTGAAATCACATCAGCTCAAACTGTATTGAAAATAAATTAATTTGTTGTCTCTGAAAATAAACTTCTATAGTAAATTTTTACTATAGAAATATATCTTAACTGGTAAAATATTGTAATATAAGCATAATGTTTGAAAAAAATAATTCATGGCGATATTACTTCAGCTGAATATGCTTAGTTATATATTAGAATTTATGCTTTTTAGTTGATGGCATCAACAGGATTTTTAAATATTTTAATTTTAAAATATGACATGGATAAAATATATTTAAAATGTTGATGTAAAAGAGAAATGATAAAATAAATACACTTGTATCATTAGCAACAGATCAAGACAATTAAAGTTTATGTGTGCTACACATTATCATATCTTCCTCCCTTCACAAAATAGGTTTTACAACAAATATTCATCAGTTCAATTCTTTTAAATGTGTATATAAATGAACCTTGATATATATATTTTTCTAAAATATTCTTTATTCATCATTTTTGACATACATTCTCTTTAATAAATGTAGCTTTATTTTATTACTTTTGATGGTCATGCCCTATAATAATAATTTCTTCATGTATTTAAATTTCTATTAATAGATTTTTTGTTATCACAAATGAAAAGCTGTTACTGTGAACAGAACTTAGTATTTCTTTAGAGTGTATGAAAGAGTACAATAGCTTTATTTATATCATGAAAATGTTTAGATTTATTAGCTAATGCCTTATTGTTTCCTAAGTATTTTTCTTCCAAGTTCTAGGCTTAGCAATATTATGTAAAAGTTCCTTGGTTTACTATTCTTCCAACGCTTGCTTTATTTTCTTAGTGTACTGAAACATGTATCATTATGTGTGACTGTACTTAATGTAGTTTTGTCTTACATTTATTATTCTCTATTTGGAAATTACATAGCCTTCTTTGGCTTTTATTTACTTGGATATGCATTTTCCTTCATTTTACTTTCAACAATCATTAGCTTGATACTTACATATGTATCTTTTAAAAAGCATATGACTAAATATTTTTTGCTTTATTAAGTTTGATATTCTATAACTTTGAACTAGAGAGTGAAGTCCAGTTGCCTGTATTGTGTTTTTTTTTTTTTTTCTATATTTGGATTATTTCCTACCCTCTTATTTTGTGCTATCTTTGCTTTGTTTTTCCGTTTCTAGTTTCTTCTTTCCTTGTCCCTAATTTTTTAACTTGATATATTTTCCCCATTTTATTGTTTTTCTTCTAGATTGTTGGATGTTTTTCATTGTATTTATCTCCCAAATACGTCAAATTTCCTATATATTCTGGCATTCAGGTCCCCAGAGATTGTTCTCTTTACCTTGGAACAGAAAGAATCAATAGAGGATAAAATAGCATCAAGGTTTAAGCAGAAACAGGTAAATAGCAAAATTCAGACTGGGTAAATTTACCTTCTTACCTCAAATTATATTGTTTTTTTTTTCTCCTTCTTTGGCATAAACGAACAAAAGAAGTAGTATCCATCGTAGAAAGGAAAAAGTCATTAAAAGTATCAGAACAGGTTGTATTATAGAATTACTCCATATTAGTTTCAATCACACCGTCCTCTCCAGTTTTCTTCATTTGTCTTGATCTGCCTGTCTCAGTCTAACCTACCTGCTCCTGAGCACTAGTTCTTTTGAAACACTGCTGAATGAGAGTTTCAGAAGTCAGTTAGATTTCTAATGGTCGACATCCTCTGTGGCCTTTATAGAAAAGCCTAGTAACTTCACCAAGATAGAGTTAAAAATTCGTATTCTATGAAATACTACGGTGGTACACAGCAGATTCAGATTTTTGTGATGGTGAACCATTTTAAAATACAGTCGAGCCATGTTATTTAAAAACCACTATGAAAGAATCTGAAAGTGATTTATGCAACCAAGGTTCAAAAAAAAAAGAAACCTGAAATAAGGAGTTTTTTTTTTTTTTCCACTCACCCCTCTAAACTAATCTATAATCTGTTAAAAAAAAAAAAAAAAAAAAAAAAAAAAGGCAGCTAAGAGGCTGAGGTACTTACTGAGCTTTATTAAGACCTGGGAAAACAATGAGATGAGCATTTGAGTGTAGTAACTTCCAAGGTCAGAGTCCTTGGTAAATTGCTCCACAAAATTGTGCTTCTATTTGGACAAAATGAATATAGACAAGCTCTGCCAGAAACCAAAGCCGAACCTCAAAGTAAAGTAACAGGACAAAAACACTTACAAGGAAAATAAATAATAAATAAAATTCTCATTAACCACACATATTAGGATTGCATATTCAGACTCAAAATATTACACATTAATTATAAGAAACAGTGAACATAGGATTGTTTAATATAGTATAAAATATGGCAAAATAAAGTTCCTACTAACAGCATTTTTTTTTTTTTTTTTTTTAGAAAATAAGAAAATGTTTAACAAAACAGGTGATTATCCTATGGATAAGCCCCATGAAGTCAGGAAGTTAGAATATATTACACACAAATCGTCCAGAGACACACCTTTAGCAAGTGCTGCTGCTGGAATTCAAACCCAGCAAACTGACTCTGAAGTCCCTTAGCTTAATTACTGTTCTCTTTTCTTGCTAACACTGTGTTGAAGGAAGCATCGATTTTCCTTACTCTAATGACCTTTCTCACTTCATTTGTCCTTTTTATTTTGAATGATATACTTGCAAATTTTGTCCTGGAGTAAATAAAATAATTACATATTTCCAAGGCCCTTACTTTACTCAGCAAGTCATATACATAGTGGATTATTTGTGAACTCAGAAAACTACAGTTTTCAGTCTTTATGAGTGAGATCTCATTCTACCATTATTTTAACATCATGATTTTCATCTCATCATTACCCTGGTTATGTACTTTGCCATAAATTTATTTGTTTACTCAAGTGTGCAAAAAAGACCATGGGATTCGAAAATGTGATGTAGTAAGCATCTGGTTCCATGACATCCCAGGAGTACACGCACCAAGTGAGCCAGGCCATTGCCTGCCCTAAATGGACAATGACGCGCTAATCCATCCCACAGCAGACTGCTCATTTTGGCTTTGAGGCAAGCTTCAATTCTAGCTTTCATGTTAGAGGGGTTGTAGCTGTACCTTTGAGTGGTCAATTTTTCTCTAGTAAATAGAGTTTAAAGAGATCTTTGGGGATGGTCTCTCCCATTTACTATTCTAGGATTATTACCCTTATAATGTGTATGTTCCATTAATGTAATTTAACTTGATTTTAAATATTGCTGAATATTTCTATTTTCATTTACTTTGATGTGAAAATGTTTAAAATAATTTTTGTCTACATTAAAGATCAAATTTTAGATCTATATATCTAATACATTATACTTGATTTCACTCCACCAGATTAAATCACCTATGAACACAGTTTTCATATGCTACCTTTATAACACCTTTGGGGTCCTTTGGGGACTTTATTGTAAAGTCCATAGATGTTTATAATTATTATAACTTCTTAATTAATATTCTCTCTTATTATTAAATAACTTTCTTCAGTAATATATTTAGGCATATATTTAGCTATTACTCTCATTAGGAATACTTTTATGCATTAACTCATTTTTCTCTTGCCATTTTCAAGGTTTTATTTTTATCAACATTTTTTGTCTCTAATATGACTATGCTGTGTCTAAGATAAATCTCTGAGTTTATTTTACTTGAAGCTTGTTGAGCTGCTTTGATGTGTAAAGTTTTTCAAGTCCAGAAAGTTTTTAGCCATATGTTTTCAAATATTTTTTCTGCCCTTTTCTTTTTCTCTTCTCCTTATGGAATTTCCATTATGCATATATTGGCATGCTCGATGGTGTACCAAACATCAATAAGGTTCTGTTCATTTTTCAATTTTTTCTCTTTATCTTCCTTGAACTATAAACTCTATTGATGTAGCTTCAAGTTGACTGATTATCTCTTTTGCCAGCTCAAATATCTCATTACCCTTCCTGACCTGGTAAATTTCCATTTGGTCTTATTTATAATTTATATATCTTCTTTGATATTCCCTATTTATGAAATACTATTGTCATACATATCTTTTATTATTTACACATGATTTAATTTATTTCTTTAAATATCATTTTAATAATTTTATCTATTAAAACAAAAATATGTGCTCCTTTCGGGGAAATTCCTATTAGTTATTTTTATTGTTTTTATATTATATACTTTACTATTTCTTTGTTCATCTGTTAATTTTTGGCAAAAAACATGTTCATTTCAGACAATATATTGTATCAGATGCATCCTATACCATGGTTTGCTTTTTTGGTTTTTATCCATGTTGTTAATGTTGTTCCTATTGTTGATTGTTACTGATTTTCCTGGAGTAGAATTCTTCAGATTCTGTATTCTCTACAGTATGCACATACTGAGTTCTCTGATAGATTTTCAAAAACTCTTTGTCTGTTTGTGTGTTTTTGTATTTTGAAGCTTAGCTTCCTAAAGATTATCCTGTCTCAATATAGTTTAGTAATCTGGCAATAATTGGTTAAAAGGTCACCTTTATAACTTCAACTGTATTTTTCTGTCCTTGTCAAGGAGATCTCTGTGGAAAGGTAGAATTTCAAACTTCGGCAGGTTTCAAGCTAGCCTTATCGTTCACTTTTTGCTTCTGCACATCTCAAGATAACTCAGAGATGAATTACCAGAACCTTCTCTTTATTCAAGGCTTTCCTAGAAATACATACAGCATGTCCCTTGCCCACAGACTTTTAGATTCTTCAGGAATATAGAGGAGTTTTTTAAAGTTCCCTATGGTTGACTAGTTCTCCAGCATTTACCTTTAAATATTGATTTAGTTTCTTATTTACTCCAGGTTGAGATCTTAGGAAGCTGAACTGTAGGGTACCAGGGGTAGTTTTCATTTCTTCCCTTGTTTATTGTTTTATTTTTTCCTGAGCTGAACTCTAAAATTAAATCAAATAGCCAACATACCACAGAAATAGAGTTTGTTTGTTTGTTTGTTTGTTTGTTTTCCTGGGAGTTTCAAGTATGGACAAAAAGCCTGTGTTTGGGATGATTCTTTCACAAGGGCTCCAAAAGAGGTTAGTCTTTTCAGTTGATTGTAAGGCCAGAGGTTTTTCAGGGCCACCACATCTGAAACCTCAAGAGGGAGAGAGAATAGGAATAGCCCCAAATCAAAACATGACAGGTTTAAAAAAATTAAATCATTTCAATTAAAAAAAAAAAATAATTAATTAAAAAAAAAAAAAAAAAAAAACAGAACAGATTCCCCTGTCTCACTGATAGATCATTTGGATAGCTAATGCTCAGTTCTTTCTGTGAATCTGGTCAATTTTCAGAGTTCTGAAATGGTTACATTTAGTTGTTTTTCCAGTATTTTCAAGTTTTGAGGAAAAGTACATTCACTGAAAGCCTTCTGTCATACCAGATATCAGTCTCTTCCCTTCATTATTAAAAAGTATATCCGTTATTTTTTCTCCTAAGTTTTATACTATATATAAAGTTGATTATTTGATGTTAAAAATTCAAACATGATAAATTGTTGTTAAAACATAATAAAAGATGACAAAAGAGGCTTCAAAGTGTGTCTATGAGTGCCACACAATCTCTTTTTTTAATCTATCTCTATATTTTTATCTATAAAGGATTATATTAAAATCCATAAGAAAGTGATCTCCTATCAGACATATATTTTAGACAGATAAAGGAATAAATAAAAAGCATTACATGCAATCGTGAACAACAAAAAAAAATATGATTATCAGGTTTCCTCCCATTTAAAGTCATGAGAGAACTTACATCCATAAATTTCAACTAATTATATAGGCTGTCAAAAATTCTTGGTTTCTCAGTATATGTGTGGGCAAGTGTTTTGAAGTGACCTTGAGTATTATGTTATCTTTAGCTGCCCCAATTATTTGAATCATTCACTATATCCAATTGCCAGCAAAAACAGATGGCTTCAGTTACATAAACTAGGTGTTAGTTTTGTATAACTGGAAATATTATACTAAAAAAAAAAACCTTTCTGGTCAGTAAAATCTCTCTACATTATGAGCTGCTGAGTGTCAAACCACATATATTATTTTCAGATCTCTTTGTGTTAGCTCTACAGCACCATTTTTTTCTACTCTGATCTCCTCCTAAGTATTGACTAGTATAAGTGTGCACATCACACTAATATAAGTGTGACTTTTTTCTATTACGTTACATGCGCAGTTGAATCAAATCACACCGGACAAATCATTTGCGCTGAAATACGACAATCTTTTAGACTTATAGAATTTTAAATTCCTTTTACTTATAGAATTATAGAATTATGCCAATCAGATTAGCCTTGATGACTCAATCATCATCTTTTTAAGGAATTTCTATATGCTCATAATTTTTAAATATCATTGGTTAAAGAAAGTAATATAACTTGCAGCATTGTTATATTTTAAATAATGTATTCTGAGATTGTAGGATACCATAGAGATGATTCTATGATCATTTCAATATGCTAAGACTATTTATGATGTAAAAAGTGACATTTATTTAGAGTATATTATACTAGTTATCAGTGGATTGACTCAGCTTTATATTTGATCTTTCATCTGCACTTCGATAATGGAGCTGGGCTTTGTAATATTTCTTTTTTGTATCAGGAAAAATGTTATCCTTATTGGTAGAGGGTAATGAAGGGACATTAAAAGAGGAAAGATGTATATTTTTTTCTTTCTTCAAGTATGCTCACTTAGTTCTGCCCCTGTGTAGCCCTTTTCGCCAATGATTCTCCAGCAGTAAGTGGTAACTTCTCATGAACAACTTTCTCCATGGTATAGACCTCTTTTTTCACAAAGTCTCTATTGGTAAGTGGCACCTCTATGTGAACATTTTAGAATTATAAATTCAATGAAACTCTTAAAAGAAGCTAATGAGTTCTATAGATATCTTTGCTCCCTACTCAGATATTTTTCAGTGATGGCTTTTTGATGACTCAACATCTCCACCCCATCCCTGCTCGAGAATCTTCCTGGTAACCTTTTGGCAAGACAACCAGTTCCACTACTGACTTTTAAGGAAGTTAACAGTAATCTCCACAAGGAGCTTACTGGATACTTTGCCAGCATCCCAGAAGGCTGTTCTCTGTTTGTCATCTCACTGCACTATGGGCCAGCTCATGCTGAGGACAACCCAGCCAGCTTCTTAACCTTCAAGTGGATTTTAACCATACCTTATCTATTGAAGTCTGAATCCCAGCCTTTTTCCCTACAAGATTCTCCTTTCCTTGTACACAACTCTTTAGATTTAGGTCACTCTTTAGAATTTTCTGTTCTTTTGACAATTTCCCATCATTTTAGTCCCCTGCTAAAAATAATTTATATTTAAATTTTCCTGATCAAATTACTGTTTTAATTTTTTGTGGAATTCAAATTAAAACATAATTGAAACTAGAAGTGGTTCCTAGAAAACTGACCCAAAGGATGTGGTTTGAGAATGTTTTGGTCATGGCATTTGGCTTGAGTGCACTGCTGATCTCTGCCAATAGGAAATGGAATGCTAATAATCCATTATATCACAATCAGTCAAGCTATCGTGTGTGGTTCTTTGCGATGAGTGCCAACTAAAGCACATGCCTCGGGAGTCCAGAGGGGCATTGCATTTGACCTTTATGGCAATAACGATAACTATAAGACTGTGTTGTAAGAATAGACTCCTTTTAGTGCCCTTGAGTGCTAACACGTTAAAACGAAGAAGAAGAGGAAGCGTAAGTCCATTAATTTTTCAGATCGAATTATGGTGCAACAACCAGAGATCTGTCATGACAGCTCTAAAAGAATCTAGTATTTTTTGTAGACACAGGACTAATGCTGCTGAAAACAAATCACAAAGTTTAATCTTGAATGTTACAGAATTGAACTATAGTTGAATTCACAGTCACACCAAGTTTCTTGCATGAAATGAAGGGCACTGCTTGGTAAAAATTGGATCCTGAAAGTTGGAATGGAAACATGGGGTTCTGCTCAGATAAAGCTGACCCTGTGAACTCCCAAGTTGCTCTGAGGGTCACTGATCACTGGAAGTACTTTGGCTTCCAGTGTCTGAGACAAGCTTTCCCCTGCTTGAAAATCCTGCGATAACTTCAATTAGGTCAGATGTCTTGAAAGAGAATAAGAGTTTCTCTTAAGATCCGCTACACACATATTCTGATGCCACTAGATCCATGAACAGGGCAGACTTCACAATACAAGTGACAGCACTTGACCAGCAAAACAGTGTCACTTATACCATAAAGGGAAGCAGGGATGAAGTGTTAGTTTGTATGGTTTGGCTCACAGGTATCTTTATTGTTGGTTAATTTACCATGGTGTCCCTGGGTACGAAATGCATGGTGTACTAGAGTAATACTACATATATACCAAATATATCTGCACACATGGGTGTGCATGCACGCACGCACACACACACACACACACCCCAAATAAGAGAAAAAGTTCTAGTAGCCAAGAAACCTGGCTTGAGCCACTATCGTAGAAAATTGTGGCTTCTTAACCAGCTTCCAGACCCGAGTAAATTCACAGATTGAGAGAATTTTGAATGGAGGAGAAATTGGGTCCTTTTGAAATAGGACCCTATACTTTTGCCACTAATTCACACCATAAATCTTACCCCAAGCTTTCCCCAAAGGGACTTGTAAAAGAGTGACAGTGCACTGGGAAAAGAGAGATACTCAGAACTCTGTGGCAGTTGCTAAACACTAGCTCTGAATTAAAACTGATACTTGGGGACAGAAAATGGTTCATCAGCCAGAATAGCTTACAAAGACTCAATTAGTGAAAGTCGTAAGATACACTTCCAGGAAAGATAAGGTTTCTCTTACAGAGATCTTTACATGGTCCAATCTCCTCAGACAATACATAAGTCTGGAAATCAAGGGAAGGAATCAGAAGTGACTTCTCTCAATATTATATCTAACAATAATTTTGAAGAATTTTTTGTCCTTCTGTTCCAGTACCATTGAGCTTTCCTTTGCTATTTGAATCTTAGTATCCACAGAGAGAATTCTTCCATTGGTGGATACAATAAGTATTCTACTGAATTGCAAGATGAGACCTAGCCATTTCTGGCTCCTTAAGCCAGGAATCCAACAGATAGAAAAACGAGTTTCTGTACTGGCTGGAGTGATAGATTCTGATTATAGAGAAAGCAGAGTAAAAAATACTATGACTATTGGGAATGTGTGTCTTTTTAAGTTTGAGAAAACAATGAAAACGTCTTTATTTGCATGAAATGTAACTATATCTTTTCAGGGGGAAATACAGAGTTGTTTGTTTCTCTACGAAAGTTTAAATGTGTGTAGAATGCTGCATATGAAAGCTAGAGTATTGAATAACCAAAGGGGCTATGTTAGTTATTAGTTTGTTGCCTTTCTGCTCTGTGACAATAGTTGGGCCCTGTAAGTATTACTTTGCCATCCAGTACAATATTAAGCCTTGTTAGTAAAGGATTTTCTCTTCCTCGTTATAGTAGATGTGCTGTTCCAGTGTGCTCTTACAAAGTGTGTCAATATTTAGCGATGGCCTGGTGGCTAGCAGCAAGAGGCACCTCCCCATTGTCTCTGAGCACATCCTTCTCCACCTGAATAGGTTCCAGAGGTAACAAGCACTTCAGCATGGAAGGCTTTGGACCAGCCAGGAGATCAGTGTCACCCCTAACTAGTGTGCCACATTTCTCAAATGACTATTTCCCGGTGAGTTGACACCCACCTCCACTTGAAACCCTGAGAATTTCTGGTGAATTTAGCCAGTGTTGTCAGTTGGCTCCCCAGCAAACCTACAGCAACCACGCAGGCAGCTCGCTAGCAAATCTTATTATCCCAGCAGGTGTTGCTACACCTGCCAGCCATCAGTTCTGGCCTGAAACAGCAAAAAAAGGTCTCTACCTTTCTATGGGCTTCAACCACCCTTTTCAGAGAGGCCAGATCTGAACCCCAGCCTTGCTGAAGATTCTTGCTTATGTCCATCTAATGTATCCTTTAGCATTCTCTCCCCTTCTATCTCTCTCTCCTCGCCCTCTTTACCACTTAAGCAATTCCTTATTATTCTAATCCTGTTAATAACTCTTTATATTAAACTTTCCTTGTTCAAATTAAAGGACAGTTTATCTTTATTGGAGCTTAAATAATATATATATATTATATATAATAAAGTTTATTATATATATAATTTACAGAATTTGCAGAATTTACTAGCAAATAACTGATTGTATAGATGATAAATGACACTACATAAATAACATGAAGCTCAAGCCATGTTCACACTAGAACATGGAACATGTTGTAGAAGTGTCATGTGTAGTTTACTCAATCTATTTTATTTTAAATGTCCAAGGTAAATTTAACCCATGTTACTGGGAGTGTGGACATAAGAGATTACAAATTTAGGGTTTGATTACATGCAGTGTTAAATGATGGAAGGAGTGAGTAACATTAAATTGTGAATTCATGATATAAATTCAGAATACATTTAGAAAGTAGAAGTGTTGCAAATATTTCTTATCATTTTAGCTACTTCAAAGTAAAAGAGGATAATAATAAATACATTATTTTCTTGCTTATAGCATGGAATACCTTACATAGAAAATATTAATATGTCTGTATAAAATAAAATGCTGCTTGATATGTCATGGGAATAAGATTTTTAAGTGAAAGCTTTATAAAACTTCTCTAAGTGTCTTCACCCCTTACTTGAGTGAGTAACTCTGACAAAGTTTAAGTATGATTTTCCAAGTTTTTGGTTATAAGATTAATTTTTCATACTTGTACAACTGATAAACCTTAGGCTCATAATCATAAGTCATGTGCTTCAACATACCAATCATTGTTTAAGCTCTTTCTATAATGACTGGTTAAAATGACTCCACTATCAGAGTACATTTTGAATTTTACGCAAGGTAACTACAATGGGAAAAATGTTTAAAAAATACACAAATTCACACAAAATTAAGATGTTTAAGCGTTTAAAATAACATTAGTGCATGAGCAACAGGCCTTTACATTCTTGATCGATTATTTGATTTGGGCCTTACTGAAAAGGGGTCATGACCTTAGTCAAGGTGACTCCTTAGTCAAGCAGGTTCCCAAAAAATGCCAGGGGAAGGCTGTCCCTAGGCAGCAGTCCCAGAACCAGGAATAGCAAGTCTTTCGTCCCTGAAGGTACACGTGGGTGATGCATCACAGCATCTTCACCGTGGATGAAGGCTGAAGTGTCCTGCTATGGTTGAAACTTAGGGTACTTTTCTCCACGACATGGGCAATCATCCTTCCTCGTGGATGGTTCTAGCCACAAACAGCGAAGCCCTCTCTTTCACAAATTCTACAGTTTTAACTTCTGACATTAAGTCCACATTTATGACCTCTTCCTGGACCACTGTTTTGTGCATGTCTATGTGTGACATGCAAATGTTTGGGAGTGCGTTTTTTAAACTATGTAGCAGGTCCTTCAGTTTTAATATGTACTTGTCACTTATGTAGTATCCCCAGGTATGGATTGATGCAGCTCTCTGCTTTAGCAAATGATTATTTAAAAATTTAATATACAGATGATGTATTATTTAATTGTACACTCAAAATCTATATAATTTTATTAAGCAATTTCACCCCAATGAGTTTAAATTTTAAAAATGTTTCAGAATCTGTTTTTATTTTGAACTTCAATGTATTGTTACCTTTGTTTTGCCTTTTAATGAGTCTAATATCTGCCCTTCATGTTTCTAGAGCTATTATCTAATTATTTAATTTTAATTTATATCCTAACATCTCCTTTATATATTTTTGTTAGCTTCAGAATTTATAATGAAAGGAGGTGGCCACAGCAGGTGCTGAGTCGACCATCATAAACTAGAGGATGTGGCAGATACTTTCACATGACTTTTCATATATTACTTATGAACTTAAATATGCATACATACCAATGTTTTTAAGAGTAATTTTAAAATTTTCGGCCTTTATTCTCTAAGGTGGTTTACACATTATGTTGTAATTCCTGAGCTTCATAATTCCATGATTTTTAATCCATAGGCATACAATTTTAAAACTCAGCAAGCATTTGTCATAAAATTCTGTCTAAAAACATAAGTAATAATTTTCTCACACCTTTCTCTTTACTCTAACTTTCATAATTTATTTACTACCTCATAAGTACTATTTAATTCTTTATTATTATTATTTGAATGCCAAATAACTATAATATTTTGCTAAATTAATATTGTATGCCAAAAGGGAATTTGTGTTATCCTTTAAGCAATTTACCTTTATACCTTCTTATCTCTTTAAGATTGTATCTCTTATCCTCATTTTGAGAGCAAAGGATTAGAATTATTCACTTTGAAATCCATGTCATTTCTTATAGCAACATTTTCAAATAATGTTATATCTCTTAATGTTATATATTTTATTTTTAATATTATCTTTCTGTGAAACTTAAAGTAGAAAATAGCAAACCTGTATATCCTATTTTAAAGTGTAGAATTTATGTAAAACTAAAATTTAATAGAGTTTTAGTTAATCAATGGAATCCTTAATAAAGGCCAGTTTAAATATTGGATTTACATAGTGGGGAATTAAGGCAGAAATTTTAAATAATAAGTAAAACAACAAACAAGACATAAAAGCTGTTGTTAATTATGTTGGGTAAAAATAACATTCTTGTCATTTTTTTCATAACATAATTAGCATTAGCATTATTTTGAAAACTATCTTAATGAGCATTTCGCCTTATTTTTTTTCAATCAGAACATTTCTTTTCAGAATATGTATTTATCCATTTCTTGAATGTAAAGTGCTCTCCTAGTGTGCTCAAGGCATGAGGCTAGATGCTGTGACGTTTAAAAGTAATGACTTGAGATATAGTTAGTTGTCTTAAGAACCATACATGAGTATAGTGGGTGGAAAAGGCAAGAGTTATTAAGAACAAACTCAATAAGTAGTAGACAAAGCTAAAAGTCCAAGAATTAATTTTATATTGTGGATTAAAAATATATATTTTTTAAAGATATTTAGGATTTTAGCTACATAGAACAGACAATACAGGGATGGTGGTAGTACAACCAACTTAACCAAAGACATGTGGCACTGGAATCTACGAATATGAGGCATAAACACAGAACAGTGAAAAGAGTGGTGTCTACACAATTCTCTGACCCAAAAACAACAGCTATCTAAAATATGACTGTGGTCATACCACCCTCATAACTAAAACCGTGAATGGGCTCACATGAGCAAATGGGAATTCTCATGAGCAGGAGCTTGCCTGCCTTCAAAACTTTTTAGAACAATGAAAATATCTTGGAAGTACACAGAGGTGATGGTCCCACAACTCTGTGAATGTAACAAATTACACTGAATTGTATATACTTTAAAATGATTAATGGTTAATTTTGTTCTATAAATTTAATCTCAATAAAAATAAATAAATAAATAATTTATGTACTCTTGCTTGGGCCCAAGATGTCAAATGTCTATGGCCAATAAGTTCCTTACATGCTTTCTTTTCTTTCAGGTTATGACACTAAAATTTTTCAACAGTGATTCTCCTTCAAACAGTTATCTTTTGCCTTAATCATATGATGAAATCCCTTAACAAAACTTTGTAAGGAAATTCCTGGTACCCTAAGTGCCCATAAAATCCGTGTGTGCTCATAGTTAAAAAAAAAAAAAAGTAATAAATATATAATTATATATATATATATATAATTATATATATATATATAATATATAAAATATTTACATACATATCTTTCCAGTTATTTATTCTGCCAGATGAAGCCACAGGAGAAATGAGGTCCATTATAGAGTAAATAAAAGACAAATGAGTTAATGTTTAGATTTAGCACACCAATGGATCATTTCAGCTCCTATATTTTATATAGAAATATAAAGCGAGCCATATAGGTATTTAAAATGTTCTGGTATGTAGTGGATACAGTAATTCCATATACCTGTGAGTGATGGAAGGGGTCAAGTTGAGGGCCACTGTCCTACCTAGAGCCCTATGGAGAGGGGCAATAGAATGAATATAAAGGCTAATAAGTGATCAGTCCTTATCCAAAAAAAAGGATGAAAAGTGTGTACTCAGAGGTCTGCAGGTCAAACATGTAAACTTTGTTACCACTGGGGTGACATAAAATCCAGCTTGTCCCAGCGGCACGTCAGGGGTGGTGTGGTGTCCCTCAGTTCTTCCCCACTGACGCAGCAAAGAATTATAGGTTAGCGAGGTTTAGAAGATTTATTGATAGTGCATTTTGGGGACAGGCCATTCTAAGGAAGTCTACAGCCATGTGGAATTTGGGAGGTGAAAAGATAAGACAGAGTATGCTTCATGCGAGGAGCAGGTTTTCAGCCAACAGAGCTGCAACCATGCAGAAGTGGAAAGGTCTGTTTATATTTGGGCCATGACGGGAGGTCCTAAATGATCATTAGGTAAGGTCACCTTGACTGACAGTTGGTAGCTGTATAACACTTTGCCTATTGCACATGTGCTTCCCCAGAATTAAGTCTGTTATAATTAGATTCATGAACTTCCAGGCATAATCATGATGTAATGATGGTATAATGAGGCTGAGGTTGTAGGCAGATTAGGGTAGTACTCTCTGCCCACACATTTGTGGCTGATTAAGCCTTGGTGCTCTAGGATTTGGGGTAATATATAATCCTAAAAGGGAGATGTTTCTGGGAGGTCCTTAAGGAAGGTCTTCAAGGGAGATTTCTATGATTACAGAGATGGGCCTATGCTCCTGTCCCACATGCCTGACAACCTACCTAACAAAAGAGGGCCAAAGGACTTTTACTGAATCAAAAGATAGCAACTTAACTTTTCTCAGCATGCAAGAATGCAAACCTCCCCCAGGGAGCTGCAGGCTATTCTCACACAATGTGGATTTACGACTACATATTAGACAGTGCAAAGACCAGAGTCCAAGCATCAACATTACTCTAGTTACAAAGAAAATCAGGCAAACTTCCTATTATTCACATGCACCTTATAAACAAAACAAAACAGGTACAAAACAATAATGGGAAGTGTCCCAAGAGACAGGCTTTTAGCCCAGAAAAACAAAGAGGTTTTTAATAGGCAAAGAGAACAGAACAAGTTAATTAGTAAGGTAAAGCGCCTTGAGGCTCTCAAGTCGCTTAAGCAGAAACTTAAAAGACTGCAATTTTTCTGCAATATTAGTATAAACTTGTCACCATGTTATATGTCTATATACTATTAGTTTGCATAATAACTGGTATTCTTTCTCAAATAGAGAAATTTAAGTCAAATCTCTTTCAAATCATTATTTAAAAAATAAAGTAGAAGAATCAGAAGGAAATTCATTGTCATGGGATCCATTTCCAAGACATCATATCAGTTCCTTCTTCCCATGTCATAAAACATCCACACGTTCCTGGCGTTCCTCAGTCTCACAATCCTTGAACTTCTCTACAAATTCATATGCTAGAGGGTCTCAGTCACACACAGGGCGCACACAGGACCTTCACCCTCCATGCATTATTTGCAACAATGTTCACCCTCGATGCATTACTTGCAACAATGATAAAATTCTCTTTATCTCAAGATCAGTAATTGCCCACAAAACTTTGCCTTGCTTGTAAGCAATCTGTATTCCATAAAACTAAGCCAAGGGTCTCCAGATTTCAGCAATCCTGAATTACACCTCATTAGATTTTCTGAATCTGTGTTTAAACTCACCCACACAACTTAACCTTCTGCCTCATCTTGTCCCAATATTAAAAAATATCTAATATTGAGGGCTTAACAGAGTCAAGTTTATCCTAAGGAATTTACATCATTTACTTATTTTTCAAAACATGTCTTTGAGGAATAAACATCATCTCCAACCTTGTATAGATGAAGCAACTGAATATTTCTAAGTAAAGTAGGGACTGGCATTGAATTCTAGGCAGGGGAGCTTCTAGCACCATGAGTTTTGGTTTCCATGATGTACAGCCAAGTGATGCCCCTTATAAGCAAAGAGATCTCTTCCTTCTCTTCCAGTCTAGACCCATTAATTCTCAAAATTACACTAGTCTTCTCTCTCTCTCAAAATAGCTATAAAATCATTTTTGTTGCCTTTTATATTTTGTTTCTTTTTTAAAAAGTATAAAATAAAATTATGACTGATTATGTAAAAAGAGAGATAAAAGTGGGGATGATAAAGAGAATTTAGCTATAGTTATGGTAGGAATGATAAAATAAAAACTATGCAAGATATAACTACAGTATTCAAACAGTCCTCTCCCTGCCCCCAAATACCTAAATATTCATTAAAAATTGAATATATTAAGTAGGCAGCAGGAGGACTGATGTCAGCAAATGGAAGCATAGGAATTTCCAACGTTTGTGACCCCAGAAACATCAATTGTAACAAATTGATTGGAACAACAATATCTTGACAAGAGTCAAGGATTCCAGGTGAGGGAGGACAGCACCTGGCTGAAGCACAGAAACAATAAAAGCTGCATAAAGGAGGGTAGGATCTTTAGCTTAGCATTACCCCCATCACCTGTCCTCCAAGCCCAGGCAAGCCAGCCCAAAGGCAGGCACCTTATCAGTAGGAGTAAGCTAGTAAAGTGGGAACCCAACTTCACAGGGGTCCCCAGAACCAGCTCACCAAGGAACCAGACCGACTCTATGGCTCTATATGACTCCCTACGAGCTCCCACGAACCCAGGTCCTGTCCCATCTTGCCACCAGTCAGCTCCGTATCAAGATGCTGCTGCAAACCCAGTCCTCAAGCTCACCCATGCGTCTGCAACTCCAGAAGCTCCAGGTGGCCTGCGAGGTCCCGGGCAGCTTTTGTGACACTAGGCTCCTAGCGCGCCCCATGAACCCAGCCATCCCAGATCCACTGCAGCGCTTGCCAACTCCCGTGGCCACAGGTGACTCCTATGGCCCCGGGTTCCCGGCGTGCTCCAGCTATCCCAGACCACCACCCCTCCACCCCTCCTCCGCCTTCCCGGCTGCAGCAGGCTCCTGCTTCTGGGCTGCTGCGAATCCCAGCTCCCAGCTCACCTCAGTGCCTGCCGGCTCCTCGAACAGGTGCCCAGGACATCCCAGCTCTGACGGCTGCTACAGCCTGGGTGGCCTTTTGGCGCCAAGCGCCCGCGAGCCCTGGCGACCCCAGGCTCCCGACCGGGCCCAACACGTCTGGCTGGCGACAGCGACCCCAGGCTCTAGGCTCACTGCAGCACCAGCCAGGTCCAGGGCTCCAGGCCCAAGCGCACCCCTGGGCCAGGCTGTCGCCACCCCAGGCTCCTAGGCTGCCCAAACGCCAGGTCAGCCCTATGACCCCGGCCTCAAGTCTGGCTCCCAGGGCGCGGGGTCGCAGCCCGCCCCAGTTCCAGACTGGCCAAGGCAGATTAAACATCCGCGGCAACAGCGAGGCCCCAGGATGACCCTCGTGCGCCCGACTCCAGACTTGCTGGCGCCTGGCCGACCTCCGTGACCCCAGTCTCCAGGGCGACTCCCGCCAAACCCGATACCAGGCCTGGCCTGGTACCCACCAGACCCGGCCCCATGGATCCGGACACCGAGCCTGCCCCAGTGCTCCCCAGCAGCTGGTTGGCTCCTGTGGACCCAGAATCCAGGTCCCTTGGCAGATATAACTGCTAAAGGTAAGTTATAATCGAATTCATAGTACTCTAATATTGTGAATTGGCGATGTGTTGTTCATCACTTCTCTGGCATAAAGGTCTAGAGGACAAAAGCATTAAAAATAACTGTTGCTAGAGCAATTTGTTAATGGACACACAATATAAAAAATGAGGTAACTTATGACATCGAAAAGATAAAATAAGAAGGAAAGGAGTAAGGGTAGAATTTTTTTATGAGATGGAAGTTAAATTGTTATCAGGTTAGAATAGACTGTTATATTAAGAAGATAATTACTGTAAATTTCATGATAACTGGAAAAAAAAACCAAACCATACAATAGATACCCAAAAGATAAAGAGAAAGGAATCAAAGCATACCGACCTGAAAGCTTTGTAGCCACTTGTAGCTGCAGAAATTAAAGGGCGTATACGTGTTCATAATATCGTTTATAATATAAATCATTGAAAATAGGAAAATGGATAAAAATCGCATCTATAATAAAAATTCATAATTCAAATTAATATTTTTGATAAAAATCTATATTGATACTAAACTGAGAAATGTAATTTTGAGCCATAAAAAACACTGCATGTGTGATACATATGTTTATATATCACATATGGAAATATAAAAATCACTTAATACCAAATTACTTTCTGAGTTGAGTGTATATATGTGGTGTGTGTGCATGTATAAAATGCAAAGGTAAAAATTCATTGGAAATGACAAAACTACACTTATATAAATGTAGTTTAATAAGGGAAGGAAAGAAAAGGAACAGGGACAGGGTTAAATTGAACTTAATTTCTTCTGTAAAGTTTCACTTTCTATAAAAAAAAAATCTAGTTCAAATAATAAAAACCCGAAAAAATTATGGCTCTTGTCTGTGGTTATGTAAATAATTGCAGTTTATTTCTGTAGTCCAGAGACTAGTATCACATTAATAGGCTAGTACTACATACGAGTTTTGCTCTGTCAATGAAAGTTTAATATGGTAAATACTTAAACTTTGTGGTGAATTTCTTCATATATAAAATGGAGGACTTAACTCATATAAGAAATAATACCATTTTTTTGTTACTATATCTATACCTTTTTTACCATTCTACTGTGAACATAAGTCCAAAATAGGACAACTGAATATTTATAGTACCACTATATCTCACATTTATTATATAGATCTTTTCCTGGTTATTCATAGAGCCAGCAGCTATACTTTTAAAGCCCTATTTTATATTAGGTTGTAGCTCCTAGTGAAGAAAATCAGTGGATATTGCTTTAGTGCACAAAACACATCTGTATTTCAATATGCAGCAAAGAATCAATTATATCATTCTCTTACATCTGCAAAAAAATGTTGCTTTTAAAGAATGTCTTGAACTAGAAAGTACTATATGTCACTTTAGAGAAAACAAAATATAAAATGAGAGTATAAATGTATATGCTACATAATGCATTGTAGTCTTGCTTTGACATGTATGGGGTCTCTACTGAGTTTGAGAATGTAAGACTGTAGATTTTCTTTCTCTGGGGAAAGATTTATATAACCTGTAGGAAACTCAAGCTGGTTTAGAATATTAAGTAATAATACTTAGAGAAAAAGTCTTTAGCTTGTGAATAAGTACTAAGCCTTTATTTTTTTTTTTTATCATAGAGGCATTCATCAAGGCTAAGACTATAAATTAATTTCATTATCTAGTAGGATATTATGTGTTGACTTGGCTGGGTCATGGTTCCCAGCTATTGGCCAAACGTTATTCTAGATGTTTCTGTGAGAATGTTTTGGATGAGATAAACTTTTAAATTGGTGGACTACGAGTGAAGCACATTGCTCTCTATAGTGTGGGTGGGCCTCATCAAATCAGTTGAAGGCTCGTATTGAAAAAATGACTAATCTCCCTCCAGCAAGATGGAAATCTGCAGCAGACAACCTTTGGACCTAACTGTAGCTAGGGTCCAAAGCTTTCCAGCCCACCCTGCAGATCTTTGACTCTCTAACTTTCCTAATCACATGAGACAATCTCTTACATATTTATTTCTATGTATACAAATCCTTTAAGCTCTGTTTTTTTTCTTTTCTGGAGAACCTTGACTTATATATATTGTTAAATCCTAAATCTGAAGTTGTTTTTAAAGCATTGCAACATAATGATGCAAATTAAGGCCCACCAACTTATAAAGAAATTTCATAAAAATCATTAAAATTCTTTATAGTACAGAAAATAAAAGTTCTGCTACTTTGATTTTTCTACAGCACTCAGACTCAGTACTACTTTTGTCTCTTCCACTCAGTTCCAATGGTAGATTCTGGAACAAAAGCAGGAGAGAGCACCTTCACAACATTAGGTACACCCCCCTCCCACCCTTCCACCGCCAGAGTTCTCTCAGACTTGTCAAAATTTGAAGCACAGCTTGACTGTTGTACCACTAGCTGTGGTCTATCATCATGAGTGCAGTGCACAAAGAAATGGCAATCTTTATGAGGCAAAGATATTCAAGAGTAACTGTGCTATCCTGGCAATTCAGTGCCTGTCTCTAAAGATGTAATGGACCACAGCTAGAATGTGATCATTCCTCTTCCTTCCTCCTTCCCTCCCTCCCTTCCTTCTTTTCTTTCTTCCTCCCTTCTTCCCTTTCTTCTTACCTTTGAATGTATTTATTTTTAAAATTCATTTCTAACTGTGTAATTCATGCATGTATGCAGGCTCCATTTAAAATATTTTAAAATATTTCCTTATACTCTACAGATACGTGTGTGGTTATTTTTCTAGTGTAGGCCAGCAAAAGTGGAATATGTTGGTTGAAAGAAAGGGGCTTTTCCAGTTTATATTCATATCAACTATATATGTAATTCCTGTTTTCCTCATCCTCTAATGAGCATTGGATCTTAACAACTACTTAAAATGTGTCCAACTGGTGTGTAAACTATTGTGGTGCATACCTTATAGTTATAAATTTTATTTTCCAGTATACTGAAGAATTTCATACTGATTTAAAAAGGCAACCTAATTAAATTAGAAAAGCTACTAGTCTTATCACTGAAATAGTTGTTATACTTTTGGCAAATGTTTCCCTTTTACTTATTATTGTCTCTATCTATGATTATAGATTTCATTGGCAAAAATCAATCATTAAAATTTTAAATATCTCCTCCTCTCATAGAGCTCAAATTTTAATGAAAGCACCAGACAATGAATATGCAACATGTCAGAGATGGATAAGGACTGTGAGAAAAGATAGAACAGAAATAGAGTGTGATTTGATATGAAATGTGAAGACTTAGCTGGGTAGTGCTCTATTATAAAGAGTCCTCATTGAAGGCCTCCATGTTCAGATTAAATTTCAGGAGAAATTTGAAGGAAGTAAAAGTGATCTAGATGTAGAAGCCTATCATTATCAAGTAGAAGGGATTGCAGGTTGAATTTAGAGCATAGGTAAAGGTCTTGAGGTAAGATAATTCTTGATGCATTTGAGTGACAGAAAAATAAAGAAATGTTACCATTGGGGCTGATCACAGTTCGGCGTTGCCCCAATGGTGGGGGGCGGGGACAGAGAGGGATGACAGCTACGCAGATGTATAGTCAGCATTTTTCCTTCATTCTTCCTCGTGGATGCAGTGAAGAATCACAGGTCAGTGAGATTTAGAAAAGATTTCTTAAAAATATACGTTAGCATATTATATTTTATATTGTAAAATATTATATTATAAAAGCATATTTTAGAAAGACAAAGAAAGAATGCCCCAAGATGGCACATGGTCCCAGTGGAGAACGGTAACAGAGTGCTATTACCACAATAACCAATACTAAGTGTCCACAAAAAGGCCAGAAGAGGCCACAAAAGGACCCAGAAGTGAGAATGTCTGTATTATATTTAGGTTGTGACTGGTAGTTTCAAAGGCATTCCTAGGTGATTGGCAAGTGAGGTCATTTTGATTGACATCTGTCTATTATATAACACTTTGCCTAGTGCACGTGTGCGTACCCAGAATTCAGTCTGTTATTAGATTCATGAATTTTTAGGCATAGTATTATAACGAAGCTTAAATTGAGGGCAAATTAGGGTAGCACCTTCTGCACAGGTGTCTATAGCCGAATTAGGCCAGCTGAGACTATGACTCTCCTGTTCTTTGTCTCTGGGGATGCAGGAGGGATTCTCTAACTACCAATAGGATGTTCCTTGAGTGGTTTCTGGGCTGGGCCCCTATTCCTTTGTCACACCCACCCCGCATTGCTCATGTCTGACTAGCTACCTAACAGAAGGATTATGACAGTAAGAGTAACAATGTAGAAGATAGAAGTGGAATTTAATGAAAAAGTTGCTTTTTTGTTTGTTTGTTTTTTAAATAAATAAATAAATAAGTACAATCTGTTTGATGATGGACTAATCTAACGGAGAATCTGTGTAAAGAGAAAATTTATGGAAGAGAGGGACATTTTTCTGGGGATATTTCTTGAATAGGTGAAAAGGAATAGGACTGAGTGCAAAAATGGACAAGCTTGCCCTCTCAGAGAGCACAGGGTCCCTTTGCGTTAACCAGAGAGGATGCTAAATCTGACTGAGTGTGTGGATACATGCTGTGGTGCACGACTGAGGTCATTTCATTTTAAGTAATACTATACTGTCAGTGAAAAGGGAAGTGAAGGCACTAGCTAACAGTAAGAAGGGGAGCATGTTGGGGATTTAAAGACACGTAAGAGTATGAAAGA
Organism: Eidolon dupreanum; assembly: GCA_028627145.1. Lineage (NCBI taxonomy): Eukaryota > Metazoa > Chordata > Mammalia > Chiroptera > Pteropodidae > Eidolon > Eidolon dupreanum. Next base: position 91,682,606 of record CM053501.1, read on the forward strand.
ATGATTTAGGTGAGAAAATTGATGGAGAAAGAGAATGTAGTAAATTAGCACTGAGAGTCCAGTGTGTTAGTGGTCAGTAATTTAAAAATAAGAGTGGTCAGTGTGATGAAGTGTTTTTTTTTTTTCCAGTCAGAGTCCAAGGTATGGAGGAGAGAGTTAGATTAATAAATGCCTGTTGCCTAATTGTTCTGAGTCTCACACTTCTATAAAATGTAATTTGAGCATTTGAAAGAGACCTTAAACATTATCTTCCTGTTTCTTCTACATCATTTCCTTGATTACAATATATTTTCTAAGATTATTTTTAAAGCATTTCCTTTCAAATACAGTCTCTTCTCTGTCTCCTATCATCTGCAAAATCGGCGATTTCTCTGAGATTTGCTTGCACCTCTACATGACAATTCTTCAACGAAGCCTTCGTTATTATCTCAAAATCGATTGGCTTTAAAACTAGAGGTTATAAAATCTTCCAGCACATGTTCAAGAACCAGAAATCGTTCATGGTCTTGGACAAGTTCCCACATGTAATGAGTTTAAATTTGGTTCTCAGGGGTCAGCAATATCACATTACTTCAAATTTTTAAATCAGATGAAACTGCTCTTCACTCCCACCTCTTGAATGACTGGAAAATGCAATTGTGTATTGACAAGCTTATCCCATCTGGTGTCTCTAACTATTGGAGGTAGTTGTCAAGGAAAAGTGGTGGGGGATTACTCTTCCTAGTGATTCATTATGATGCAAATCATTTGCTCCTTCTGCCGAATACACGGATGCCAAACAGTGACCATCCAGCATTGCTCTGGGCAACTCAGAGCGGACTCTCACACTGGGCTATCCAACTCCAGACAGACTCCTTCAATGAACCCTCTGCTGTTACCAGTTTATTTTCATACTATGGAACTTTACAAGTTAAGGTCCAGTCACAAATAGGATGTAGGTTTTGTGTTTCTTATTATTTTTATTTTTTACTTTCTCTTTATAGATATTTTTAATCAAATTTATTGGGGTGAAATTGGTTAATAAAATTATATAGGTTTTAAGTGTCCAATTCAATAATATGTCATATGTATATTACATTGTGTGTTCTCCACCCAAAGTTAAATTTTCTTCTGTCACCATATATTTGACCCCGTTTACCCTTTTCTACTTCACAGCCCCCTTTCCTCTGGTAAAAACTAAGCTTTTGTTCATGTCAATGAGTCATCATTTGTCTTGTTCATTTGTCACTTTTAGTTTTATATTCCACATATTTGTGTTTCTTGAAGTTTATTCATTTGGAAGTGGTCCTCCAAAATAAATGTGAAAATAAATCTAATGTTATACATTTTTAAAAACTGCTAAATACCCTAATCATCAAAAAATAAAAATATTGCCTAATATTTGTGTTAGTTACTACCAAACACACTTCTAGAATAATGCTTGTTGACACACTTTCGATAGCCTCTTCATATGCAAACAATTTTATTCTATTTTCTATAGTGAGAATAAAATGCTACCAGAAATGTTCCATTAGGATTGATTAATTTATTGTTTTATTATAGTTAAGAAAACATTTTTTTCAGTTTTTGTTTTTTTTATTGGTGATATCATATGGTTTAAGATGATATTCTACAGCTTTTGGGAATATAAAGAACATCCTACTTCACAGACCTACTAACATTTTGTGGTAATGATAAAGGTTTATGCCCTGCAAACGGATTTTTTTTCTCATATAAAGTGTTATAGAACAATGTATACAGTCAACCACCTATATCCATGCACTCCCAACTGTGGATTGAAAATATTGTTTTCAATTCATAGTTGGTTGAATTCATGGATGCCAAACCTGGAGATAAGGAGGGCCTACTGTACATTTACTGAAAAAAAAAATATGTAAGTGGGCCCACACTGTTCAAACCTGTGTTATCCAAAGGTCAACTGCATACATGATGTATAATTGTATATCTTGAATCATCCAGTATATTCCTGTCAAGGGAAATATTCTATTGTGGCTAGGTAAAAATGAAAGTCAAATGTAACTAAAAGTTTGCACATCTAATGAATTTGCCACAGACTGGGTTCAATTCTGAATGATTACCATCTTGCTTTTTCTTCTATCCATGTATTTTTAACGCTTAGTGTCATGGAATACGCAATGTGACATGATCTTAAATCAAGATCTGTTCTTTCACAACGTAGCTGAGTTTTGACAACAGGTGCTAGAATTTCGTGAGACCATTACTTCAGCAGACAGATTAAAAAGATATGATATAGAAGGACATGATTCCGACTCACATAAATGTATTCCACTAAACCTATAATAAACGCATCTCCTACTTAACCTCTCTTTTATCAGTTATCAAAATGCAGAATGCATGTTATGTTACCAGACATACTGGAAAGTATGATGGAAGGGAGTCGTGGTGGAAAGAAGCACAGGTTTTAACCAAATATACTTAATATTTGTGTCTTTTACTAAATAATAACTATAACAAAAAATCAACAAAGAGAGTTTTAGCATTCTATCTTGTCCAGGATAAAATTTAAATCTCCTTGCTAAGCTTTTTGTCTGCAGAAAATTTGTTCTAGCTGAATTGTTCTAATTTTAAAATCTTAAAATAGCATTTTAAAATTTTATTTCTTTGTGTTCTCTTATTTCCCTATCCTTTAATTTCGTGATCACCTACACCTAGTAAAATAATTTACATTTTATCAAAATTTATTTTTGAAGCTAGATAGAACTACAATACAATGAGATATTTTTCTCCTTTAGATATCATTTTCCACCATTAGTCATTTAGTAATTATTTACTTTTTTAATATTTTCTTTCCTGTGAATTTATGTTATCATACTCTCTTTTTTTACAGTAGCCACCTTAGAAGCCATCTCACCCATAATAATGTAAAATGTCTACTATTAATCCCATATTCTTAATAAAAGCTATTTTTGTAGTAATATGCAGTAAACAATAGTTGATTGTTAATCAAATCATTTTATATTTCTGACTGTTCATGTATTATTGGTTTTAATTGAAATATATTTTTCTTTTATTCTGCAAAAATCAAAATGGCAAGTATGCTATAAATACATATAAAAAAGAGAAGATGTACATTGAAAAACACTTGGGATGCAGAATAGTATAGATATACAATAGAATAGCATAGAAACAGTATTTGGTTTGTTTGCTTTGTAGTCAGCAATACTAGGTTTAATTTTACCACCATCACTTCACCAGCAGTGTTATGTCCAACATGTAAATTAACTTGTGGACAATTAGTCAACATCTCTAAAAATTTATTAACATAAAATGGAAATAAGAATATATATTTCGTAATATTCTTTGAGAATTAAAAGGAGACTCACTTTCCATCTTCCAACACAACTTCCCAGTAAACATTATTTCCCATGTTTCTACAAACTTTTTGTAAAAATTATAATGTCACTGTCATTTTATACATAAAGATAATACCTCTTTTAGAGACAAAAAAGGAATGCAGAAATTTTCACAGTAGGGCTGCTGAAAACTGTTAAAACACATACGCATTAGATCCACATGCAATACATGAATGTGTGGCATAGACAGGCACCTGGGTGCAAAAAAAGAAAATCTTCTCTGGAGTCAAGATGGCACAGTAAATAAACTTTGCTTTCACCTCCTTCCATGACAACCTGCTGAGCTCTCATGTGCCTGTGAAATTCTTTCATGTGTTATGCTTTTATCATTACCTAACTATTGATGCTTAGTTAAATATAATTATTTTAATCTTTATTGTATTTATTCCATCGAAGTTTTTGTTTCACAAATAAGTCGATATTTTTTCCAGGTGTATCTTACTTGATGAATAATTTGACCCCTCTCCAGCCTTCAGGAAAATACTAGACACATCTAAGTTGTAAATAATTATTGAGCAATGGATTATCCAAGTGGTGGGTAAGGAGATTTCTGAAATAATAGGATATTTGTGATGATAATATATTTTTAGGGTTTAAAAGCAAGTTAACTAATACTTTACTGAATTCAACAAATTCTGTCACAGTGGGTAACTCTCAATGTAGACTACATGATCTATAGTATTAATAACTCCTTTTTTTGCCTTAAATTCTGTTGTTTACATCTTCTATTTTTGATCAGCTATACTCAGTGTGTTATTACATATCAATTACAATTTTAATGTCCTCGATATCTCTGTTTCTTAATATTTTAATATAAATTTTAATAAAATTAGAGTATATATTCTCATCAACACATCAAACAATTTTTTCCTCATCTTGGGTTGAATACATTGCATTATTAATGACATCATATATAATCTATAGTTACATTTATCTCTTTTTATTTTATACAAAGAACAGATTGCGAGAGAATTTATGATTTTATCATTCATGCTCAAGGCTTTTCTTCAGAATTGATGGCTCACACATTTCAAATAATATTGAAATTCATTTTCATGATGACCCTCATCTTCTGCAATAAGCCATATCACCTTTAGCTTACACTGCAAAGATAAAAATGATTGGCAGAAAATACAACCACTTACCATTTATGCGAAGGACAGTCATATTTTCAGAAATGTTAGCTATATCTAGAGAAAAGTGTTTGCTTTTAGAAATAAAGCATTGTAAAAATCAAAGGATAATATAGTTTAAGTTTAACTAACTATCTTTAAAGACAGGCCTCAAAACCAGAAATAAAAAAATATATATATTTATGTAGAGGAAGTTTACACATTTAATTTTAAATATGCCCATTATTTGTAAAAATGCTAACTAGATTAATTGAATCTCTATTGCTGCGTAGAATTATTGACTTTATATTACATAATAGAGTCAGAACACCTGGTTTCACATTCTGTTATTATTTAATTTGAGAAAGTTACTTGTACATTTTGTCTATGCCCCACCTGTAAAATAGGGGTGGTAATAGGTTTTATATGTATTCAATTAGTTTACTTCTGAAGATTCTTTGCACATTGATTAGCACAATAAATGTCAACTTTAACAATAATAAATTGTCCTTTCTTAGAAGAAAGGTTTACAGTAAATTCATGTCTATTCTACATTGTTTTTACAAAACACACTAATGAACTTCCAAAACCTTAACTATAGCTACAGACACTTAAAATCATCCAGCTAAGTTATGCAGCTTTGATGTGCCATTAACCAAGCCTAGGAATATTTTCTCCCTAAAATTCGTATTTAAAGGTGAAGCATTATGAACTTTACTATTCAATCAGAAATTAAGCTTGATGTAACAGTAAAATGACATTTTCAAGTTAAGAAAGAAAAGACAAGCAGAGACTAACTGTCTCAACCCTAGTTACATGCCTTTCTCAGTAAAATAGGAAACACTATTAAGGCTATCATCACGTTAGTAGTCATCACATTTTACATCATTTAGTAAATAACTTGCTCATCATAACTTTCTACTGCAGAATAAATGCAATCAATTCTTAAAATAGTTCATATACTGTAACATACATCGCCCCCCTACCCACCCTTTGGCTAAAACGTACTCTTGTCAATTGAAGGTTAAAGTGAAAATAATGGCTTTAATTCTGGTTAAAGAAACACAAAGAATCTATTATTTTAATAGGATATCAACAATGACAGCTCACAATTCAAGGAATATACAACACATATTAATAATCTTATATTACATGAGATAATGAATTTTGGCCACATTTATGGTAGGTGATGGTCCACTAAGAAATCCTTTGTTTCTCACAAATTTCCTAAATTTATTTAATCACAAGCTCTCTGCCCATTCCCTCCTATCTTCCCTTCCATTTTTCTTATATATCAACTAAATAGCATTCCATGTAACAGATTCTCGTGACAGTAATATTATCAAGCTAATTGTGATGAAGATTATAGCTATGTTGTTATTGAGTTTCAGATAGTCCATAAGTGTACAACAAAGAAAATAAAGGTGATGCTATACATTTCATATGCACAAATGGCAAAGATTTACTTTCCTAACTCATAGAGAAAAAAACATAAGTTCCTATATTAATTGCAGGAGATTTTTAAAAATAGCCTGGCATAAGTAATCAATTCCCCTGACTTCCTTAAAATAAGATTGAATTGTCAGTAAATTTCAAAATACGTGAAACTACATAAAATATAGCCCTATGTGATTGCATTTTCTGCTTTATTCAACACCTACTTTGAATCGTGATTAGCTTGTGAAAAATATTGTTTTCTTATTCCTCACTTTAAATCTACTGATTCAAAATTACTGAGAGTTGGGGCCCAAAAAATCTGTGATTTAAATTATCTTCCAAGTGATTCTTATATTCAAATAGATTATTACCGCTCCTATAAGATAAAATAACATTACAATTTAAAAGTTTAAAATATGCGATTAGGTTTGTAATTGTATGTATATAATCTATTTTGCTCTAAAATATCATACGTTTGAAGTCGACACCATTTTGAGATTCAATATTATGTTTTGTGTTCAAAGGTTTGTAGAAATATTAATAATATAAAATAAACATGCTTTTAATATCTAGGATATTTTCAATAATTAATTTAATTTCTCTGACTAAATATTTTAAACCCAGTGTCTCAGTAGAGAAAACATACTTGGAGATTTGAAACTTATCTTGTATTTGTGTTTCCTTCCTGTTTTTGTTTGTTTTTTTGCAGAGGAATCTATTTAGAATTAAGTGAGATAAAAAATATTTAATCAGTTTTCTTCTAACAGCCAGGAGTAAGAAATAAGTTAAAAATAATATATTGGTATATGTAAAATAATAAACAGTATTACACTAGCCTTTCAGTTAGGGAGATGGTTAGTGCAGGATACTAGATATAATTAGGAGTAATGGAATCAATTTACCTGTTTAAAATGGGAGAATAAATTTATTTTTATCAAATTACAGTGAATATGCATTTTAAATTTAACCTCGTGAAGCTTGGAGATATAAATAAAATTGTAGATATAATTAATGTGAGAGAAAAGTGTTAAGTATGACAGTTATTAGGAATGATAATTTGTTGATGTCTAGGCAAAGAATAAGAATCTTTTTGAAGATGAAAAAGTGAACATTTAACAAAAGCCAAAAGCCACCTTCAATAATTGGCAGACTGCCAGGCATATACAATGAGATGCTGGGGAGTAATTGACAAAGGGAGACTGGAGTGTGATGACTTCAGAAGAAATCTACTCATCACAATTGTTGTGAGGCCCACGGGAAGAATAATATGAGAGTCACCTCTTTGAATACGTAAGTGGAAAACTCCATTAGCTTCTTTATTTGGACTGGTAAAATGTCCTCAAGAAAATCTCCCTAAGGGCAGAATCTAAGTCTTAACATATATGTGGCAATATCTGCTCTCTCAGATAATTTATAAAATAATTTCCAGGAGTAAAGTTTAAATGCACCAAAAAACATAAAACAGTTGTTTTAGGTTATTCTTTTTCCCAAAAGCTCTTCAAAGTATCTGTGTAATCACTGTTTTATCTACTTAAAATTTAACTTTGCATAAGAAACCATGTTTCACTTGTTATTATAGTAGGCTGAATGATGGCACCCTTGATGTATACAGTCTAGTCTCCAGTATTTGTTGTTATTTGTATTTGTAGGAAGCAAAAAGCCAAGCTCTTTCAAATTGAAGAGGGAAGCATACTTGCCAACGTCCGTATTTCAGCATGTTACTGCATTCAAATTATCAATATATGACATTGAGTCACAGAGAATTGTCAAATAAAATATAATTTTAAAAGCAATAGATATGTTAGCAATGCATATTAAAATATCTTGTAATTACTTTTATTTTATTTTTTTTGCCTCTGCTGAAATTTCATGGCAAGATTTGTGAATGGTGAATATAAATTCGGCCTTAGTTAAAATTAAAACTAATCAGTTTGCTTCATGAAAAACTTGCTCTACAGCTTGTATTCCAACCATACTTAACACAGAATTCAGCATACCTAGATGCCAGAGATTAATTGCTCTAAATGCTCTTTTAAAAAAACTCACTCCGATATATGCTGTACATTGTTTTTCTAACATTCAATTGCAAATGCAGTTGCATACCAGTTCTCCTTTAAATATACAAAAAAGGTCTGTTTACAGTGTTTTTTGAAGCTACAGATGCAAATATAAAATTGCCAATGAATTTAAATAAATACAAATATAGATAAAGTTAATATTTCACTTAAAAAATGTTTAATAGGCACCAAATGTCTGCAAGGTATTTCGCTGTATTCCAGATAAAAATGTGCAAACACGTTGAGACTACTCCAGCAAATTTAAAATCAAATAGTAGTGGCATAATATGTACATAAACACACCATGAAACTATTGTAACATAGAAATGATAAAGTTCAATATAGTTGGAAAAGCATAGATGAATTTTCTCAGGGAAGGAGCTGCTTAATTTGAATTGAGGGAATCAAGGAATTAGGACATTGAGAAAGTTGCTGTTTGTGCCATAAACACTGAATCGTATTTACACTTATAAATATAGGTGGGGAAAAGATAAATTGAGAGAATATTTTTTAAAATAACAGTTTCATCATGTCATTGACACCTTCATTGTCTTCACATTGCACCATATAGTATCGTGTAAGCGTAACATTCATATGTTACTTATGTTTTAATCACATTTATAATCTATGCCATTGCTCGCTACAGTACCAAACTTGAAATTTTCTCTAATCTACCTCCTTGCAAGTCCTAATCATCCCTCAAGATAAAACTCAAAAACTCAAATCCACTTTCAATCTCAAGCCATAGTATTCTATCCTTGGAAACTATCTTGCTTTTATTATTTACATTTAACATATTGATTTTTGAGATAGCCATGGCTTTGTTGGCATAGCATCTGTGTGCATATTATTCATACACACACACACACACACACACACACACACACACAGGCATTATATTTTATCTCTAGATTCTGAGCAAAATGCAATAGTATACAGTTTTATTTTTGTTTTTTTGTTTTTTTTTAAGGAGTGGTAATTCTCAGAATTATGCATTGCGTTAATTTCCTAAGGCAGTTTTAATAAAAACACAAACTGGGAGGCTTAAAAAAGAAATTTATTCTCTCACACTTCAGACAGTCTGAAATCAAGCTATTGGCAGAGCTGGTTTCTTCTAGAGGCTTGAGGGATATTCTTTTCCATTCTCCTCTCCTAGCTTCTAGTGGTTGTCAGCACCCCTTGGTGTTGCTTTAGCTGACAGTTGCATCCCTACGATCTATGCCCTCCTTCTTTCCTGTATGTCTGTCTGTGTGTCCTTTCCTCTTTTTATAAGATACCAGTTATTGAATTTAGGGCCCACCCTTATCTGATATGTTCTTCTATTAACCTGATTATATCTGCAAAGGCCCTAAATATGAAGAAGTTTTTATTTTGAGGTTCTATGTAGACTTGAATTTTAATGGAACACTATTCGATCCACTATCATCATTTAGTTACTGAGTATTTGATGTCCATCTATATGGAAGAACACTGAGTTCGTATTTACTCTTTGATTGATCTGAATCCATTTCTAAAAACAAAAAAAAAATGTGATCTTTATTTGATTTTTTAAAACAATTTACCTTTCATGTTATTTATGCAGCTCAAGTTAAAATAGTTTATTAAAATACATCATTCATTTGCACTGATAATTATTTTATATCTTCGGATTTGAATTGACAAGTGTCTCCTTAATTTCATCTCAAAATGAATACAGGAAGTAAAGATATAAATTTCAATATAAAACGTCTCAATATAAAAAGAAAAAATTCTACAGATATTTCCTTGTACCTCCATATTGTGGAGGCTTTACTCTAGCCACCACATGGTTAACTTAGTACTCTCAAAAAAGTATAAACACTTGTGAGTTTACCGAAAGTACAAGACCATAATCGTAGAAACAATTATGATTTTAAAAAGGCAATATATAATAAAATGTCCTTGCCAGACATTGAAACCTGAACTCAAGTTGTGGCTTAACAGGATTCACATAAAAATTATTACTAGTGAACCATACTCTAGGGCATTACATGCAGCCAGCACATTATCATGTATATAGAACACATACAGATAATTGATGAGAGGGTAATAATTGTATGGGATCAAACACTTAAACGGGCTTATTTGTATCACTAGTGTTAACTTGGAAGTCAGTCAAGACTAACATTAAGAGGAACATTTTAAAAACTCTCTTCTGTTTATTCTCGCTTCAGTACTGGAATATGGAACTGAAGCTTTCCTAAACTGACTTTATACCAACTACTGGGTTGAGGTGCAGAGTGCATTTCTTCTTCCTGCTTGATGGAAAAATATCATTTAATGACAATCTTATTTAGTACTGGTAAAATGTTAATAGCTGTCATTTCACTCATTGTCTTTATTAATATATATTTTTTAAATTTTCTCTCTGGAAACAAGTTTAAACTAAGCCAGATTGGTTAGAAAGAGACAGCATTTCAGTATCTTGAACACCAGTGCACTGCAGGTTTTGAGAGAGGAGTAGGTAAGGTCAGTATGTCAACTGAATTACTTTCACATCCAAGAGGAAAGAGGTTGCTTCCATAAAAGGGTTCTAGAAAGCTAAACCTCTACTGATAGAGAAAAAGACAGAGAGGTACACTCAAACACATTCATACCATGGTAGTGATCTGCATGTCAATCAGAATTATTTCAATTAATTGCTGCTAATAATATTTCCCAAAGTTGTGGGGGGTGGAAGGCAAGACAGAGGGAGAGAGAGAGATTAAAGGAGGGGGGAGGAAAGGGTGATGGTGAAACCAGAATATTAGGCTATTTTGCACAGAAATATCACTCTAAATTATTGCTTTCCCATGGCTAATCGTTTTCAAAACTATAGCTATCAATCAGATTTAACTGGTAGTTCAGCACATTTCTAATTATACAATAACTATTCCAATTGATTAAATTAAGTTCTGCCCTATTGACACATCACAATAAATATTTTATTAACTCTCTGTAATACTTAAAGACTGTATTTCCAGTTTGAGATAAGTTAGATTTTGTCCACTGTGGAATGCATATTTATTTTGATATTTTCATTTTATGACTTTAACTTTGATCTGTTAAGCAGGCGGAGGATATTTCAGATTTCCTTGTACTCTTATTTTCCACTGCCTTGACACCCTGCGTGCTTCGCCCACCCCAAATGCCAATATACTTTTTTTTTCTCCTTTTATTTTATCCTACAGCCTCCTCTTAAGGCTACTCTCCCAACTGGAAAGATATCTCAAGGTCAGAGTTCTTGAATAAGAAACCTGGTGCAATTTAATATATAAAGTGAGTAACAGTTTTAATTTACACAGTCACACTCGCCACCAGAACTATTGCCCCGAGTGATATATAAATGAACATAAGCATCAGGAGTGTACATGGTCACTATCCAGAAGGAAGTCCTCAAGTTCAGGTGGACAATTAATACTAACCAGTCTTCAGTACTCAGTATTATTAAATGAAACAGAGGCTGATTTAATTAGCAGCTTGTGAAAACCAAAATCCAAAATATAGAAAATATTTTTACTAATAACATATACCTGTGAAAGAAACAAAGGTTTAAAAAAAATAGAATTATTTTTTAAAATCAATTAAATAGGGCACTTAAAAAAATAATGCTGTGCTAGAATCATTTTCCAAAGCACCATCGATTATATTTTAATTTTCAAAAAAATCATTATTTTGTTGTTGCCATTTTAAATAGTAGTTGTTCTATATTTGCCCAAATTCACACATCAGGGGAACTGTGGGCAGGTATTCAAATACAGGCCATCTTATTTCAATGTCTACAAAGCAATAGTTTAAAAAAAAAATACACTGCTAATGGTTTGTGAGCATAATCCTCAAATCAATTATTGTGGTGAATACTAAATTATACAAATTTATAAAATGAGTGCCAGTAACGAATGAATAATGCGAAGAGTAGAATTTGGATTGAAAATTTGATCTGAACATTCACATGGAGACTTTTAAAAT
>CM053501.1:91704494-91732331 GCA_028627145.1 Eidolon dupreanum
TTCCTTCCTTCCTTCCTTCCTTCCATCCTTCCTTCCGTCCTTCCTTCCGTCCTTCCTTTATTTCAACATTTTTTTTCATGTTTATTACATAAAAATCACTACCCCAAGAAGACTAACTAGAAAAAATAAGCTCTGTGAATTCTGTCAGAAATATATGTTTAATTAATAAATAATGACCTGGATACATTGCTACCAGTTATACAAAATTTTTGTTGGATGTCGACTGTTTTAAATTAAAATGTATTTGGAAACACTTACTCATTGATTTTTTATATGAATTAAGTTATAATTACTGAGCAAACCTAAAGAACCATCATCAAAGAACAAACACTGTTCTTGCTGTCTTTTATTAAAGAGGGAAAATAATTGCTAGCAATAGTCACTGCTCAACTTTAACTGCTCTTGGGGTTCCTAGGGCCCTCATTCTTCCTAGTCTTGCACAAATAGTTAAAGGAATCAGAGTGAGAAAATACATATTATTTTCCTTATTTCACAGTAGAATTTTAAGTGATCTTAAAAAAAATATTTTATTTTAGGTAATTTTTATTATTAAAAAATGAGATTGGTGGAAAATGAAGTATTTGCAATGGATCTTTATCTCAATGCAGTAAAAAATATGTCTATAGAAGACTTAAACAAATTTATAAATTCTTTCATATATAATGACTTTAAATGTAAATGTTAATGAGAAAGAATTTGAAAATGGAAACTACAGTTATTAAATAGTTACTTAAAGTCTTCACAGATAGGACAAGATTCAAGAGAGAAAAAGTATATAGGACCAGATTTTCTGTAGTTGTATAAATTGTAATAAATGCAACTTTAATCTTTTCATTCCATTGCTAGATGCAGTTTAGTGTTTTATTTATTTTTACCGTGAAACTTTAAAATCATCATGAGACTGATTATGTCTTTCATTTTCTAATTTCAAGACAACTAGAAATGGACATTCTCATATAAATGATTTTAATATAATCATAGCATCGTCAATGAACAATGAAATGAAATTGACTTCACCGTTAGCTCTAGCAGTTAAGAACCTTCATACTACATTGATTTTATGACTTTTCTAAAAATTCTAAATCTTTACAATTAAGCTGATAGAAGTGAAAGCATGAAGTTTTCATTAAAACAGTATGAATAAAATTAATTTGCTTCTTAGAAAATATGACAAGAAATCCTATATTATAGTTTTTAAAGTTAAAAATGATTCGGATATCTCGATAAATATGCATACAGAATTTATATGTATCAGATTAAAAGTATTTGGAATAGGAACACTCCATATGATGGTGTAACCAAGATTTGTATGAAAACAAATGTCCAGGTTAACTCATATTATATTTTATGTTACATTACGTGTTATATTTATGTTATATTTGACAATGTATTTTATTTAGTATTGAGGCCAATTCTCTTTTCATGTTCTACCTCATCTTCTGAAATGAGGCGAGATTTTTAGGTGTGTATGATATTTTGTCACCTACCATATATCTAAAGGCTTTCTCTTTTAATGTCTATTTGATGTCTCTTTTGCCTGTTAAGAATTTTCCTTCAAGAATCTAATACATCAAATTCAATTTAGGTCAATACTTGTTATGCTAACTCCTTATACTAGTTTCAAAGATAATAAAATATTCATCAAACAAAGTGATAACAAGGAAAAGGATCACCACTTTTAATCCCTTTTGGGTATATTTGATGACCTCAGTGACTCAAAGTAGGTCCAAACCACAACTCGTGACAGGTGGGGCTTTTGAGCAGCTTTTCTGAAATGCCAAATACAGCAAGGCTGTAGTTTTGAGATTTATTTTTATTGTCCCTTAGGAAAAAGATCATATTTTAAATAAAGATAAAAATACTGAGTTTCAACCAATATTTCCAATAGTGGTGGAGGGAGGAGGGAGAGAGGGGATGAAGGGAGGGAGGGAGGGAGGGAGAGAAAGAAACAGAGAGAGAGAGAGAGAGAGAGAGAGAGAGGGGGATTATATCCTTAAACACTTAGCTGCTGATTGCTATAAGAAGTTTCTAAATATTGCAGGAAAAAAAGTTTAAAAACACTTAAAATATTTGTGCGTTTACTTAATTTTTTAAATGTTTTATAGGTACTCTTTAATAGTATCAATTGTGGGTGGGCTTATTCGATTTTGAAAAAAGAAAAAAAATTGTATATAGCAGAGGCAGTTAACATGGCAGATCAGGTTTGGCAAAGATCTGACTGACTCTCACCAATATGATGAATCACACCTAATCTCTTCAACCAGAGGCCAAATTTTATGCAACTTATTCCAATTAAATGTCATTGCTTATTTATGCGGAATGTGTTAGAAGATTTAGATACCTTTCTTTGTTCAATACCATTTATCATTTAGAAACAGAATTGAAATACTTTGATATACCTAAATTTTAGTCCTTCTACTGTTCACATGTAAAGATAGATATGATCACTTATTCTATGAAAAAATACTGACTGCACAAAGCTTCCTTTGCTAAGCAACCTGAACAGTCCTTAGGGGAGGAATGCATGCTAAGACTGCATTGAAAGGAAAGCAGTAGCTCTCAACACATTTCAGAGAGATTTTTTTTTTTTTTTTTTTAAAAGGTTACTAAAAGCATTAACTGATAGAGATTGTTAAAATGCAAATTTAACATCGCCCATCTATGTCTAATTATAGACTTTTAAATAAGTTTTGTTGTGATAAATTTCTTCCAGAACAAAACTTTTGCATGTGTTTCATTTATTGTTAGTTCTATACAATGCCAAAATAACTTTATGAATCAATCTACCTTAAAGTAGTATAATTTGTACAATTTACTCATAGATTGATTATTTTTATTATCATTAACGATTCAGTTAGCAAGCTAATTTCATAAATAGTTGAAGAAAAATTTATTCAGACAAATGCATGATCAAGAACTGTTATATAAAATAAATTAGTCATTAATTCAAATCCAGATCTATCATTTATGACTAGTAGTTTCAATTGGCTTGACATATAACGCTAATTTGTTCATGACATATATAAATTGCTTATGATAGAAAAAACTCAAAAAGCTAATGTATATATACATTTATGATGTACTATGTATAGCTTTTGTTTCAATACACTAAGTTTTTGTTTAACATTGTCAATAGATTCTTGGAACTGCAACAAAATGACATAACAAAACAAATTTCACCATAGGCAAATTGATACAAACAAGAGTTAAGTTCCTATCGCATCTCATTATCATTAGTATAAAATCACATTGAACCAATGTTATTCAAAGACCTGCCATAGTTCAAAGAGACCGTCTTTAAGTTGTTAGTATAGGAAAACCACAAGCATAGAGTAGGGATTTCATGATTTCAGCACAAGGGGCCCAAGAAGTCCCATCATTAATTCTATCTTTACTAGGTAATGTCAATTTCTCTTGAAACCTTACGTATCTTCCACCATTATATATTTTCACACAAGGTATTTTCACATCAGATATGAAGGAGATAAGAGAGAAAGTTAGAAAAGAAGCTGGTATTGAACATAAATCACAGCTGCTACATTTACCTCTGCAGCAGGTATTGAAGACTAAATTGGAAAGTATAGCTTCATTCGACAGACGTCCATTCCATTTTTTCCTTACTCACTCTGTCAGCAACTCAGCTGGACTGGGTTCTTGGTCAGGTAACATGAACTTTTATTCTTGTAGAATCTGGTTCCTTAGTGACCTTGCCCTAATTGCTTGATATGCTTTCCCACTGATCGATATATAGTATGAGGTAGTATTAAGAAATATCTCATTGAATCGTCTGTGTCCCAAAGACTGTCCTCTTTGCTCCCATTATATAGCAGAAACTAATTTCCCCCTCATAATTGAAATCAATTCCCCTCTCATCTAAGTTACTAGAAGACAGTTTTAAATTCCATTTCATCTGAACCTGTGCTTTTTCTGGTGGATGCATTCCTCCTTTGGTCGCTTGATTCTTCATTCTTTCCTGGAGATAGTGGGAAAATATGTTGTGTTATTAGTCATAATGAAAAGGACTCTTCTCAATTTTACCCCATGCTTCTCAGGGCCATGCCTTCTGTCTCTGGGAGACGTGAGGTCATACATTAGCCATTGATTTGAAATATATACTATGTAATATAAACTGGTCACTCCATTTATAGAATTCTATCTTTCAGTTGGTACCATAATTTAGCCTTTAATAAGACATTCCATATTTCTACAGAGTCACTGCTTCTGGTAGATCGGGAATATGTTGATATTAGTAAATTCAGTGGGCATGAGGGTTTCTTTTTAGAAAGAGCTTTATTGATGTAGGATCGGCATCTGATAAGCTGTACATGTTTAAGCTACACATCTTGATAAGTTTCATATGTGTACATCCATGAAACCATCATCACAATGAAGATAGTGAATATATTGTATTACCACCATATATTTTTTGTTCAACTTACTGTAATTTCTTCCCATCCCATACTCAACGGGCAAGTGCAGACTTCTTTCTATATTTTGACTGTTTATTGTTTATTTAAGGCTGAAGGATAAATATGGTCTTTGTCACTCTGTCTTGGTCAGAAGGGAAAGTTCTGCATTTTTTACTGTGAAATGTATATCTTGAGCAAGAACAATATTGAGTAGATCAACAAGGCATACGTAAAGATTGTTTCAAGTCCATAGCTAGTAATACTGATAGAAGTACTGTTATCAGGGAAGGCAGATACATAGCCAGAAGATATATCTAGTCCTATGAGAAAAAACAAAAAACAAAACACTATTCAATCAATGACACAAAGGATTTAATCAACCTACTACTAGGTAGTCAGCTGGTCACTTCATGGTAATGTGTCACATCAGGGTTACAGCATTGGTCTCTAATGTTAGCAGGTTTTGTGTTCAACAATAATGTTATGGAGAGAAACCTTGGTGAGATTTCTACTTATCAGAACACATGATCTTTTACTGTAGTTCCCTCTGGTGGTCATTGTCACTGGACATAAATAGCCCTATGTAATGTGCTCATATAAAAAGTACCATCTAAATTTTTAACTCTTCCAATCTAATTGCTGTACTAATATACAAATTTGATTATTTTTGAACCTTAGTCAAGCTGACCAACTTATTAGTTACTGTTTAGGATTCATACATGAGTATATCTGTATCTTAGTTCATCTATATTTCCACACAGAGTGGACAAGATATTTCACTCAAATATCTCTTTGTTGGAAGGATTTTCTGTCAGCAAGATCAGCCATTCGGAGCAAACCAAGTAATCTCATCATTCAGTAGCCATACATATTCAGCTAGACTTCGAATATGAGCAGATCCATTTGTAAACAAGGATAGATCATAGACGACTTCCCAAGAGGCCCTAGGTATGGGTCAGGAGAGAGAGGTGGCAAAGTAGTTAGAACAAGTACCGTGGAGGTCTGAACCACCTGCTTATGCAGATTATTTGCATTCGCAGGACCTACAAGGGCCAAGTTTTTAATTATACGTGTATAAGTTTATATGTACAGTTGACTCTTGAACAATGCAGGGATTAGGGGTGCTGACCCCCACAGAGTCAAAAATCTAAATATAACTTTTGATTCTTCAAAAACTTAAGTTCTCCCTTGGATCTATGGGAGTTTGGTTCCAGGACCCTCCACTGATACTAAAACCTGTGGTTGCTCAAGTCTCCTACATAGAATTGTATGGCTCAGTGCATACAGTCATTCCTCCACATCAGTGGATTCCCAACTGTGAATTAAAAACACTACAGGTGTTTATTTTTTAAAAATTTAAATATAAGTGGACTCATGCAGTTCAAACTCAGGTTGTTCAAGGGTCAACTGTGTGTGCATATATACATATATATGGAATAACCATTAATACAAAACAAATACAACAGTATTTTCTATATATATGCCTATATACATATACACAGTTATATGTATTTATATATGTACGTATATACATATGCATATGTATGTATATGTATGTGTGTGTGTGTATAAAATCTACCTTGAACTTGAGTGCTACTACACATATCAGTTTTTGGTTTAGTTTATCTTATACACTGTGGTTATGAGGGGTGATTAGAAAGTCCTAGTAACTTGGTATCCCCTGGTCAAGAGTTTTACCAGGGTGCATTAGCAAGTGGAAACCTGGAAGTTTTCCAAAACCCTACTGGTCTGTGCTGCGATTCTCCAAAGAGAGCTCACCTGAGACTCCATTCAGAATTTATCAATGCCATAGATACTTCTAATAACATTTGATGTGCTGGATCATAAAATAGGACAGTTTGTACCACAGCTTGAACCTATTTTGCTCCATGACTTACTCAAAATTGGCAGCCATATGGGCCATATGATAAATGAGTTAAGCAGCATAGCCAAATATAATATATATTTTCTCCAAAATCCAAGGAAACACATGAAGACGTTTATCTTTTTTTATATAATAAATGGCATGGGGGTATTTTATCTAAAAAGGGCACTCCATCATTTTTCTGTACGAGGTATCTTAGATTTTCAAGTTCCTTCTCAATTGTAATATGACAAAGAGAAAGAAAATTCACAGAGCCCTGTGGCAAGATCTCAAGTACAATGTTAGCATAACATAAATTATTATTTTTTCTCACTGATGAAAAATGCCACACAGTAGGTACTAGAATTTCCACTCTTTCAACAGAGACACCACATCTGCAGTAGCAGTTATGCTTAGCATTTTCACCTAAGAATGGAATAATTGTATCATAATAATTCTCTGACTTATCTGGATTTAGCACTGATCAGAGGATTTAAATGGAGATAAAGTGGTACATATCAACTCTGTATTCCTCAAGCCTTTGGTGTTAACAGCAATTCTCTGCAATTCAAGATACAATATACTGTTATGGTTCACTCTCTTTGTAGGATGTGGGAAGTCTTAGGAGTTTCTAACTAGCTGTTTGCATTATGACTCCTGTCTGTAATAGTGCTCCAAAGGTTATGCACCAATGTGGGGATTTTGGCAGATATTTAGTGTATTTATTCTGACTACATCTTCTAGGATAGAGAAAACTACTGTGTGATGGATTGCAGTCCTATTGGATCCACAGTTAGGACTTGAGTTAATAGTTAATATATAATGATTCTGATATTTTGGATCTCTAAAGCTCAATAAAAACTAAGAGTAATTATGTAGTATCTTCAGTTGATATCTGATAACATCATTGGTAAATGAATGAAGGTATCGCTAATGAAAGCTTTAGAAAATAGTGTCAATTGATATATGTATCCCTGATGCTGGGCTCTTTATCTCCTCTACCGTGGAAAATATCTAAGAGTAGTTCTCAAACCTTTGGGTGCTGTATTAGTTTTCTAGGACCACTATCACAAATTACCACAAACTAAATGGCATAAGAAACAGAACTTTCTATCTAACAGCTCTGGAGGGTAGCCATCAAAATTCAAGTTAGCAGCAGAGTTGTTTCCTTCTTGATGCTCTGAGGGAGAATCTGCCCCATGCCTGTGTCCTAGCTTCTCATGGTTACTGACAGTCCTTGGTGTTCTTTGGCTTATAGCTTCATAAGTCTAACCTTTGCCTCCATCATCATATGAACTTTTCCCCTGTGTCTCCTCTGGATCTCTGTGTGCCTACAACTTTATATCTCCTTATGAGGACAACAGTCATTGGACTTCAGGCCCAGCCAATCTGATTTCATTGTAACTTGATTACACTTACAAAGACACTATTTCCAAAAAAGTCACATTCGCAAGTACCCTGCAATAGGATATTAATATAGCTTTGGAAGGACACAGTTCAACTTACAACAGGTATACAGGCACTGCAAGAGAAAATGTAGTAACTACACTTAGTATAGCAGAAAACAGTGTAACAAATGTGGATTGAATTAGGAAGGGCAAATTGAAGATATCAGGTACACATTCCAACTGGATAGAATGATCAAGAGAGAGAGTTTCTGAGAACAAAACAATGAGCAGCAAAAAATTAGTTCACTGCCAGATCAAGTTATACATTCAGTCTTTGTGCACTATGACATGGCATATGCTTTGAGCTAAAATCTTCTGTGTAACTATGGAATTTATAATTTTCCAAATGGGAGTTTTGTTTGTTTGTTTGTTTGTTTTTATTGTAATACCCTATTTTTTGTTCTAATTGTATAACAGATATTTCGGTAGTGGTTGTAACTGTCCTTTATCCACAGATTACTGAAATTAACCAATGCAAATGGACAAACTGAAATTTTGAACTTTAACCAGGATACCAAATCGTGATAAAACTCTGGTTTATTTTATTTTCAGGAAGTGAATTATATTATTTGATCTTTATTTGTTTAATTGTCAATATGCCTAATGGCTACAATTATTGTTTATGAATGACATCCTTTCTGAATGGTCAGTGCCCATGCCATACTGGTTGTTAAAATTTTTTACTGGTTATGTGTAGTAATGATAGTTTCCCTTTTAAATTATAAATCTGGAAAAATGGTGGATGTGCATTTCATAACCAAAGTACACATGAACATAGGTGATTGGTGGTTTTGCTGCCAATCATCAGTTGACCTTCTTGCATGACATTTGGAAAATTACCTCTATCCCAATCCACAAAGTCAAAGGAGGTATTTATCACAAACATCCACATTTCCCAAAGCCTATAGTGATTAGTGTGTGACCCAGTGAGAAATGAACACAATCACACACTTACTGGTTCAGGAATAATCATTAATACAGAACAAATGCAGCAGTATTTTCAATAGATTTTTGGCATAGAACCCTGGAAACGTCTGAAATCTCAAGTAGTCAGACTGTTGAAAACTTAGAATTCCTGAAATCATGTTCTCTAAGTCTCTTAAGACTAAAAACAAACAAACAAAACAAATAAAAAGCATATAGATAGACAAAACTCATCTTACAGGAAAAATTACCTGAGTATGGAAAATCTTAGAAATTCACAACTTTGTTAGAGTTTTTGTACCTCTCATTCATGCCAGAAGTAAATTTATCTTAGAATTTCCAGGATGCACATAACTAATTTCCCTTTGGGTGAAGATAGTCTGATTAATTTTTCTTACTTCCAAATAAGAGTAAATGACAGAATTAAAATAAAGAAAAATAAGTAGATTTATGTAACTATATTTAGTAATAATACCAGATTTTACTTCTGTGTGTAATTAAAATTCTTGGCTCTTAATAAACATAGCAAGATGTTTGGCATTTGGAGCTAAAGGTAAAATGATAGTTTCATGTACAAAGAACTGTTTCTTTTTTGTGCTGAATACATAACACTAGAACAAAAACAATAAAAAAATACATATGTCATATGTACATATGTATGTGCATGTGAAAGTTGACATGAAAATGTTTTGTTCATTTTTGAACAACTAAATAAGTTATTGCTCAACCATACATTTGATATTTACTATTATATGTTATTAAATGCACATAAGATCTTTATTGGTCTTAGATGGCAAGGATATTTTTAAAAAATATATGTCTTGTTCTTTTATCTTCTAGAAAATTTATATAGTTAATATTGTCTCTGTGTTATACACAAGAAAGTTGACTCAATAAGTTCAGGTAACTTCTCCAAGGTCATTTTAATGACCATGTGACGTCGTCATTTTCACTAAGATTTGCTCTAGTGAAACCACAAACTGATTTCTACAGAAGTATCTGATCTAACAATGTCCACTTGTCCAAATCCAGACATTTGCCTTTGAATTTCATTCTTAGGGGTGCCTCATGCCCTTAAGAAATCAATATACAGTTCTCTCAATATCTAAAAAATAACTAAAACAAATTATTCATCTCGATATTCTTCTTTTTAGCACACTAATCTCTGTGACCTCCTTTTACTGTTAGAAGTTACTGCTTCTGTAATAAGAAATTAGTTCAGACATTTATGTTTTCTTTTCTCCAATTATTTTATCTCATATTTGCTTTGAACTAAGTTCCAATATTTTGTTTTGAGCAACAGCAAAATTTTACCGATCTGCGCCACAGTCTACACTCCTAACCAATGATTAGCCTTTTGATTGAAGAACTATTAGCAATAATTTTTGTCAAACATTCTATTTTGTCATATCACTCTCTCGGGGTTACATGATAAAAATGCCAGTATTGATATTATTGCTAGGAAATAGCTACCAATGAGTAAATCTTTTAAAGCTGACACTTAGTTATAATTATCTGGAGGAATGGAAAAAATACAGAATCACATATTATGCCAAATCTTACAGGTAAATTAAATAGGCACTCAAAGAAGTACAATTTTCCCATAATACTTACTACTACTTTTAAGAAATTTACAATTGACTTGAAACTGTAGATTTTCTATTCTTATCCAGAAAATTTCAAATGGCTGGATAATATTTGTGAATATTTTTTAAAGTATTTACATCCAC
Organism: Eidolon dupreanum; assembly: GCA_028627145.1. Classification (NCBI taxonomy): domain Eukaryota; kingdom Metazoa; phylum Chordata; class Mammalia; order Chiroptera; family Pteropodidae; genus Eidolon; species Eidolon dupreanum. The sequence continues at coordinate 91,714,870 of CM053501.1, forward strand.
ACATTAACTGCATTTTTCGCATTAGGAATCTCCTTATCCTTGATGTGCATTTTTTTTTTACCATTTTAAGAAAAAGAAGTTGAGAAAGATAAACTGTAAAGCCTATGAAAGTGTTAACATGCTTTGTTTCCTCCTAGCTACATCATTAGTTAAATAGTATATATAATCTGTACACATTCACAGTCAACACAGTTAAATTTTCTTATTAAAAAATATTTTATATATCAATCCATGTGTTATACTAACTTAGCTGGTAAATGAACTCATATTATTTAAATAAAAGAATAGTTTCAATCAGACTTTAATTTTAAAGAATTCAGTATTTATTTACAAATACATCAAGCTATTGTCGATTGCATATAGTGTCATTCAGAAGAGTAAAATTGTGAATTCTTGCTGTCTAAATATAATAGTTTCTTAGAAAAATAAAGATACCAAAACAAAGTAATTTCAATACACAGGTACATGAATGATATAAGCTTGTTATTTTAAGTGTATTTTTACTTTGCTGTAAAGAAGAGTTTAAAGTTATGTTCTGTTTCATCAATATTTTAGGATGTTTCAACATCATAATTATATTTTGGAGTTAATATTTTAACTTAGATGGAATTATTTAAATAAGAAGTATATTTTAATAAAAATACAGACAAATGCTTTCTTATCAAAATATACAGTAATTCTTTATTTTTAGGAAAAAAGGAAAATATTAGTTAAAATGTATTATAAACTGTGAAGAGGTAAGAGAGAAAATCACTGTATCACTCTAAAGTAAGAAGAGAAATGCTTTATATTGGGTATATCCTGAAAGTTTATATCCTAAAACTTGTTTCTATATCACTTTTAGAAGTATTTTCAAAATTTATTTTGAAACTTTTCAAAAATATAGATGTGATACTTCTAGGGACATCAGAATTGGTTCATGTTTCTATAAAAATTTCATGTAGCATTTTGGATTCTTCATCTATTCATGTTTATGAGTTTGTATTTTTATAAGTGTTCTGCTGGAACAAGAATCTTATTTTGAACCCAACATTTGGTGTTCTGGTTATGATTCCGTATCTTTCCTCTCTATGACTGTGGACCATTTTGAGGTCGCTGCGATGACCCTAGGAATAGCCCTCATAGACTTTAATATACAGAGTTGTATGTTTGCTGATAGATAGTGACCAGTAAAGAAAGGGAAATATAACACAAGCAAATTTCAAATTGCGATGTCGATCTGATGAATGTCTCAGAGTAAAATCCATTATATCAGAAATTGTGCATATCATACGAGAGAAATCTATTCCAATAGGAAACATAAGACAAAGTCAAAAGCTATTCTCTAAATCACTGAGTGTTAGCCCCAGGTATATGGACTCAGTCATTAGTAGAGAAGAAACAGATAAGGATTCTGAGCAATTTCGAAGTAGATGGTTAACTTTTTCTTATTATCTCTCTCAATCCCAAGCAACACCTCTTGTCATAGCTTAGTTTTCTATATCAGTATAAAAATTACCACCAACTTAATAACTTAAAATGCCATCAATTTATTAGTTCACAGTTCTGTAGCTCAAAAGTCTGGCACAATGTGCCTGGGTTCTGGGCTCAGAGTATCACGAGGCTAAAATGAAGGCTACATTCTGATTCAGAGCCTATGGGAAACAATTACTTCTAAGCTCAATATGTTGTTGGAAGAATTCAGTTCCTCTGGCAGAAGGGCTGAAGCCTCTGTTTTCTTATTGGCTATAACTCCTGGAGACCAACCACATCCTTTGACGTGATGTCCCATCTTCAAACCAGCAACAGCATTGCCAAATTTTTCAAGTGCTTTCAATCTCTGCTCTTAAAGGACTTGGGTGATTATATCAGGCTCAGTAAATTAATCTTCTTCTCTTAAAATCAACTGTGCCACATATCTAAACTCTTGAAAAAGAAACAAAACAAAACAAAACAAAACAAAAACCAGCAAAATCACAATCCCTAAGATTGTATAGGATGTGTACATCAACATGGGGGCAGATAATCTTGAGGAGTAATTTTATAATTCTGACTATCACAATGTATATGAAATAGTTGGGTCAATAATAGAATCCTAATTAAGTATACGGTATAATTCCTTTACATACATTCAGATTTAGCGAATTAAATATGTTTGGTTCTATATTGACCTTCGTTTTAATCTTAACACTAACGATACATTTTTTTAATACTATAACATAACATGATGCAGTATGTGTAGCTAAATCCTTATGGGGGAAATTGTTACTTGGGTTGTTTCATATTTTAAGCCTATGTAGTAAAAATGTATTAGTATTTCAGTTGCATAGAGATAATTGGGACTGTATCTATTAAATTGAGCAATTTAATAGAATTATTTTAAATTGTTTCTTGTAATATATTTATTTTGTTTCTCAAAAGCTTAGTCAGGGAGCTTTACTTGTAGTAATGGTAGAATAATTTATTTGAGACCAAATTTCGCACTGACAATATATAGAAATTAGGCAACCTATTCAAAAAACAAAACTTTGCTATACGAAGGACTCACAGATTCAACAAGGCAGTGAGAATTTGTGAGGCTGGTATCAAGGGATAATTAGGGCACAAGTCTATGAACACAGAATTTAATATCACTTTTTCCCGTGAGGCATCTGGTAATTTCAAAATTCATAGCTAAGAAGCTGAGAAGCTAGAGAGAATATTTGGAAGACATGTGATCTACTAAACAAAAATTGTGGTTCCGGGATCACAGAACAAGAGAAGCTCTAAATAAGACAAATATTTCACTTGAAACACAAAAATTAGATATCCTTGAAGTAGGAAGAGCAGAAGCACAGCTGAGGGACTAAAATGCAGCTTCACATTATTCTGGTATTGTCAGCATAGCTACTATCCTAAAGCAAAGGTCAACTCACTTCACAGGGAAAGATCATAAACCCTAATGTAATCTCTATAATTCTTCATATGCCATGTCTGACATTTAATCAAAATAATAAAATAATAAAAATGAAAAAATACTCAGGCACATAAAAGACAAATTTTTACTATGAACTGAGAGAAAAAAACAGATACTAGAAATCATCCACAATTCAAGATATTGGCATTACCATACACAAACTAATAAATAGCTACAATTAATATATTAAATAAGTTAAAAGTCCAAGTAGAATTTTTTGAAGAACTTGAAAGAAAGCAAACTTACAAACCTACAAAAATTAATCAATGGACCCAACTAAAGAAAAAAGTATGTAAGAAAAAAAAAAAAAGCATGTGCGTGTGTGTGTGCATGCACGTGTGTGTGTATGTATACATATATATAGGTATATTGAACACAAAGAAAAATCGATGTAAAAATACACAAAACATCATAAAAGATATATAAGATTCAGTTACATATATGATATGTATATAATTGGAGTCTCACAGAGTTAAGATTTGATGTGGAATAAATAATAATTTAAAAGACAGTAGTTTCTTGTTAAAGAAAATGCTGAAAAGCCTGACATGGATTTGTTCAACAAGTGCTAAGCAGAACAGATAATAATAACTAACATAACTACATCTTCACATATAGTACTAAAACTCACTTGAGTATTATTAATAGAAATCATAATAATCTTAAGAAAAATGACATATCAAAGGAACAAAGTTTTCATTGACTCTCATAAAGCCAAGGTAGGAACAATCTAAGAAATGTTAAATATCCCTAATCTTTCTCATAGTAAAACTATTTTTGTTCTTAATAATTTATTAGGATTCTATACATTTTAATAAATTCCTATTGCCTTGAAGTTAAATTCAAGTTAGTTAAAATATATACTATCCTCTTGCTATATAAACAAAGAAATACAAATATATTTGAGTGCTCTCTTCAGCTATACAAATACTAAAAAATTGTTTATTAAATTTACAGTTAGGCAATCTGTTACTTAAAGATGAAATTACATCTTCTACCTTTCAAATTTACCTATGAAGAAATTGAGAAAAAATTATACCTTTGAAAAAGAATCGGCAGTATCTACCTTCAAACAAGCAAACAAGCAAACAAACAAAAAAATATATATATATAAATAACAAGACAGCTAGAAGAGTTTGAGAAGTGGAAGAGTGAAGGGATTTGCTATATTTCTCTTACTGTATTTTTTTTAGTTCTATAACTTTCAATTTGTTTTGTTTTGATAAACTTTTTTTTGCTAAGACTTTTAATTTTTCATATATTTCAAGAGAATTTTTAATTGATTAATTATTTTTTGATGGCTGCCTTAAATCCTTATCAGTAAATTCAACAGATTCATCTAAGTGGTGGCATTTAAAGTGATCCTCTTTAAAATTTTGATTTTAACAGGAAGTCATCCTGTTGAAGTCTAGCAGGCCAACCTTGGCCCACTGTTACGGGCTGTAGTACAAATGGCAGTTTGTTGAAGTATTTGCTTTGTGGCTCTGCTGGGCCTCTCTATGGTCCCTTCTGATGTGGTCTGTGGGAGCTGTGGATTTCCCCAGCCCTGGCCTGCTGAGTGGGGGCAGGGTATATTGGGATCCCTGACAGATGCTGCTCAAAGGCCCCTGTGTCTCAGAGCAGGGAAGGGGAATCAGATCTGCAGGATCAAAGGATCTTCCTGGGCCAACACCCTGTTTTCTTCTCTTCATTTCATCTCACACATCCCTGTGCTCTGGAGGGAGAATGGGTTCCCACACCTGTCACATTGCTGTAGCTCAGTCCCTTCTGTGGATTCCTTTGCCTACCTCCTTCATTTTCTCCCAGTAAGGGAAGAAAATCTCAAGATTTTTTAAGTCCTGGGTAAAAAAGCATTTTGGGACCTGATACCTGATGTTGTTTCTGCATTTCCAGACTTATATTTTTAAACTCAGACATGTTCAGATTAAAAGCTCCGATTCCTACCTACACTTTTTTTTCTAGATGTGTGTATATGACTACATTTTGACCAGTGATTTGTAAGTATAAATATTATATGACAGTTTTTAGGAAGCTTCTTAAGAGAGAACAACACTATGTCTTCTTAAATTTATTTACTTTCTCTAGTTCCTGGAAGAGAGAACATGACATATTAAATAAATTGTGAGGTTGAGGCTGTGGAAAGAAAATCAGAGAGACAGAAAGACCTGGCCCATTGGTACTTGATACTAGGAGCTCCTCCCAAGACCCAGACTGTCTACCTAGAAATTTACCTGTGAGAGAACAACCTTATATATTGTCTAAAGTATCACTATTACAGTTTTTCATTATCCATGCATAAATTTAATTCTTATACAAAATGTCCTGCTTGAAAGTAGGGTCCTGCCAAAGCTGAAGCTTAAACAGTGTCATTGGCTTAGCAGGCAATAGGAATATATATATTTGCAGATGGAAAACTATGATGTATTTATTTCTTTAATGCAATGATAAAATATTCAGTGAGACTTTCATTTATAAAACTATGCAAATCAGTCTGCATGGCATATGAGGTCTTAGCATCATGATAACCTATAGAAAAATTTGGGGATGACTGTGAGAAAGAAGAGCTGAAAGTAGAGTTAGCCCATCCATGAACAATATTCACTCACTGGATTCACTCAACTTTGAAAAGTAGAGAAAGTAAATAGTTTTTGCCCCTCAAATTGAAATAGTTACAAGACTTTGTACTTTTGCAAGTTATAAATCTACTTTTCAGATATGAGAATAGAGGTGTTGCTACCCATCGAAACCATGTTTATATTCTCAGATGGTGTGGTAGACAAAGTAAGGACAGCCCCCAGCTGACAGCCAGCAAGGAATAGAGAATATTATTTCTACAGCCTGTAGGGACTAGATTTCTCCAAAGAATTAAATGAGCTTAGCAGCAGATTCATCCCAGTGTCTCCTGATGAGCCCAGCAGGCCAACACCTTGATTTTCACCTCATAAAACTTGAGATGGAGCATTCAGCTGAGACAATCTGTATTTCTGACCTACAGAACTGTGAGGTAATAAATGTGTATCGTTTTAAGCCACTGAGTTTGTGGTGATTTGTTACAACAGAGATAGAAAACTAACACATATGGCTCTAAGGTAGCTACTGTTATTTGAGGTGAAGAGGGCAAAATGAGGAGTTATAGGATCAAAGCAAAAAAAGACCATAAATTCAGACTAAAACACTGTATGTATTAATTTTTTATGTCCACTATCACCATTTCTATTCAACATAGTAAGAGAAGTCCTAGCCTACCAGGAAGAGGACTGAAAGAATGATAGCCTGTCAGCCTTAGGGTATTCTCAGTTAGGCAGTGAAAACAGAAGATGCTAAATACAGAGAGAAATAAATGTAAAAGCCATTGTTTAGGATCTTTCTAAAACAAAACAAAACAAAACAAAACAAAATAAAACGAAACAAAACACATCTCTAAAAATCTATTTCCAGACATGCTAACCAGACCCGTCTAGAATGTCTAACCACCAAGGAATTTAACCAAGTTCTAGGACAGAGGTCTGATAATCACTCTAGATAGTGATGACTATGTTTCTTCACTTTTCACTGCAATTCTGCCTCTAAATATGAGTTTACTAGTAGTAATTTTATTGATATTCCTGTATGCATATTAGATGTTGAGCACATTTTTAAAATGTGTATACAGTTCATTTTATTTTCAAGTACATTTTCTTTAAATTTTTGATATTCTATGTACATTAATTTTAAATCTTAATTCTTTTATTAAGCATCAATTGAAAATCTTTATTTCAGGCAGTTTGTTATTCAGGCAGTTTGTAAGAGATATTCAGATAAATAAAACTTGCTATCCCAAGGAGTGTATAGTTTAATAGTAAATCATCTAGCTACTATATAGCTAAGATAAATTCAGACTCTCTCATCAATAGGGTAATGGTAACTCACATAGGATAAAAATGATACAGAGAAAAGAAAGAGCAAGGTCATACAGCCTGGTATTAAATGGCAATTCTGCATTAGATGTACAATTCTAAGAAAGTTGTTTTATTTCTCTGTGCCTCAGCTTCTTATTCTTAAAATGGAAATATGACATTTGATTGAGTTAATGAAACTATTAGTTATGATAAATGTAAGAGGCTTAGCATACTATTGGTTACAGTGTGATGAGTTCATAAAAAATACTATTTCATAGTTAGTACTAGTAATAATAGATTTTTTTGGTTTTTGGATCACCTGAGTATAGGACGCCATATTTAGACTTTTGGATCATATTCCAAAACACCCAGAGGTAATGGATTTGAGGTGGATTTATTCATTAAAAGGACTTTCTAAATGTTCACCTTGGAGAATAGTGACAGGAGCACTGTACATAAGAAAGAAAAAAGTAAAACACATTTAGATGGCCAAAAGAAAAAATTTGGCAAAGTTCACTCTTTGTGATCTTAGTTATTTAGTTGGGCATATGGCTTTCCAGAATAAAGACTTCATTTCCCCATCTAATCCCTTGAAAACAGGTAACAATGTCTTGATTTGAGTCATACTTTTGAAGACACCAGACGGACTGCTTCACCTCTGATGCATGGAGCACTTGCCAGCCACTGAACTGCTTAGCCAGACTTTAATATTAGAAAAACGCAAAGTCTTATTTTATTCAAATCGTTATTCTAGATGTTCATGACTCTCAGCTAAAACTTATTTTAATAGATGTGCTATTTAGGGATTTTTTTCAAATTGTCCATATTAGAACCAAAAGGAGAAATATTTAAAATTGATTCCCTACGTGAAATAAAACCAAGCAAGAGCAAAATCAGAACAGGAAACTTGTTTTTCATTTTAAGATCCCTATGAAAATTTTGATGCTTAAAAATGTGAATATATGTTATGCTTTAGCTAGAGGTTGTGTATATCTGAAATTTATTCTTAAAAATGAAACAATAAAAACAGCAAAAGTGGAAAGATGGTTACATTTGTTAACAGAAATGTCCTTACCTTTATTTTAATAAAGTGAGAAGCATTATATAAATGTTGAACAGCCAGTGGAAGTCCCTTTAATGGGCATTCTGTATTTCAGCTAACCCAGCATCATGAATTCCTTCCTACTTGAGAGGATGCCCCTGTTGTGCATTTACTGCTCTAAAATAAGGCTCTGCCCCTCTCTCTGTGTAAAACTATGGGGAAGAAGCAAACATTTTTTTTTCTTCCTGGCAACTATGATGTGACAGATAGATCTTTTAGGCCTGTTTCTTTGAGTTTTGAGAGAACAGTGAAAGAGGGATTCTGTGTCAGGTAGAGGAGATTAAACAAATGTTGACATTTTCTTCAGACTGACCATGTAGCACAGTTATGGCTGTGTTGGTGGCTGTATCCTGGATTCTTTGTGTCAGTTTTCTAAAATTTTTATATTTTTTTGTTGTATTCACTTTCTGCCGAATTTTTTTCAGAGATAATTTCTGGCTTTGTATCATAAACCCTGCTTGGGACGCTACCTCTTTAATTAACTTTCATACTGTTCCCTTCTCTTTTCCTATCATTCAGCATTGCCGGCATGTTTTCTGGTTCTTGAACACAGCATGCTTCTTTCAGCCATAGAGACCTGGAAAATACTTCCCCTCAGCTTAAGCATATCCTCCCACAGAGCTTTTCATGATTGTTTGCTTTTAGATTTCCTCTCAAAGACATGATTTCCTTACTTTTTTTTTCACAATTCTTAGAATCAAATGAAAATTATTTTATTATATATTTATGTAATTGTTCATATTTGCAGTGATTTTAGTTGGCTTTTTAATTTTAATGTGTCCTTCCCACTAAAATATAATTTCTCTGAGAGATGGTACCTAGGATGGCTTAATCATAGCTCTGCCCCACATGTTACCCAGAATAATGTTTTCTATATGAAAAAAAAAAAAAAAAAAGAAAAGAAAATCAAAGAAAAAAGTAAAGTTAACACTCGAGATCTCCTGGTCTGGAGACCAATAGGGTTTACAATAGCATCCCATCCCGGCAAAACTGTATATATTTGCATAATTTAAAAGTTCCTGCCTGAGGGTCTGGCTTCTAGAAAGCCTGAAATTGGTTGCTAGAGGAGTTTTTCTTTCCTGACATCACTGATAGGTCTTGACACACCCTCAACAATGAGAGCTGTTAAGAACAAATCAGGCTGTTTAGACAACCACAAAAGTTTGAGAAACAACCAAGAGTTAGGAAAAAAGTTAAATGATAAGTTTCATCATCTACACAAAGCCACTTTTTCAAAGCAGAAAGGCAGCTATTTTGCCTAATACATAGAAGCAAAATGAAGAATCAGTTATTTTTCAAACAAAGGTAAAAGACAAAACCTTATAAAAAGACATTAATGATAGAAATCTATGTGATAAAGAATTCAATGAAATGGTCATAAAGATGCTCACTGAACTTGGGAGAATAATGGGTGAACACAATAATAAATTCAACAGAGACAGAAAATATAAGTAAGGACCAAACCAAAGTCATAGAGCTGAATAATATAATAAGTAAACTGCAGAATACACTACAGGTGTTCAACAGTGGACAAGATGAAGTGGAAGAATGGATCAGTGAGCTGAAAGACAAAGCATTGGAATTTATACAAATAGCAGCAAAAAAATAAATAAATAGAAAGTGAAGATGGCTTAAGTGACCTATGAGACTACATCAAGCAGAATAACATTTGCATGATAGGAGTCCCAGAAGGAGAAGAGAGAAAAAGAGGCAGAAGACTCATTTGAAGAATAATAATAATTTTAAAAATGTCTGAAGACTTTTCAAATCATAGAGAAAACAAACATCAAGGTCCAGGAAGTCCAGAGAGTTCCAAAAAAAACCCAAAGAGCTCCACACTAAGACACAATACAATTAATATGTTAAATATTAAAGATAAAAAGAGAATCTTAAAAGTAGCAAGAGAAAAACAACTTGTTATATACAAGGAAAACCCTTAAAAGGTTATCAGCAGACTTTTCATGCCAAAAGTGTATAGCATGACATATTCAAAGTGCTGAAAGAAAAGCTTCCAACCAAGAATACCTGGAAGGCTGTCATTCAGAATTGAAGGATAGATAAAGATTTTTCCAGACAAGCAAAAGCTAAATGAGTTTATTACCACTACACCAGCCTTACAAGAAATGTTAAAAGGATTTCCTTAAGCTGAAAAGAAATGGCACTAATTAATAACAACTACAAAAAAAAAAATACCAAAATAAAATGTACCAGTAAAGGTAAATATGTAGTAAAGTAGTGGGTTAATTACTTCTAAACTTAATGTAAAGCTTAAAAGGAAAGATTAGTAAAATTAACTAAAACTATATAAAATAAAAAGATGTAAAATGTGATCTCAAAAACATAAAACAAGGTGAGGGAGAAGTAAAAGATATAAAGCTTTGAAATGTGTTTAAATTCAATCTATCAACTTATAATAGACTGTTTTATACATAGAATGTTATATGCGAACCTCACAGTAACCACAAAGCAAAAACTTGTAGTAGATACACACACACACAAAAAAAAAAAAAGAGAGAGAGAAAGGATTGTAAATATAACACTAAAGAAACTTATCAAATCACAATAAAAAAAAAAATAGAAAAGAAAGGAACAGAGAGGAGCTACAAACACAGCCAGAAAACAATGAACAAAATGGCAGTAAGTACATACCTATTAATAATTACTTTAAATATGAGTGGACTAAATTCTCTAATCAAAAGACATAGAGTGGCTGAATGGATAAAAACAAGACTTATCTATATACCACCTATAAGAAACTCACTTCAAAAAATGATACACACAGACTGGAAGTGAAGGTATGGAAAAAAATAGTCCAAACAAATAGAAATGAAAAGAAAGCTGGGATAGTTGTATGCCTGTTGGACAGAAAAAAATAGACTTTAACACAAGGACCATATTAAAAGACAAATAAAATCATTACATAATGAAAAAGGAGTCAATTAAAAGACAAATAAAATCATTACATAATGAAAAAGGAGTCATAATGAAAAAGGAGTCAATTTGCAACGTTTGCAAATACAGATGCACTCAACAGAGAAGCACCAAAATGTGTAAAGCAAATATTAAGAGATCTACGGAAAGAAAGAAATAGAAATACAATAATAGTAGAGAATTTTTATTACCCCATTTATATCAATAAATAAATTATCCAGATAGAAAATCAATAAGGAAATGTTGCCTTTAAACAACACATTAGACCAGATAGGCTTATATAATACTTATATATAGCACATTCTATCCAAAAGAAAAAAAGAAGCAGAAAACTCATTCTTAAGGGCAAATAGATTATGCTCCAGGATAGATTACAAGTTAGGCCAAAAAACAAGTCTCAATAAATTCAAAGAAACTGAAGTCATATCAAGCATCTCTTCTAATCACAATGGTTTGAAACTAGAAATCAGTTACAAGAAGGATGGAAGACAAAACAGTAGATTAGTGCCACCTTTAAAAATGAGCACTAATGAACTCTTCAATATTTTGTATTACATGAGAATTCAGCTGCCTTGCAGTTTAAAAACATCAAATGCTCTTTTGCCAAACCATGCGATGCTTGAAAGTCCTATACATTTTTTTTTCCTGGTAAACTAGATCTTTGCCTCTGAACCAGCTATTGCTGCAGTCTGCAGTGCTCAGCCTTCTTGTAGCCACTGCTACTATGTATAATTTCTGCCTCAACTGGGAATGTTCATGCAGGCCTGTAGAGCTAGCTATGCATTTTCAGGTATTTGCACTGTTCCTGTGGCATCTCCGGAACCTATGCTGCCTCTGTAGAAACTTCCGCTTGCCTGAGTGAGGTTCTACCACATGTTTGATTTTTAGAAGCGCCCAATAAAAGTTCCCTCTTTTTTAGTAGGACGATGAACGAATTGAGAAATAAAGTAAAGGAGTGTCTGTTGATGAACCAAAAACACTATTATCGCTGATAAAGCCAAGCTGGGGTTTTTATCCCAGAATCGAGAAGACTATCCTTACAAAATTGGGTACCACATGGGGCTGATGTAGGTCGGCCTCCCTGCCTTAGGGACAGCATAGAGATGGAAACAGTTAAGGCCTAAGAAAACCAAAGTCAAACCAGTTGAGCATGTCTGGTGACTCAAAACTACATTTACAAATAATTATTACTTCATTTTCTTCATTTTCTCATACGTGTGCAGAGTAAGAAAACAGAGAGGAGCTGGGGGTTCCTAAGGGAGCAGCTTTGGCACAGACACTGGGAGCTGAAGAAAGATTCTTCTTTTTAAGAATACATGTGCTTCCAAATAAGCTTCGACTATGGAGAGCCTGCTCTAATATCACCAAGGAGCTTTTCTCAAATTTTTTTCCCCCTCTCTGTCTCTCTGTCTACCTGTCTGTCTGTCTGTCTGTCTGTCTCTCTCTCTCTCTCTCTCTCTCTCTCTCTCCACACACACACACACACATACACACACACACACACACACATCTGTGTGTGTGTGTGTGTATATATATATATGTATATATATATATACACAAACATACAAAAGATAGATAATTTACCACATTAGCATTCCATGTCTTTCAGTAAGCAAACATAAAATATCAATAATTAATAGATACGTAAAATGAAAATAATCATGTTGAGTAAGACAGCATATATTCAAAATATCCTCAAATATGTATGTATGTATATACACACGTATGCATGCAAATATATATGTATGGATATGTATACATAATGTCACAATGTGTACCAAGAACTAGGACACATCTGTATTTTTTCATGCCCTTCCTCTGAGTTACTTAAGTTCATATACCTTAAAAAGAAATTTCAAAAAAAGGCCTTGCCTTAATTTAAACAATAGAATTTGCTTATTTCTATTTTTCCTATTACACCTCATTGTTTTTAATTACTTAAGTTAAATTCGAGAGCCTATAATAGCTTATATTCATCAGTGAAAATATTTCGTCAATACGAATAAAGATATATACAGGTAAGTACTATCTTAAAATTAACATGAATGTTTCAACTGTAAATTCCTTTTTCTGATACTTCAGTATTTATTAAAATTTTACTTTTTCTACTTAGCAATTAGTGAGATATTTTTCTTATTGTTAATAACAGTTAAACATCTACCTTTAAAAATGTAATTTAAATTTAAGTTTAAAAACATCATTTATCACAGCATAAATACATATGTTGCAGGGATTGTAGAAAGTCATTTATCCTTATCTAAACTGTTTTATATATAGTGAAATACAAGCCTTATTGTCTAGAAAAAAAATTCAAAAATCTTAGTTTGATGATTGTGGCCAAATAAAATACTATTATTATTTAAGAATATAAATTGCCATATGTCTTATATATATTAAGTTTTAAAATTGAAGAAATTATATTTTCTTAGCTTTAAAAGAATTTCTTAATTTAACCTAATGCTAAATTCTTTTATAAGTAGCTAGAAATTAGGGTTAAAAACAAAGTAAAGAATAAAATAGCATATGATTCTAATTCTCAACAGATATGCCTTAATAGAATTGGAAGTTATTTATAGACAACAAATAAATAACTGTAAAACAAACTCTATTGAAATTATTTAAATAGAGAGCATAAAATTTTTCAGTTGACAGATGTAAAAGTGAAAACAAAGTTTAGATGAAAAATAAATAACCAAAAAATATGATTTAGTTATATGAATATAATTTGTAACAGTCTGACAAGTGCAATCCTGTTAAATATATACAGAAGGCTTGAAAATATTGCCATAGGTTTCTCCACAGCAATTGGAATAGCACGTACATATTTTTTTATTTAGCTATCTTAATTTAAGAAGACAGGCATGTTTCTTTGAATTTAAAAGCTAACCTTTTACAAATGAACTGACAGTTCAAGTTAATTTATAATCTTTTTTTAAAAAAACATGATGTTATCACAGTGAAATATAAGCTGCAAAGTAAGTTCTCTGAAATTGAATCTGTACAGAAAGGGATGATAGAACTGATTTAAGTTTTCAGTTTCCACTTTTAAGTCAATGCAATCGAACAGGAAAATTATACACACACACACACACGCACGCACACACACACATAATTATGATATACACACACATATACACACATACACACACATACATACATATACACACACATGCATGTATATAACCTTCAGTCTTTCATTTTCCGTTTGAGCCTCAGTTTCCTCATTTGTCAAAAGAAGACAATAATTAGTCTGATTAACTAACATTTTAATATAATAATTACCAAATGTTTTCAAAAATATAACATAATAATGTGGTTTAAAGAAAAAACTAAGCAATGTAATAATTTTCACCCTACGGACTGTAAACCTGTTTTTACTTGATTCAATATGTTAGTCCCAGGGTCTTCCTGAAGTAGTCAGACATACTTTTTCCATGATCTATGTGGCAGTACTCAGGGAACAAAGACACAAAGGGTCAAGGAAAGTGAGGTGAGACTAAATTCTCTCTTCTACAATCCTGAAAAGCACAGAAGTCTATCAAGGGGGATATGATAGAATAGCTGGACATGAGAGCACTTGGCTTTTGGGAGAAACTGCAAAGTGTGTGATTGTGGAGATTTGAGTAAATATTACTGTTCATAACAAAAGGAGAGCCTGAGAGGTGTCATTTGAATAGTAAGGCTTTATTCTTCAGTTTCTCAAAAGACAAAGCAGAATAATAAGAATTTTTTTTTCTTGAATGAATTATTTCATGTCTACCTCTTTCACACTTAAAAAATTTGATGGTTCTTTTTACTGGATTGCACTGCATATACTATCAAATAGGTCTTAGATTGTAAGCCACTTAGAGATTCATGCATTATTTTGGTAGAATTTAAAATACAAGATTAGTGTAACAAATGCATTTTGTCTGACCAAAGTGCTGATTGTTTTGTTTACCTTGAGACTCAATTTAGGTATCTACATTCCCTTTTTTTAATTTTTTTTGAATGAAATACTTAAAATATAGAGGAAATTAAAACATTAAAATAATTTTTAAAACATACTTGCTCACAACACACTATTGCTGAATGAATGTAAGGGAAGAAAACAGAGTGGAAAGATTTACTCTAAGACACCCTAAGTTTCATCATAAATTCTGCCTAGATTTCCAGCTGACTCCTAAATGTATTCTAAGAGCCAAATTTAAACTAAAAGAATTGAATTTATATTTCAGTACATCAGGTAACATAATTTAATTTCAGAAATATTAACTATCTATACAAAATTATTACTTTTTGGCTGAACATAGAATTTAGAGTGCCTACCACATATCACTCACAATGTGTATAATATAATAAAAATTACTCATCATAAGAAAAAAATGTATAACCCATGGTCTAAAACACATACTAGCAAGATGATTCAGACTTTAGAATCAATGGACAAAAATATTAAAAGTGTCATTGTAAATATGATTAAGAGATTAAATTATACTGGTAACAAATAAATACATAAAAAATCTCTGTAGAAAACTACAATTATAAAAAAAGAACTAAATGGAATTTTTGAAACTAGAAAATGTTTTATCTGAAAATGAAAAAGAAATATTGTTGAAACTGCAGAATGAAAGAAGCAAAAGAAGAATTAGTAAACTATAGATAAACCAAGAGCAATTATCTATGTTGAAGAAGAAAAAAGATTGTAAAAAAGCAAAGTTTAACAGTTCTCAGGGAAATAGCAAAGGTTCTAAAGTGTTTGCAAAAGGACAGAAGAAAAAAATGAAATGAAAAAGAATTTAAAGAAAGTATCTTGATATATTTACTTAATTTGGTACAAATTTTAAATTTATCAATTCATAAGCTCAGAGAGCCCTGAATAACCCTCTTCCTTCACACACAGACACACACCATTATCATAGTCCAATTGCCTACAAAAATTATAAAGATATAATCTATAAGGTTTATATGGAAAGAGGGGGGCCATGGTACATAAAGAGTGACAACTTAAAAACACTGCTGACTTTTAATCATAAATGAAGAACTTCAGAACATAACAAAGTGCCACAGGAAAGTAAAATACCAATAGGGAGTTCTGTATAAGTGACCGTATCCTTCATTAATGAAGGGTAAAAAAAGTATTTTCAGTTTTTTTAAAAAGATTTTTGTCCTAAGATCTTCGCTACCAGAACTGTTAT
Organism: Eidolon dupreanum; assembly: GCA_028627145.1. Lineage (NCBI taxonomy): Eukaryota > Metazoa > Chordata > Mammalia > Chiroptera > Pteropodidae > Eidolon > Eidolon dupreanum. The sequence goes on from CM053501.1 coordinate 91,730,893, forward strand.
AGGATGTCTTTCACAATGTTGAAACTCAGCTATACAGGATGGTTGCAAACACGCACACCATTTTTTCTTAATTTTTTTAAACCTATGCATAGTTCTTTAAAGCAAAAAGTATATGATATATCATGGATTTAATGTATACACACTTCATCAGAATGGATATAAAGTGATAAATGCATACTTTGTGTGATGTGTTAGGACATTAACTCTAATAAAATTATAAAATGTTAAGAATATACATTTTAATGCTTAAAGTTACCATTTAGTTTGCCTTGGTTGTAACTTAAACAACAATATATACATAACATTTAAATTAAAAAAAAAAAAAAACTAATACAAAGTAAGAAAGAAAAGAAAGATCTGAGGAAGAGGAATACGAAACGAAACTATAGTCCTGATCCAGCATATCAATGGTTATATGTTAAATGACTAAAAATTGCAAGTACAAGGTAAAGATTCTTAGATTGAATAAAATAACAAGATTAAACTATTATAGCAGCCTACTATAAAGTAACTTTACATATAAAGACATAGATAGTTTGATAGTGAATGGATTAAAAAAAGGTAATGCAAACTATAAACCTAAGAAAGAGGGAGTGAGTATATTAAATATCACTGAAAGCTGACTTTCTTAAAAAGTGTGTTATAGATAAAGACATTTCGTAACAAGAAAGGATCAATACATCAGGAAGAAATAACGAGCTTAAATGTGCGTAAACCTAAAAATAGAACATAAAAAAGGAGGCAAATACTAACATAATTAAATGGAGAAATAGTCAATTTGATAATCATATTTGGAGATTTAACATCCCTCTCATAGCAATTGATTGAGCAATTCAACCAAAATTAAGAAGAAAAAAATCAATTAACACATAGACAATCAGATCTGAACAACAGTAACCATGATCCTGAGCTGACAACTACCGGCTGCAAGGTTTTCTATCATCAATCATCTAACATCTGCCAACTACATACACACACACACACACACACACACACATATAAAATCTACCTACCTATTTATTAATTCATTTACTGGCTATGCATCTGGTACAATACATACATCTCATGAGAGTGGGCATTTATAAAATAAATTTATAAATTTAGTAGAATAAATTCATTTGAATTATTTTTATATATATTTCTACTTTATCAACATGTTCCTTTTTAATTTTCATATAATTTATGTTTCTTTTTGTCTATCAATATTATCATAAATTACTTTGTTGCATAGTCTTCTATAGAAGCTAGTTTTGATTATTTTACCTTATCTTATAATCTATATTTTAATATATTTTTATGCCTTTCCTTTTACTTCTTGGAGTACATTTTATGTTTCTTTATTGGACACTATAATTTATGTCATCATTTCTAAGTTTTTAACACTTTCATTTTTTGTGAAAATTATTTGTACTAATTTTAATATTTAGTGCTGTAACATT
>CM053501.1:91732831-91813486 GCA_028627145.1 Eidolon dupreanum
ATGGCTGCCTTTTTGCTGTGTCCTTAAATGGCCTTTCATCAGTGCTTCGATGTAGAAAAAGAGAGTTTGCTCTCTTTCTCTTCTTTTAAAACCACTGATTTCATCACAATAGCCCCACTCTTATGACCGAATTACCTCCCAAAGTCCCTATCTCCAGATATGCAGTTTATAACACCTTATTTTTTTCTCAGCTCCTTTATTTTCTCTATAAGAGTTCTATTTAAATGAATAAATTCTATTCGCTTCTCTTTTACACTTCCTTTAAAAAATAATGCACATAAAAGTAGGTCTGAATAAGTTGAGAGGTCAACTTTTATTATGGATAAAAATATTTACTCTTCCACCTGCAAGACAATCTTTCACCTTCATGCCTATCCTCAAACTCAGAGTAAACTATTTCAAAATCTCAATATGACTTTTTAAATGGAATTTTATCATCAGAGTCTAAACTGAGATAGAAGAGTAAATATCTATGAATGGCAAGGATTAACTTTTCCTAAATTAATTTTTTCAGGGTATCTTGCCTCTTAGAGAGTTTGCCAATCTCATATAAAATAGGATGGTTGGAGAAAGAAACTCTATAAGACAGAAAATCCTACTACTGTATGGACTACAAAACTTAAAACATGCTCAATGGAATAGTGAAGTTGCAAATCAAATCTGAAGACCAAAAAGATCTGGCACACTGTATCCCAGTTCCTCATCAGGCCAAGAGAGAGACTAGTAAAACTTGACTCCATCATAAGCACTGAGGAAAAGGAGAATAGTTCTTGGCTGATGGCTGATGTCACTCCATGTAACCTTGTGTGTTGCTCCATAGGTGATTTAAAACTCTCAGTTATGAAACTCCTCGGTATCGTAGTCCTAAGTCTCTGATTATCAAGATTATGAGGTCCAGTGTTGCTGGAACTCTGTTCTCTATCAAATGATCCAGTGATGAAGGGGAAACTACATTATTTCTCTTCATTCTTTCTCTGTAAATTTTATCCAGAGATACTATTTCAAGTCTCTTGTGTGTGCTGTGGAGTCTTTTATTCTTATTTACTAAACAAAAAAATTAAAACATATTGTTACAGGCATAAGAAAAAGATTATAGCATGTCAGATATCAAGTTCTATTGAAAGTCATAATATCGAAACTTTGTGGAAGTAGCATAGAAACAGATCAAACATCAAAGATGAAAAAAGTTAGAAATTAGACATATAAATAGTGATATAGCAACTGAAAAAGGAAGCTGCTTAAATCGGTGAGAACATATGGACTGTTCAATAAATTAGGTTGGGATAATTGGAACAATGTAGAAGGAAATAAACTGTGATAATTGCCATATTGCAGTATCAAAAATAAATAGTATTAAGTTCCATAAAATATATTTAATATTAAAAATACATAAAATATGTGTATGCAAAAAATATCTATTATCCCAGAGGAAAAACTGGAAATTCATAAGATTTTTTTTTAAATAATAAGAGAAAATATTGACAAGCTTAAAGAATAGTTAAATCAATTTTCTATGTTATCTTACACACAAGTTAAAAAAGGAGTAGTTTCTAATATCTAGACATGGAAATATTTTGGGAACACAATTTCATTAAGAAAATTAAAGAACTCAACATGATAATTTACGAGGAAATTCTCAAGTAACAATGTATATTTTATATACAATATCTGCAATATTATCTGGAAATATACACAAGATATGTCTTCAATGTGGTTAAATTTATATTTTATATATATATATATTTTTAATTTTATTATTAGCTTCAAGTAAACAGTGCATTGGTTAGACATGTATATAGTTTATGAAACAATGCCTTTATTCCTTTGTCTTCTCTCTGGCTCTACACTTGTTAAAGTTTAAACACCAAGAATATATCTTTGGATTATTTTTATAAATAAAATTTCATTTAAAATTATAGGTATAGCAAAATTGACTCTGAACCTCTGGAAACTTGACATATATAGGAGTTAAAGATATTTGTTAAGCCATGACCAGGTCTATGCTATTAGTATAATGAATTATGATATAGCCACACAACACATTTGAGGTGGCCATCATCACTTCATTGGTAAATATCAATGGATGTTTAATATCCAAATCAAATAATAAAGTATGTTTGTTAGCATATATTTTTGTATCCCTTTCTGAATGTGTAATGAGAAAAATACTTCCCAGACATTGCAAATAAGGACATTTTCTCTATTGTTTTCTTATATACGTCAAATAGATTTGTGGAGACATTTTTTAATACTCATGGATCTCTGAAAATCAAGGAAAAATCAATATTTTTACTAAGATAATATGAGAGCTGGGTAGTTGTTAGATTTATTTTAAGGTACTTAAGAAGACCTAAAATTACAAAAACAAATTAGAACTCAACTAAAAAATGATAATAGATTTTTACATAGAATTTCTATCTCAGTAACAATTTATTTACTGCTTTTTACATTTGTAGAGCAAATCATTGTTTTCTGAGAAAAAGTTTTATTTTATTTTTTAAATAATTCAAATTTTAAAAAGTTTAACCAGAAATTTCTATTTTTTATATTATTTCAAAGAATATGTATCAAAGGATGATGGCTCATTTTTGTTGTCAGTATGACCACTATCAAATATAATAGCTTTAAAATTCTGTGGTAAAAAAAAGTAATTAAATTAACTCAACTGGTGTGTGTGTGTGTGTGTGTGTGTGTGTGTGTGTGTGTGCCTGTCTGTCCGTCTGTGCTTTCACATGCTTTTGCTGTATAACATATAAATATTCTCTTTAGGGTTCCATGTAACATAATGTTCCTGCTTTGACTAACTCTGTTAACTTCAGTCTATATTGCTTCTTACTAATGACAGGCAGTGAGCTACTTCATAAGGCTGAAGAGCATATGGCCATTACGATAGGCAGAACTCTAGCTTTATCTACTTTTACTCACAAAACTAGCAAACCCTGTCTAATAACCATGAGGTATTCTCCTTTATTCTTTATATGTGAATACCAAGATTAAGACTGATGCCTCTATTATTGGTAAGGAACAGAAACAAGTTCCTTTGATATATATCTGCTAAAAATTCAATATCTGTGATTTTAGTATTCTAGGAAGAATTTAGACTTTTCAAGTATCTAGGGCCAAATTCTCATGAGATATTACTTTCCTCAACTTTCAAAATTGAATATATAAACTTTTAAAATTTCAACTGATAGCAGGATTTTTATAGTAAAGTCAGGAGAGATAATGTCAAATTTTCTCAAAGAGTTAAAAGCTCTATTTTTGTCATATATTCATCATAAAAGAATTTGGGAAATCTACCTCATTATCTTTCATTTTATTTAACTTTTTGGATATATAGCTAAATCTGGAGTTTTAGAATATAGAAAAAAATATATATTTTCTCACATATTTTTGAACTGTCAAGAAAGTTATAAAATTCAAACCATATTTTTTTAGTAATTTTTTTAAATAACTAGGGACACATAACATTCATAAATAAATATTTAAATAGTATTTTCATTTATTAAGTATTCATCTTTGAAAAATATTTTTTGTTATTTTAATAAGAAAATTTGTTTATTTTTATGGTGTAACATTTTAATGAGAAAAGCGAGAAAAACAGAAAAAGGGAAATTTTATCAGGCCTATATTCTGTGGGAAGATTAATAAATGTAGCTTTTCAGTGAAGGAACTCAATTGCTTAAAGATTTATGAGGCACAGAGCAATATAAGAGGGTCTCCAAAGACCCACATATAATACATACATAAATCTAGATTCTGACATTCTAGTGGGTCTTTTTTAAAAATTCCTGGTAAGAAGTCAGAGAATTTAACAGGAATAGCTCTATCTTTAAACAATTTGAAATCCACAACAATACTTTATTCTCATGGATTATTTTAACAATAGTATGAAAATAAATCTGGACAATATTCACTGTGGGAAATATACAAAACATTTTTAAAGCTCAATTGTATCTTGCTTGTAAACCTCCCTTCACATCACCACATTGACTATCCCGAATTAGTTTGTTTTAAAAACAAAGTTTTAAATTGTTTTAATTTTCAGTAAACCAATGTTCTTTTTAAGATATCAGGTGCAACTAATGACTTTAAAAACCATCCTGAGCAATCCAAATGATGAAAACATTCTTGAACACTTGGATCAAATGAACATTCTAATTCTTCATTTAAATGCTCAGAGATAGTAACAACATTTTGTACGTTAGTTGTAGATGTATGTCGTCACAAAACTTCAAAACCTATCTTTGAAAAAGCAATAAATAAGGACAGTAAAACTGTTCCTACACCTAGTTCATTCTTTCTTCTGACAAATGTCTACTCTTTCCACTGCTACCGCTGCTAATATGTCAAAAACTGTTAGAACAGTAAGTAGTCCAACTACATCTAGCTTTCCATGCATTTGGAGTGTTTAACATATAAAAATATTTTCACAGAACTCCATTTGATATGCACAACTTCTGCATTAAATGGTTGTGATTTTTTAATGTTTTTAACATATAAAAAACAAAGTGAAAATTTTAATAACATTCTCATAATTATGTGTTTAATGAATTATTTAGGTGGAACTTCCACTTAGAACCTTGTATATCAAATCCAGTCTCTGTGTATGTAACAACAAAGTACTTGCCTAGTGTCCCAGGAGTTAAACCATCATTTTAATTTATGGAAAAAAGCCACTAATTGGAAACGTGACCACCTCTGTAGTGCAGAAGTTTAAAACAGATTCTTCCATTCCATTATCAGAGATTATCTTCATTTTCTCATCTATCATGATGTGCAATTAAGATATGGAAGTCACTTGTGAAGTAGACATTGAACATTTTAGAGCTGCATCCAGTCAATGAAAGCATTTAGAATGTGTCATGAATTTAATACTACACCACACTGTTACTAAAGTAATAGTTAATGTATTTTGAATAAATCCTGTAGAAACTGCCTGTAACATCTGATAGAGTACATTTAGAAGTTTTATTTTAATGTTTAATGACGTGGCTTCATTTATACTATATTATGTGTCTCCATATTTTTCAAAAAATATTAAAATAACTTGCAAATGCACTGAAGTAAAATCATTTTACCTATTTGGAGAAAAAATATGATTTCTTGAATATTACGTATTTTTTTCAACAGATTAAAAACACATCTCTACATTGTTGGTATATAAACCTCAAAAAAACAAATAATCAGAATCTCTAAGTATTTATGGTTCACCCTGGGAGAAAGTTAGAAAATACCTTACCAGATTCATTAGCATTTCAGTTTACTACCTACAACTGAAAAAATTGCTGCCATGGTGTGCTAAATCAGTCATGTAGAAAGATGTAAAAAGTTAGAAATCTATCTAGTTTAAACTACTTTTGTCAATTTTTTTTTTTAGTTTTTATCTCACGGTAGAAAATGTCTTTTTTATATGCTAATATATTTTATATGCTTTGTTCTTATTTAAATAACAATTATTATTTATAAATGCATATTTTTCATATTAAACATTTCAGAAATTGAATATTTTGCAATCAATTAGAATGCATTATATCATGGCTTTATTTTCAACTTTTTCTCTTTCTTAGTGCTATATGAAATAAGATTATCTTACAAATTAAGATATATAAGACATAATGATATGTTTTTAAAAGCATTTATTATATTCGTAATACATATGCTTGCCAAAAAATTATCTATAAACGCTGAATTTGGGAAATATTGCTCTGGTAAAAAATCGTGACAAGCAAGAAAACAATGTGTTATGATAATTATTCCTATAGAATAAATAAATAGCATAGTTTTGGAGGATAAGAGTTTGTGGGTTCTATTAGTATATGAATACATGCAGAAAAAAGTGTATATACAATGACCCTTAAAAACTCCAAGTATATATTAGATATTACCTACTAATTTAAAAAGTAATTATAGGAAGTAACTCAGTCCAATGGAAATATAAAATATTGATTTAATATAATGATGTAATGAAAACCTTCTTGATGAGACAGACATTTATATTTTGGAGATTTTTGAGGTGTTTTGAATCTTGGCACGCTAAATTTGGACAGATTTCAACTCTTGCCAACATGCAGGGGGAATTTATTGGTCTCTTTCTGCACTGTTTATCATATACAATAATCTGTTCCCCATTTCCTGTGCCCTTGCTATATAGATTTATTTACTGAATTATAATGGTACAATTTAAGTTATTTTAGTATAATACCTCTATTATTAACTTTTATCATAATTCTCCTAGTTATTTATCTTTCCTATTTTTAAATTTAATTTATTAAACTTGCTGCACATTGAAATTACATGAGTAGAGATTTAAAACCCTGATATTCAAGCTACACACTAACAATTATAGCATTTCAGGTGTGACTCAATACCAAAGTCTCAATTTCTTTACTATTTAAGCAAAGTTGAGATTACCTGCTTTAATTGATCTTTGTCATATTTCTCTTTTTTTTAACTTAAATTAAAACCCATTTCTTTACCTGTTTGTTTTATTTTTATTGCTTAAAAAGCATAGATTATGTGAATATGAGTAAAAATCTTGAACGTTAAAATTTAATACAATATCCATATAATTGAAATAGCAAAAATCTGTAAACTGTCATATTGAATAGACAAGTGCTTAGCAAACTTTTTCTTCAAGCACCAAATGTAGAATTGCTATGTATCACAGTTTCTCCCACATCTATTCAACTATGCTGTTTAACCTCAAAAACAACCATAGACCATATAGAAAAAAAAAGGATGTGTATATATTCCATTAAAATTTTATTTACAAGAACAGATGTCAGTCCCATATGCCATAGTTTGCTCACCTTTGAAGAAGACAGTTACGGCTTGTCTTGCTTGCCCTTTATTATTGTTGACCTACTGAAAATCAAGGTGTCCTTTATTATTGTTGATCTACTGAAAATCAAATGGTGTTTTGACTGTTTGTTTCTTCATAAAGCCCATCTATTTTAACATTAGCACCATTTATCAAATACTAAAATAAAATATTGTTTGTTTTTACTATGTAAATTCACTCAGTCCATTTCTTGAAAGATAATTCTACTACCACATATGGCTACACAATTTCAGTTGTATTTTGTAAAGTCATCACCGTGAAAATCTATATAACTCTTGCCAAAACTTTATTCCTGGGTGCCACCATCAAATATTATCTTATATATTTTATATAGTCTCACAGGAACCTTTAGTTTAATAATATCTCAATGTAATGCAACAATTATCTCACCCTGAAGTTCTCAAGATGATAATTCAGAGCATGGCTTCTCCATTCATATCTTAACTAAATTAGAGAACAGATTCTTACTAGACCTCTCTTCTCCTTGAAATATTGCATTTGAGCAATGACAAAAAAACTTCTCATCCTATTTCCTAAATATTTCATGCCTGCTTTTTACACTTATAATATTTCTGCTTCATCAACTCATTTCTTTGCTGAAATCATGCAATCATTCTTAACTCCAGCACCATTTCCCTCAGTATTATCCACTGTGCTGTCACCCACACACACTTGGTCAGATCACTCATTTTAATATTCTACATTTACTTTCATAGCTTACATGATGAAGATCACTTTTCTTTTTCGCTCGCTTAGCTCTCTAGTCTTTCTTTTTTCACATCTCTTTTACTTTCTTTCTACCAATACCAAAAAAAATAATGGTTGTTTAATAAATATGCCATGCTTTCTCATTTTTCTGTACACATGCTAATTCAATTTCAGATATCTTCCTCTCTAAACACACATGAACAGTCTTTTTTGTTCCATGACTGGGTTGAGGTTTTAAATATTCTGGAAAGTATTTCTCCTGTTTTATTTTATTCATTTATACACCTGTACATTTTAATTATTACTGTAATACATTATAATGGTGTGTTAGCATATTTCTTATCAGAATATAAAACTTGTAGAAGGGGCACTGCCTTTGATCGAAAAATCCTAAGTATGTAATATAATTCTAGCTGTCATAAGTAAATAGTAACTTTTGTAATGGTTAAATGAAATAAAGGGTAAATGAAAGGTAACGGTGAGAAAGAAAAAAAAAATGGATAAAGATGGAATAAGAATCCTTTGTCCCATTTTTAGAATGAAAAAAATTCTACAGATTCTCTTGTATTTTGTTTTCATTCAAAATTAGATTTTTACTGTTTTTAAAGTTCTGCCCTCAATTTGACTTTCTCTATTTTAGTTTCTTAGTATAGTGCATATAATAAAACTTTATTTCAATTTCCCATGGTAGAAAAATCAATGTATTCAACATATTTGTATTCACCTAACAAATATGAATTAAATGCCCCCAATCTATTAAAGAACACTTAAATTGTAATGTGTAATACTCACATTAAATTAGATGTTTATTAGATATCTTACAGTAAATTTCAATATGTCCTAGGAGTGGCATTAAGCGAGATTCACAAATTAGTTTATTGATGAATATATAAAGTATTTATTTAAATGAAAAATCTGGCCTATCTTTTTTCATTTAGTAAATTATACATTTTTAGAGTATTCTGACAAATTATATGCATATTAATATGTGTATTAGTATATATAAATGTGATATAGTTACTATTGGTAGATGAATTTCCAGAGCAGGATTGATTTTCACATTGATGTTGTGTTTGTGTGTATGTGTGTGTGTTTAGTCATAGACGCAATTGTTCAAAACAAAATTATACTTGAAAGACCAATATAGAACAATCTAATTTTAAAAAGTAGATATGCTCTGTTCGAAATGGGGGTCAATGGCTCAGAGCTACATCTGCTAAGAACACAAATCTCAAATAACTGGTTAACAAATAAGGAAAAATGAGGTGTTAAAATATTTGAATTTAGGTCTCTAGTGCCTACACTGTTTTTTGTTTTGTGTTGTTTTAGGTTCATTGCTCACTGGTAGAGTAAATTGTTTAGAGAATACATTTCTGATTGCCTTAGTGTGACAGGAGTTGAATTAGAGATATTAAAGTAATTGTATCAGTAATAATTTCTGTGTAATAGTTATTTTTACTTATTAAAAAATTGCATTTGATATTACTCTTTTTCAGAGAGCTATGTTAATTTTCCTGTGATAATTAGTATTTTTACATAATCACAGGAGACAAATTTCTTTTTTGGAGGGTTATTTTTCAATTACAGTTGACATTTAATATTATTTTATATTAATTTCAGTTGTACAGCATAGTGGTTAGACATATACATAATTTATGAAACGATACCACCAATTAGTTTAGTACTCACCTGACACTATAAATACACAAGACACATCTTTCATTACATATCTTATGCAAAAATAAAATTAAAATGCTTATAATTACTGTAGGTTTTATTGCTACAAAATATCTGATATTTTGTTTAAAACAAATATAAAACATTGCATCTTTCTTTTTCTAAGGAATTGGTAGCTGATTATTTCAGAAAAAGATGACATTCAGCTAACACTTCTAAAAACAATTTAGTTTCCATTCATATCTGTTCCTTAAGGAATTTATCTACTTAAAAAGTATCCTAGGTTGATAATTCCAAGCTGTTCATATATAAATATATATAGATATATAGATATACAGATAAAATCTATATTTTAACATATATATATACTTTTGCTTTCTTGGTATGTTTTACTCTCTATGTACATATACATAAGTATATTGTTTGATTTTAAATGTTTCCAAAGTTTATGGAAGCTGCTATGTTGATATATTTTTGTAATTTCTTTTCTTGATTCAATATTATATTTAGGACATAAGTCAATGTGAATCTTTTTAACACCAGGCAGTGTAATCTCAATGCTATAAGGTATTTCAATATATAAATATTATTCAACTTACTTAGTTTTTTTTTCATGTAAAGTGGTATTTAAATTTTTTTCATATGTTGCCCCGTGTCCATAGGCAGCAGTTCCTGCAAGCTATATTCCTATGTTTGAAATAACCAACACAGAGTAGTATTAGATAACAAATGTCTTGCCGGATGAAGTAGCTTTTTAAACATTAATGAATTGCTTATTCTCTGTATGTTATAGTTTCCTCTTATATTAAATAGGGATAATTAAAATATGAGATTCACAGTTTTTCAGGACAATTAAAGTGCTCAGATAATTTGTTGTCATAGATGTTTCATGAGCATTAGTAATAATAAAAATAATGATAATATCTATCAGTATTATTTTAGTATATAACTTAAATATACTATCAACATAATACCACTGTTATAAAATAGTTACATATTTTAATGTGCTACATATTATATAGCAATTGTATTTTAAGTATATAGTAATTAGCAGTATTATTACAGAATTATATTTATAATTTATTATTATAATTAATCTACTTAGAACCGATAACTGTGAGTGATGTGAATTAGAATTCATTTTTATCTCATAGAGCTAACTCTGTGCCCAAGCACATTAGTGACATGTCAGTCTATCTTACCCTGTTGATCTGCAGTGCCACCACACCATTTTTCATTTTGTTCAATTTGTATAGGTCTGTTTTTGTGCTCGACACTTGCATTCATTATCTATTTTTTCTATTAATTTAGTTTCTCATTAATATCTTCAAATACATTGTTATTATTTTTACCATAAAATGCAAGGGAATTTAGCTTAATTTCTAGATATCTTATATATGCATACTGTGTATAGTAAAAACATTTGTTTTTAATGAGCTTGTGTCTAGCAATATTGTTTCTCTTACTGTGTGTTCTGATAGTTTCTATCCTGGGCTTTCTTTCAAGAAAACCATATTATTTGTGAATAAATAAGTTTTGTTTCTTCCTTTCTTGTTTCTATGCATTTTATTTCATTTACTTATCTCTGCTGACTAAGCTCTCAGTTACACTGCCAAATGGAAATAATCATATCTCATTTAGATGAAATGCTCTAAACCATTCTTTTAATGTTGCTGTAGGTTTTTGGAATTATTTTATAAAAACACATTATTTACCTCTAGTCTCAGGTTGCTGTACATAAATATAATAAATAAGTGTTAAGATTTATTTATTTTTTTAATCCTTTCATTTTAATGATGATTTTTTAGATTTAATCAGCTGGTATGGTGAATTAAATTTATAATTATTAAAATAGCAAACAAAACTTACATCCCTGGAGTAAAATCAATTTTACACTGAATTTTTCATTATACAGTACCATATATGTCTAACTACTGTTTTCATAGCAATTTTCCATTTATACTTAGGTAAGATTAGCTACTTAATTCTTAATTTATATGTTTTTGGTATAAAAATCATGCCTACTTCACAAAGTGAATTTAGAATGTCCTTTCCACCCCCCCCCAATATTTAGAAAAGAATTTAGAAGTTTAAAATAAAGTATTTATTTTTAAATATGTGATAGAAAATGCTTATTTTCTTAGAAAAATATTTTTCTAATCATTCTTGACATGTAGAAGGTTTGCATTTCATAATTTATAAGAATAGCATTCCATGAACTTGTTCAGATATTTCCTATCATTAGTTAATTTTGGGATTGGCTTAACCAATCTAATTTTGAAAGAGATGTGCTAATAATTATCTGATATCAATTTGTGTACCCGCTCAGATATTTTTGTTTCCCACAATGTTTCTCACTTGCTTATCTTTCATATGTCTGTCTGTCACATTTGCCTAGGGGCAAAAGGTTATACTCAATAGCCTAGGTTTGTAGGAGGCTATATACCATCTAGGTTTGTTAAGTGCACTCTATGAGGTGTGCAGAATGACAAAATTGCCTGACACATTTCTCAGAATGTTTCACCATTGTTAAATGACAGATGGGTATATATGGTAGACTCCTTCAAAAACTATTTTATAAGAATACTACAGAGAATAATTAGTTGGTTTTTGAGGACTGTAAGAGTTAAAACTTAGAGACAGTAGCCACTAATAGTACTAATACAGATAATATAGCAGATGGAAATAATTTAGAAAATTATAAAACTAAACAAGAAAAACAAATAATAATTCGCTAAACCTAAGTGACTTAAAAGGAAATAGTAGGTTGAGCTGATTTATATAGAACTTTGACCATAAATAAAATTGCATACTCTTAGGTCACTGATTACTGATTTATTTTAATATTTTAGGCAGAGAAACCACTTAAACAAAGCAGTGTTGTAGTTTAATAAATCTGGCTTCTTTGTGTGAGATTTATTTAGATAGGAAAGTTTGTAAATAAGAAGGCTCTTTGGAAGAGGCTCATTATTAAATTCTAGATCATAAAAAATAAGAACCTATATTATAATAGGGAGTGGGAGTAGGGCTGTAAATAAATAAAAATTAATATGCTACATAGTAAAGAAAATCAGCCTTTTCTTAACTTTAATATTCACTATGAATGTAGAATTTTAAAGAAGTTAGCATAAAATATGAGAAAGGAGAAATTTGGGTAAAAGCTTGGAGCATTCAGCTAAGAAAAATTTATTGAACTAATAAAGCATTCTGTGTGTCTAATAATTGATTACCCTTATACTTCTGTCTAATTTACTCTATTTTTTTTTGTATCTAATAACACTAATCCTCAACAGTATTTTTATAGAACAAGCTGACCTCCTCATCTTCTCTTTCATCCCCATAACTCTATAATAATATATTGATGTCTTATAATAATCAGACTAATATGTAATACTGTTTGATTTTAGATTATAAATTCTGTAAACTAAATCCAGTCTCATGTATTACCATAACCCCATACATCATACACTTTATCCTCATCCATATGCATTTTATAATCTGAACACATCTTATTTCTTAATGCTATTGTTCTTATGTTATTGTTATTGCCAAAAATGTTCTTCAGCACTTCTTCATCTGAAAAAAAATTCTACTGATCTCATAGGTCCAATTTAAATATTTTTCCTCTGTGAAGGCATCCCTGTTATTCTTTCACTCCATTATCTGGACTCTGTTCTCTTGACATAGCTGGATTATATTTCTTACACTGTTGCAGAGTAAATTAATTCTACGAATTTGTTTCCTTTACCCTGTATTTAACCTCCTTCAAAGCAGGAAGGTGGTTTTCTTCATTTTTATATTTATGGATTCTCTCTAGCAGTGTTATTAAGTACAGGATATCCAGAAAGGTACATAAACTAGATTTGGACACTCTGTTGCTGTAACAAACAACCTGAATATCTCAGCAGCCACATGTTTATTGTGGGTCAGCAAGGGCACTCTGCTCTAACTTTTTGTCACTGATGGAGACTCCCTCCTGACATATGCTTTCAGTATTGTGCAGGTAAGGAAAACCACAGACTGACTGTTGAAACTTATACTGTTAAGTGAGGAAAGCTATTTCTCATGACTTTAATCTAGCAATTAATGAGCTAGATTTGATTGTGTAGGTAAAAAAACAGGTTTATTATTATTTATGTTGTGTATCATTGGTATACATAGCTGTATGTTGAAGCATACTGTGTAAAGATTAGATAGCAAACTGGAGAAAACAGTAAATAAAAGAATCATAAGAAAAAATTAAACTTTGAACAAAAGACATAGATTATTATTTTGTCTTATGGCTATATTTTTAATTGATCTGTCTCTTTATCAATAGGTAAGTCGTGTGCCTATACCCTTTGTATATTTTTAAATATGCTTATCCTTCATTCATAATGAGTGCATTTACTTTTTCTCTTCTTATGGATTCAAAACTAAACGGTATCTTATTTTTCAAGTGAGTTAGCAGAGGAAATATATTTTGACTCATGAGGGAGTTCATGAATATTGGTAATAAGAACAACAGTAATTTCTCTGATAATTCCAATAAAAGAATCTAACACTATATTCTTGCGGAGAAAATAGTCTACTCCTAAAAAAATGCAAATGACTGATGTTTATTGATGAGATATGCCAAATGTGGTACAAAATCCAAGATTTTTTCTGTTGCACTGTCATTACATGTACAGTATTAAAAGAAATTTAGAAATAATTTTCTAAACAGAGGTCAGTTATTAATATCTGAATGAATGTGGTAACAGTGGCACAGCACATGACTTGGGAGAACATAAGGAGTAAGACAAGAGATATTTTACTTAAAATATGTACATTTCAACAAGAACAACTATGAATATACCAGTATTTTACAGCCAAGCTTAATATTGGGCTTTAATTTTTATATAGAGAATCACATGGCATTCCTTGTAAGTAAATAAAATAACAAACCAGTAGGGCAATATGCGATGGATTTTATAAATGCAATCCTTAAAATATTACAATTGTAGGACACCTAACCCTAGTGACTTCATTCCTCTGAAGTAGCTACATCCTCTTAATAAGAATTTTGAAGGACTAGACTCTCAAAAATACGATACACACTTATCTAAAATCTCATTCAAATTCAAACATCATAAAAATGCGTTTTATTTTTTTAATCAGGTAGAGAATGGTGCAATATTGGGCTTCTAAACTCAAATCTAGATTTCAGCTCTCTTGATTTTGGCCTTTAAATAACTTTATCTTACCAGCAGCCAATTCTATAGCTGTATTGTTTCATTTGTAGGAAGAACATTTACTAACAGTAATAAATATTATATAGACACACAATGTGAAGGTTGACATGTTCCAAATCGTAAGCCAGAGATCCAGGAGAGCTAATGGCATCAATTCTAATCCAAGGTCAGCAGGCTCTAAACCCATGAAACGTCAGTGTTTCACTTGAAATTCAAAAGCATGAAGAAAAAGTTCCAGCTGAAGCAGGTATTTAAAAGGAGGTTCCTCTCACTTGTTAAAGGGTCAACCTTTTTGTTTTGTTCAGTGCTTCAGCTAGTGGGTGAGGCCCATATACATTAAGAAGGGCAATATGTATTACTCAGTCTAATTCAAATGCGAATGTCATTCAAAACACCCTCACAGACACATTCACAATAATGTTTC
Source organism: Eidolon dupreanum (assembly GCA_028627145.1). NCBI lineage: Eukaryota > Metazoa > Chordata > Mammalia > Chiroptera > Pteropodidae > Eidolon > Eidolon dupreanum. Next base: position 91,747,698 of record CM053501.1, read on the forward strand.
ACCAATATCTGAGCACTCTGTGGCCCAATCAAGTTGATAAATAAAATTAACCATCACAATTATGCAGTAGTAAATTAAATATATATATATTTATATATATAAATATATATAAATATATATATATATAAAACTGTATATATATATGCTTTCTTTCTGATTATAGTATAATATATAAACCCTTTAGAATATAGAAACTATAGAAAAGAACAAAGAGCAAATTGTGCATCAGTCAATTGAAATATTGGATATAAGTAAAAGATACATACTATAGGTAACTTAACCAAAGAAGGGAATTTCTTGAAAGAATGCTAGGATTTGATGAGAATTTAAGCATAATTGAATAAGCAGCCCTAAAGAAAATGTGGGCACTAGAACGAGTTCAATGTCTACACCTAGAAGGATCAGGTTATAAGTGTATCTTCTGGTCTCTACTCTGTTGTAGCCATGGTGTAGAGAAGAATAGACCCCCACCCAAAATTTGGTTCAGATATTGAGAACAAAACTATGAAGGCATGAAAAGTTTTATTGTTTCACACATAAATCATGAAGTCATTAAAATTTTATTACTCACATAATGAGGCCCCTGAGGATAGTAAGGCAAACATTCTAAACTGGTATTAAAATGGCTTAGATGTACAAGGACGGGATATTGGTTTGACATCTTTATAGTATTTAGGAGGTGAGACTGGTTTGAAGGTTCCTATGCTGAAGAAGGAACATGTAGAGTTTTTACACAACTACCACTTTCATAAGAGCAGAGAGCATCCAGGATTTCTTAATCAGCTTGTCTAGATGTGAGACAAGGCAGATGTGGGAGAGATGTTGCTTAAAAGCTGTCAGTAGTCAAACATCAAAAACCGGGGTGTACCTTGTTATATATTGCATCTGATCAAATTGCACATGCCCACTCTTGGTATAATATTCTTCAAAGTGATGGGTTTGCTAGGATTGTCACTGATATGTTTTCATGCCTGCACCAATATCTGGAGGATGTGATCTGTATTCATTGACTCATTTAACAAATATCTGGGCAATTATCATCTGCAACAAAATGATCTAGTCTAGGCACTTTGAGCCACTGAGCCAAGTCTAGAGTCTGAGTGAATGAAAGGGAACACCAAGGAGGCTAGTGGCTGACAACAGTGAAAAGAACTAAAGCCCCTGTTCTGATTTCCTACATGGGCCCCCTTCCTTGTAAGCACAGAGTCTCTTAATTTATCTTGCGATTTTTTTTATTGCTTATAAATTCTTATATTATGGCTAATTCAATGTTGGTAAAATTTAGTTCTGTCAAAGAATGCTAACAAAACGTAAAACAAAGCAGAACTATAAAGGATGCTCTTCTTTTAGCAGATGTGGTAAATATAGCTATAATTCTTATCAAAAGTAGAATCTAATAATTAAATAAAAAATTGTTCTGATATGAAGGCTTTTATTTTTTTCCATGGCACTGTTTTATTTATAAACTTGAACTAGCATTATTACATATAGCTCACTCAAAACATTCAACATTTCCCCTCTTCCTTTTATTAGGCAAAGAATACCCTCTAGGAAGTGGTATCCACCTCTTTCTTTCTGCACAAGCCTTGTGGTGTAGAAATTTTATTTTATTATTATGCTACTCTCTCTCTCTCTCTCTCTCTCTCTCTCTCTCTCTCTCTCTTTCAGTCTCTCTGCATGGGTGTGTGTGTAACTGCTTCCAAAATAACCGACCATGCTGTGACTTGATATAATATGTTTCTGATATGACCTGTTAGAATGAAGACAACAATAAACTTGAAGTTAGAGACAGAGGTTAGACTTTGGCTCTGCACTTCCTAACTGTTTTTAGTGAGATAAATCAGTTACTAAAACAAAGCTAGAAGGTAAGATCACCTCTATATCACACCACTTGCTTTTCTATTCCATGCCACTGTCTTCATATAGAGAGTGAAGAATTCAGCTTAGCTGACCTTTAAGACAACATCCAAATGCATGGCATGAAAGTCTGTAAATCACTTGGACAACGTGTTGGTGAGACCTAAGATTTATTTAAGATACAGTCATTTTTTCCTCCTTTCTTGTGTGTTTTTTGCTACCTGGGAGAGGCAATTATTAACAGCATTAGAGTTTAGAAATAGTATATGACATGACACAAGTCCATGAATTTGGACAATCTTTTCTTATTCTTTAATCAACACTATTCAAAATTATTAGATTTATGAGTTGTATTAAGAAATACTGAGTAGCTCTTAGTATTGACAGAAATAATTTTCCATAGTAAATTATGCTTTACAGATTGGGTTAAAGAAAACTCTAGCATATTTTTAGAATAGGTATGTACTTGATTCTTAGTCCTTGATAGCGTGAAAATTATACCAATTTTATAAACTGTATTTTTATTTGCAAAATATTAAGTTATACTTTAAAGAGTCTATTGATATTGGAATTCAGTAGAAGTAACTTCCATTTTTAACTAATGGCTAGTTGATTTTTAATGAATTATTGTAATCACTGAATATCACACTAAACTTCATTGTATATGAAATTGTTAGTATGTCATATTTCCACGTATATCTATTTTGTCAAGCCTGATCCTACAACTTAGCACCTGTTTCTGAAGTGATATGGTCATAGTAAATGAATTTCTGTTGAATATGAAGCATGACATCAAAGTGGACTTAATAATGCTTGTGTTGAGTTGGGAGTCTCACTTTAGTCCTTCAGTTATATAGAAAGACAAGGAAATATAATATAAAAAGGTATAATGAATATATCCTGACATCTCAAAAATCCCAAACTTAGGGTAGTAACATATCAAAATAAATATAAGTTTATAAAAATAACAAGTAATATATTCTCCAAGTATATTAAAAGGTTTCCAATTATAAGTCAAAACAGACATTTTTAAAAATGTCCTTCTTAATGTTTTTAAACCTTTCCGTTTCTTCTTAAAGAAAGTTACTGCTTATAACTTTCAATTCTTTCTCACACACAAAATTACTATAAATGCTGTTTTCCTTCCCCTTCACACATGGCTTATCTTTATGTTTCATAAATAAAACCTAGACTTTTCCCTTGTAACCATCTATTCTTTTTTCATTGCTCATGATCACTCTGATAAGCAATTTGGGGGCTGGGAAAATGTAAACAGAAAGTGAAACATTTTTGAGAATATCAATTTTATTCTAAAAGAAGAAACAAGGGACTGTGTATACTAAAACATTTTTAATCAGGCCTCCTTACACACACACACACACACACACACACACACACACACACAGTCACACACATTAACATACACATACACCATTGCAATTTTTATTACAATAAAATTTATTATTGTATCAAATGCAGACACATTTAAATAATATGAATGTCCATGGAAAGAGATGATTGTTAAAGTTACTAATCACAATATGTATAATAATGTTCTATTAAAATATGTCCACTATATACAAATAATTTATTAAAAAACAAGTACAGACCCATTTTAGAGAAAATAAAAGTTTATCTATCTATCATTTATATTTATAAATATTTATGAGAGATTATAGCAAATTATCATATGAGATTGAAAACTGAGTTTACTTACCTTCTAACGTCCCACTTATTACAATGAAATGAATTATTTTTATATTTAAATTTAAACATTTAGTAAAGACAGAAGCAAGGAATCGATTTATTAAATGAATGTATGTGTTGGACAGAAAAAGAATTATGAGAACAGCCAGAGTTCTGTGTCGATCCTCTGGCCCAATCCAGGGGACTAGTGTATGAGCTTTGGGATAAATTGGTGGACCTATCTCTTCTAGAAAATATGAGGCATTAGGAAATAAGAAAAGCTCTGGCCCAGCTAACATATTATAACCCAAAGTTAAGGAGAAAGTCATTCTTCAGATATTTGCAGGGTACAGAATATGAGAATTTCAGCAATGTCTTGATATGTTAGCGAATATCAATAACAGTAAGTCTGGAATGCTTTGCAGTTAGAACCCTAAAATGGCCTCAAAATGATCAAGATTGGCAATTGTGCAAGTGATTCAAGTTGTTTTGAGAGCAGCAGAAAACTAACATAGAGGCTGTCACAAGATAGCAAGCCATACTTACTTAAGAACACATATGGGGCCTTCTAAAGATACTGCAAATGAATTTGGTGTTTGTGTACATTGGTGTGAATGTTGGTGTGTTTCAGTGGAAATGAAGATTTCACAATACTGAGGATATGTCAGTAAAATTAAAAACTATGAAGTTAATTAATATAAATTGATTTTAAACTTCCAGCTGGTAGGCCTATGAAAACATGATTCACAAATATAAAATTGATCTGATTGACTTTGTACTTGAAAAATTAATATTTCTTTTATTATAAGATAATAGTATTCAATAGAAAAGAGAAACGAATTCCTTTACAAATTCAAAAATTTTAATACTTACTGTGTACCTGGCACTTTGTTACATAACCAGTAATAATTATTACCTTACTGATTTAAAAATCATTATAAAATTTTGTCTGTGAATTTCAGAAATTCTTCAGTTTTGAAATATAAGAGCTTCCTCAATGGGGAAGCCCATAGTTGATAGAAAATTTTATTAGGATAAACATTATTGAATACTACTTGACACTGAGCCTCTATGGTTTGTCTTGCACTGAGCTGGGTGCTCAGGATCAAGTGGGACTCCAGACAGGATGGGTTTCTCTACAAATTGAGAAACGAGACCATTGGCAGAGGCTCTAATGGGAGAGCCTTGTCTATGGTGGGGGGTCAGGAAAGACTCCTATAGGAAGGACATTTAGTGTGGTTATATAACTAATGGTCGTCTGATGAGGTTGTTTGCACTCCAGGCAAAGGAACTACCATTTGAGAAACATAGGCTATCATTTGAGGATACAAAATGTGTGAGATATGAAGGAATAAGCATACGAGCATGCACATAACAGAGACAGGTTGAAACTTTTGAGTTTGTATCTAAGTTGCTGGTCTTTCTCATTAGCTATATAAGTAAAAAATAGACCTTATGTTAACATAAGAACAGACCCCAAGGGGATTTAAATATTTAAACATATATATAATATACATATTATATATTCTCAGCTGTAATTTCCTTAGGCATCTCTTCTAGCTGCTGGGGAAAATACATATGAAAACTTGTCCTGAAAATCAAGTTCCTGTCTGAGGGAAAATACAAAAAGAACACACAGGCAGCATACACAGGGTAAATGATATGCTCACAATTGCTCTTTTAATGAGCTACATATATAATGATAAAGAAGCAATGTGAAACAGAAATGTATGCAGTATCTGTGATCTGAGAAATTTCAAATCAAATGTTATTAATTTTACTTTTTGTGTGGTTTAGAGCAAATTACCATGTTAAGGTTGGTGTTCTCATTCAGATTGTTATTTAGTATGTTCGATTTAACAATTAGCTGTATATATATTTTTTAATCAAATTACATAGCTATCACTTAATATATCAACTGCTATTACTATTTTATTAATTTTAAGACTATTATTTCCCAGTGATTAGTATAATTACTTCCTATGCCTTATCATAGAAAAAGAGGCTGCAGAGATATTATCACTTTATCTCATTGTACTTCTTCACATTTTAAACTATATAAATATTTCATAGTTCTACTATTTAAATACGTCTTATGTGTGTCATTTATAAATATGTGTTTAAACTATAGAGCATAACCACTCATAAGTCATTCTGGTCTTCAGAGTGCATATGTCTTATGAAGTTGCCAAAAAATATATATGTGAGGCTGTTCAAGCACCCCAGGTGAAATCATGCATAGCTAGTGACATGTCAGTGATCATTATCAAAGCACTGTAAAGGTATAGCATGCCAAATACATTTAAATCATATTATTTTTTCTCAACAGAACACAATAAATAGACATGTGAAAGAGTTTAAATATTCATCAAGTAATTAGCATTTATACATCATAAAACTTTTTTCTTCTTATTAATCTGAGTGGGGAGAGTTCTTATAACCTGAAATTGGTAAATTATACTAATTTTGTTCTTGTGTATGGCAACATTATCAGAATCCCGGATAACTACTAGGAACTTTTTTAAGTTTTTTTTTTTTGTTTTTTTTTTTTTTTTTGCATTTAAAAGCATATTTGTAAATAGAGCATTTTCTTCAAGGCCTGAATTTTACATTTACAGTTTTCTATTGCTGCATCAAAACCACTTTATAACTTAGTGTTTTTAGACAGATATTTCATTTTACTCATGATTTTGTGGACCATCAGTTCTGCTCAACTGGACATTTTATCTCCATTGTACGTGTCGTCGGTAGGACAGCTCTGCTGGGACTCGAGGATTTAATCTGAAGTTTACTGCTTTGTCTGGGTGTATCCATTTGCTGGATCGACTGTCCTAGTGTGCCAAAGACAAGGTTTTTGTCCATGTGGGTCTATGATAGGCTGCATGTACTTTCTCACAGCATAGCGGCTAGGTTCCAAAAGAGAACTGGGTCTGACAACAAGCAGAGAGTCACTTTTGCCATATTCTATTACTCAAAGCAATCAATTCTCTACTCTGCTCAAATTCAAGAGGAATTAACATAGACCTAACCTCTAGCAGACAAGTGTCAAAAAAGAGCATCTATTTTCAGCTATTGAATATCTCTGTATGAAAGTCTTTCGTATTTACAATTATTTGAAATAACTGTACTTTATGAATACAGATCCTAAAATTAAAGTTCTTGGAGGGATGCAGAATAGATTTATTTTACTGACAATAGAATTATAAACTGAACTTGAGACTAAGGGTTGTAATAAATGTTGGGATTCATACAATATTTGTCTATCTCATTAATGCCACATTCCCTGTGTATTCTGACTCAGGCTTGGGTACAATTCACCCTGAACACACACAATTGGAATTCCTTTGGAAAATCTAGATTTCACTTCAGTCACTTCAGATAATATCATTACAGATAGTAGCAATATTTTAAGTCAGATTACAGGCAGAAGATATTTATAAATTTGGGTTACCTCAAAAGTAAAATTTGAGACAAAGATATGCGCGATATTTGTTTGGAAGGTGAAAGAAATAATGCTTTGAGGGTAGAAATAGGTAGAGAAGAGATGGGAAAATAATAGCTAATATAGGGATACTACGAATACAGCTACCATTGTCAGTAATTGGAGTTTAACCTTGTTGAGAAAATGCTGGATGCTATTTTAGAATGTACATCTCAGACTTACTCCCTGCCTCAAGGAATAGTTACTAGGGTATTTTTACAACTTCTGTCATCAGTCATAGGTTGAAGGCTGCTCCCTGGTGAAAATATTTCCCTTGATACTTCAGGTCTAACTTTGGGTGGCAAAGCTGGGTACTGAAACCAGAGCAAGCTTTAAGCAAAGATACCAGAAACTTCTAACTTTCAGTCATAAGTTAGGACAGCACTGAAGTACTACAAATAAGGAAATATGTTTGGGGGATTGTCAGTATCTGCTATAAAGGAGTGTATAAAGAGAGAAACAAGTAACTATCTTTAAAAGATATATCATTAATTTAGAGCTATTTCATGTTGTAGATAAATATTTCTGGGAGGATAAAGAATTAATATGTGTTTAGGTTTAGGATTAATAATATATGAGAAATGTTAAAGATCATATACCTTTAAGTAAAAAAATATCTTTAATACTACACATGTATTTATAATTTAATCTTATATTTTATTGAAAAATTTTGGATTTTGTATCTTTTGAGTGGACTAAAAATTGAAAATAATTAGATATTTTACAAAAATATAGAGTGATTTTAAAAATGGTTAAATGACATTTTTATAAAAATATATTAGTGCTAAAATAATAAAAGCTGCTGGTCATTACCTTAAATATATTTAAAATAATTATCTCTTATGCCAAATATACATATGTCCTGAAAATTAAGGGTATAATAATGAAAATACTTAATATGTTTATCTGTCATATTTCTAATAATAGTAAAATATTTTATGGGTTCACATTACACTACATTTATATTATTTGGTTTTGCCTTTAAAATTCTCAACCCAAAACATGGAAGGTTTCACATTCGATTTTGAAGTTTTCTATTATTTTGTTATTTTACTCTATTGTAATTTAATTTAGAATAAATATATAAGCATGGTGTTACAAATAATTTAAAGTAAATGTTTATGATTCATCTGTTATGTTTGATTTAATCAATTTATTTTAAAGTTAAAAAGTACTGAATTTTTTTGAATACTCTTGTTTACTTTTTTTAGGTTTTCTTATTGTTAAATAAAAAGATATATTGTTATATGAAATCCTTTTAGCCTTCATTAAAATTTTTCCAAGTATTCTGTATTAGGACTAAAATCAGCAGCTGTGGTTTATATGCTTAATAATCATTGCACTGGGTTTATTTTTCAATATCCCTAGGGTATTAGTCTTTTGAAAATTCATTTGCAGTTGAGATGATTTTTTTCTAAAATGTTTCTTAATTCCCCATAGCACAATATAATGGTTACTAGGTCTGCTTTCATGGTGCATCAACTAATTTTCAATCACAGCAGATCTTAAGTTTTTTTTCATTCACCATATCTTAAACTGCCAGCGGTTATATTCATTCAATTAATGTTTGATGAGTGAATTAATATCATTTATATTTTTGCTAACTCCTCTTTTACTAAGAAGTTCTCTGAACCAGAGTGCCACATTTTGATCCTAGCATGTTTTATTTGTTTGTTTGTTTGTTGGCACATAATGATAGGTCAGTTGAAACTATTACCAATGATATTTTTTGTCCTTTGAAGTCTAACATATGTCATGCAACTATTTAAAACTGATTTTTTTAACAAGGCATTAAATTTAAAATAGAGAGTTATTCTGAAAATGCTTAATATACTTAAATTAACTAATGTTTTTAGCTTTGTAGGAAGGTAATATTTATAGTGAGTTTAATATAAGAGCACTTGGGTTTATAATCTGGATTTATCATTTACTATGTGTAATTTACTTAAAATCTGTGTGCCTCAGTTCCTTAATGAATAATCCTAATATAACAAACACATATGGCTCTGTATGTATATATGTTCGTAATCAGTCCCATAAAGGATATAATGATATAATTATTAATCTAAGACAAATCACTTAGTTGGTAATGATAAGCAGTTAATTCAGAATAACTATAAGTAGAAAATCATACATATAAACACAGAATAAAACAGTCTGATGTAAGTCAACAGTTCTAAAATAGCCTCGCTGCTTGGATCTGAAAATGGACAAAGCAGCAATGAAGTTAAATTTGATCTCAAATGATTCCATGTTGCTATGCTGCCAAAATATGCATGTAGGGATTAAATATAAATACCATTTTCCCCAGTTTATTTATTTTGCACTTCTGCTATATTGCTTCTCATTATTACCTTTTATTTGTAATTTCATCTTTATGACTAAATTTAATGAAGAGGCATCACTTTCCTCATATTTCTTTGTACAATATGTATAGCCACGTTCTCCATAACACTTGTTTCTTTGTGCTTCAAAATATTTTGTTTATTGATTGAAGTTCCTCTAATAGAAAGAAAACAGAAGTAGAACCTGGAGGGGAGGGAAAGAAAGAAAGTAGCGGGGCCTACCAAGGTAGGCCATGTGTGATTAATGTGCCAAATGGAATCTAGAAATCAAAAGGAATATACCAATAAGAAGTCAAAGTATCAACTGTACAAATTATGGATATGGATTGGAGCCTTTATACACATCATAATAATCCTGGAAAAGAGTGTAATGTGCTCTAACGTGTGCCTGAATGTTCAAAGTAATAATTCCTTATTACCATAGAGCAGAGAGACAATTATAAGTGGATTCAGGGGAGGTAAGTTTGGATGAGATGGGCATGAGAATAAATAACATGAGTAAGCCACATTTTTCTTGTTTGAGAGAACATACCTGAAAGGAAATGTAATAATGGTGCAAGAGAACCTACAGAATCCATATTTAAAATTAGATGTTCATATTTAAGACCTGTAAAAATTTAGAAAAAGCAGTTATATTTCTATATATTAACAATGAACTATATAAAAAAGAATTTTTTTAAAAAATCTCATTTACCATAGATAGATAGCTTTAAAAAAAAAAAAAAAAGGAAATTACATAAGAATAAGTTTAACCAAGAGGTGAAAGATCTGTATATGGACAACTGTAAACTATTAATTAAAAAAATTGAAGAAGGTACAAATACATGGACAGATATTCTCTAAACTGAGTTAATATTGTTAAAATGTACATGTCACCCAAGATCATCTACAGATTTAATACAATCCCTATAAAAATTCCAGAGACATTTTTACAAGAAAAATAAATAAATAAATTCATGTAGAACTGCAACAGACCCTCAATATCCAAAACAGTCTTGAGAAAGAAGAATAATGATAGGGACATCACTCTTCCTGATTTTAAACTATATTATAAAGCTATAGTAATCAAAACAATATGGTACTGATATTAAAAACAAATGCATACACCAATGGAACACAGTAAAGAGCCTAGAAATGAGCCCATGCATATATGGTCAACTAATCTTTGGCAAGTTATCAATAATATGCAATGGGAAAATTATAGTCTCTTTAGTATCCAATTGGGAAAATTGGATAACTACAAGCAAAAGAATGAAATTGTACCCTTATCTTGTACCATATGCAAAAATAATTCAAAATAGGTTAAAGACTTAAACTGTAAGAACTGAAATCATAAAACTCCTAGAAGAAAGCATAGAGAATAAGCTCCTTGACATTGATCTTGACGATGAATTTTTTGGATAAGACACCAAAAGCAGAGGTAACTAAAGCAAATGTGAAAACAAGTGTGACTACATCAAACTGAAAACTCTGTGCACAGCAAAGGAAATAATCAACATGAAGAAAAGGTTACCTACAGAATGAAAAAAAAATGCAGATTATCTATCTGATAAGGGTTTCATATCCAAAATATATAAAAGATGATTTCAACTCAATAGAAAAAAGTTCAATTAAAATGGGTAAAAAATCTGAATAGACATTTCTCCAAAGAAGACATACAAATGTCAACAGGAAGCAAGGAAAGGTGCTCAACATCACTAATAATCAAGGCAATGCAAATCAAAACCACAAGGAGGCATTATCCCAAATCTGTTAAGATGGCTATTATCAAAAGAAAAGCAATGACAAGTGCTGATGAGGGGGTGGAGGAAAGAGAATCCTTATACACTGTTAATGGTGATGTTAATTAGTACATTCATTTTGAAAAACAATATGAAAATTTCTCAAAAAAATTAAAATAGAACTATCATATGATCCAGTAATTCCATTTCTCTGTATATACACAAAGGAATAGAAATCAGGATCTCTGAGAGAGATCTGCACTCCCATGTTCATCGTAGCATTATTCACATTAACCACGATACAGAAACAGCCTAACTATACGTTGATAGATAAATAGCCAAAAGAATGTGGTAAATACATGTGATATGATATTATTCAAAAGGAATCTTGTCATTTGCAACAACACAGATGAACCTGGAAACCATTATGACAAGTGAGATGTCAAATACAGAAAGACAAATACCACATGATCTCACTTCTATGTGGAATCTAATAAGATTAAACTCCCGGAATCTGAGAATGAAATGGTAGTCGTCAGAGACTGAGGGACAGAGGAAATGGGAAGATGTTGGCCCAAGTTGCAGACTTGCTGTAATAGGAAGAATAAGTTCTTGGGATCTAATGTAAAGAATAGCAACTATAAAAGATTTAAATATAAAATCTGAAATGTAGAATGTCTTGTTTGCAAATAAAACTGAAATTGATGTTTTCTATTTAATTATCTAAGATTTGGATTTACATTTTTTGTTTTTCCCCTTCTAAGCTATACAGTGTTGGGTAGCTATGTATACCATTTCAAACATACTCCCTAAAATTAGAAGGATAATATCAACCAAAGCAGTTATATTACATTGACTTGAGTGTCAGAGTTTTCCAGTAAGGATTTTGTGAGTTACAGATAGCTGCCTAGGGACAAATATGTTCACTGTATAAATTTGAGGGCTTAGTTAACAACAGACGAATTTTATTGTTGATGGTTTTTTTTCCAATTGGCATAGATTTGTAATCCTCAAGGAATGTTTTTCTTAGTTGACATATAGAAAAACAGATGGTTGAATAGCTCTTATACCCAGCATTTTAAGTTCAGCAGAAAGAAAAAGGGGTAAGATTGTTTGAAAGGTAGCATGAGACACATTAAGGTGATGCACTGCTGTTGAACGCAATAGTAAAGAAAACTCTTCATTCACTTGGAGAGAAAACACATTAAGTTATGTAATCCCTAAACTAAGGTTTGTTTTCTTCTATTAATCTAAAATCAGATAAATATTCCTCATCTTTATCACTATCATGAATGTTACAGTATACTTTTAATTTGAAATGTATGAATACACACTCATAGATGTTGCAGCAAAGAGGCTATTCCAATTCTAGGCATTATTTGTTGTCCTTACAGATCTGAACTTTCAATACACTAGTTTCTCAATATGTGAATAATTTCCCAATGAAGTGTTCTTTGTCCAATATTCAGAATTTCTTTATAGTAAAAATCAAATCAATTCAAAAATCAAATCAGTTTTCAACTGGGATTTTTTTATATTTTGTTTTATTCACTAAACTGTTTACATAAATAGGGAAATATAAACAATCAGGCAGTGGTTACATAAAGAATGCAATCTCTGATTAATGGTGTATCATTAACCCATCGAAAGCAATATTTTGTAAAGTACTTAATTCCATAAATTATATGAAGTTTAAGTTATAAAGAAGTGAGAAATGTATCTTCTGAGAAGGTATAGAAAACTATAAAGCAAAATATTGCAGCATTTATTTTCAGGTGACTTTAATTTATTCTCTTATCTCTATGTTCAACCATGAATATTAATTTTTAATAAATAAAATTATTATGTAATAAAAATTATTTCAAGCAATGATTTTTTATTCCTGCAAAATTATCACTATCAACATAACTGAATTTCATTGCTTGCCCCAAATCTGCATGATATTTAACATTCTAAAAACTTTTAAATTCTTTTAGCATTTGCTATAAAATGAATCGCTTTTTCCTCTCCCCACCAAAAAATCATATATTGAAGCCTTACTGCCCAATCAATGTGATGTTTCTTGAAGGTGGGTCCTTTGGGAGGTTATTAAGTTTAGATGAGATCATGAGCGTGAGGACACCATGAGGGCATAGTGTCCTTATATGAAGTAGAAGGCAGCTCTCTCCACCAAGTAGGGGTGTAAGACGGTTGGCTGTCCACAAACCAGCAGGAGAGCTTTCACTGGGAACCAAATTGGCCATTACCTTGATCTCGGACTTCCCACTCTCAGAAACTGTGAGAAATAAATGTCTGTTGTTCAAGCTACCTGGTCTATGGTATTTTGTTACAGCAATCTGAGCTAAGACAGCATTTATATAGTATATTTTTTGTAATATTTCTTCAAAAGTGAAAATATGCGTAGAAGGGACCCTAATGCAAACAATATTCTTTCAAATGATCTGCATTTTTTTTGTAGAAATGATTTTCAAAGTATTCAAGTTATAAGACACATTTGTTTTTTCTTTGCCAAGAAATAAATCAGTGCCAATGGAGTGCATAGGGTTGGTGGATTGGAGTAATTTTCCTGTATGACTTTAGATCCTGAAAAGATATTACATAAAATAGCTGATGCAGGAGAGTGTAAAACCATTCACAAACTTTACCTGTTCTAAGACCAGGAGCAGTTATTTTGCAAAATTATTCTGAGGTATGAATTCCTTCCTATATATAAAAAGAAACCACATTATGTTTCTTTTGAATGTAAATATAGTTGAGTAAAATAAAATGTGTGTAGGAAATATGGATATCCTGTTTTGGTTGAGTAAATAGTAACATATTTTAATGATACCTAAGCAAGAGAAAGTAATTTGAGGCTATGATTTTATGGTAATTATTTGTCTATGAGATTATACTGGATTAAAGATAAATGTGCTATATAAATGACTCTTGAAAAGACTAATGATACATTGTGTCAGCTGCTATCACTCTATATGATATTCAACTAACTTAATACAAAATAGCTTAAATTACCTTATTGAAATTATAGTTATTTATAGAATTCTCTAGTCTCCTTTCTGACACCTGCTGAAGACACATTGGAATTAGATTAGAGAATCTAGTTGGACACTTATATTTGAAATGTGTCATATGAAAATTCTATAGAGACGTTGAGAATAATTTAGGACCTCAAAGAGCTGTATAAAATTTATTGAAATAAATTCCATATTTAAAATAAAAACTGAAATTTACATTATTTCATTATCTAATAGAATAGATTCATCATTTTTTTTACTATTATGAAAGAGATAAAATATCCATTTGCACTGTAATGTGAAAAAAATAAATGGATGCTATTTATAGTTAATAAAATTCCCTGTTAGGAAAATTCAGGAGAATCAAATTTTAAAAATTATAGCATTTAAAGCAAGAGCTTTCATTCAAATGGACAAAGGTACTTAAAAAGTATGCTTTTCCTACATAAGTCCTAGAGATTAGGGGTTTAAAAAAATAATAAGGCACAATATTTACATTAAGAAAACCAGCTACAAATTCTAAACAAGATGAACTCAAAGAGGCCCACACCTAGATACATTGTAATTAAAATGCCAAAAGTTAATGACAAAGAGAGACTTTTAAAAGCAGCAAGGTAAAAGCAGTTAGTTACCTACAAGGGAGCTCCCATAAAACTGCAAGTTGATTTCTCAATAGAAACTTTACAGAAGGGATGGCATGAAATATTCAAAATGATGAAAAGCAAGGACCTACAACCAAGATTACCCACAAAGCTATCACTTAGAATCAAAAGACAGATGAAGAGCTTCCCAGACTAGAAAAAACTATAGGAATTTTATCATCACTTGTACACCTGAAACTAACACAATATTCTATGTCAACTAAAAATGAAAAAAGTAAAAATATAAAAATTAAAAAAAAAAAAAAACAGTCAATAATACTACCAAGTACCTTCAAATAATGCTGCAGGAATATCTAAGACATTAAGCTGCATACACCGCATTGTAAAAGAATGTAAAAAAATAATAAATGAGAGACTTACGTCTCTTGGTTCAGAAGATAATATCATATAAAAATAAGTACTCAATATTTACCTGTAATTTCAATCCAGCCTAATAAAAACAGCAAGATTTTTCAAAAAACTTGGTAAGCCAATTTTAAAATTCATACTGAAAAGTAAA
The DNA here is from genome assembly GCA_028627145.1 of Eidolon dupreanum. Taxonomy (NCBI): domain Eukaryota; kingdom Metazoa; phylum Chordata; class Mammalia; order Chiroptera; family Pteropodidae; genus Eidolon; species Eidolon dupreanum. The sequence continues at coordinate 91,762,963 of CM053501.1, forward strand.
TATGTAAAAGAATAACCCAAACAAAATTTGTTTGTGAATTTTATTCTTTGCATAAATAGAAAGAATGACTGTTCTAATTTATGGTACAAATTATGTATTTCATCATCCTGTGCAAGAATAATTTATTTGGAAAAATAATATCTGGGGAAATACATAAATGCATTCTAATTATCATTCACACGATTTCATATTTTCAGTAACTATGCATTTGTAAATGATACTGACATTAGTGGTAATACATTACAAATATATATATAAATAAAAATATGTAGTTATTATGTACATATTTGCATGGAAATATTTACATGGAAATTAAGCTTATGTATATGTCTGTGTCTAAATCTTATTGAAATAAGATTGCTACATATAAATGATCAATATCTTATATAAGTTTTCACATTTAAAAAAGAGTTGAATTGTACTTCCATTTTAATTTCTTAAAATTGGCTTCAGAAAACTATATTGAATCTCAGAAATATGCAAATACTTTGTAGATTTTATTCTATACAATTTAGATTAATATTTATTTATGAAAATGGCTTCTATATTCTCATTTTATGATTTATAAAATGCAGTGACAATCTAGATTCCTTTAACAACCTAATACAGGTGACTTTATATTTTATATCTAAATATCTTGTGGATGGAATTTATTGAAGCAAGAGACTTGTTTTTTATCTAAAAAAGATTTTCTCAATCTTTGACTTTATTTCAAACCATTTAAATTATCACATTAACATAAAGCAAATTACCTTGAAATACTTCTGTATTTCAAATATTCTTCCAAGATCTAAGAATAGCAGCCTTTCTCCTTTTGAATGTATATATAGATTAACACCTATTTTACAAAACATTCACCTGAGTTGTGATCATGTTAGTATTTCTGGTAAATATGAATTAAAAATTATCACTGAACAAATTTTACCAAGAGTTAGAACAAAACCATGAGGTAGCCCCATCACGAGGTCCTGTTTCTGGCTTCTAAGTGCTCCTTTCTGGAATATCTGTTTACCACTGCCATTATCAGCCTGTCTTTAGATGCACTCAGAGTATTAACACTGTGTCAAAAACAACCTTTCCTTACCACTCGGCAGAAGGGAGTACAAAGTTATAAATGTTCAAACAGGTGTGACGATGCAACTGAGGGACACTTGATCCCCAACCTTCTTGAACTTTCAGTGAAGAAAGGTTTTAAAGATAGTGGTGGAGTCTAGCACAGCCCATCTTGAGTGGCTAGGTCTTGTCTAACAAATAGTATCATTCAAAACAGAGTAAACCAAACTTCTAGAAAAAGTCAACCTGGTGGTGAAGTTTATTTTCTGATCAATTGTTATAGCTTTCAATGTGTTAACTGCCCTTAAGTTACTGTTACCATTCTAGGAATTACATAATATCTTACATTATGAAAAACTGATTAACTCAATGGGCATCTTTTCTGGGCTCCTTTGGAATCAGTAAAATTAAGCAGTTAGACTGGGTGTTCTTTACTGCTACCTAGCTATCAAATAAAATAGAGGAAACATAATTAAATTTGAAATTTAGATAAACAGTAAATAACTTCTTAGTGTAATTAATTATAAATATGTGTCGATACCATTATAACCAACCATCAATATTTGGGATATACTTATACTAGAAAGATCCCTTTTTATCTGAAATTTAAATTTAATTGGATGTGTCATTTTTATTTGCTAAATCTTGCAATCTTACTACTACTGCAGCTACTAGTTCTATTACTATTACTAGTTACTATTTATTGCTGCCTTAACATGTGTCATGTCTTCTTAGCCATTTTATATGCATTTTCTCACAAGCCTCACAAAAGTCACACGTGGTTGCTATCGTTATGCCCTCTATACCAAAGAGAGGTCCAAAGCAAACAGAGGTTAGATAACTTGATAAAGGACATGCACCAAATAAGTGATGTGGCTGGTTTCAAAACTGGTCTTTTAAAATTCAGAGCTCACGTTATTATAATCTAAGATTTCCTACTTATAATAGTTTTTTTTTCTATTTGAAGTTTAAAGTATAGAATTCCATCCTATATTAGATGCTTCAGTCAAATGTTGTTAGATTCAGTATTATGAGAAGCATTTTATAGATGAAAGTATTTTAGCTGGTTGCCAATATGGAAAGATAATTTGATAGAAGAATGAAAGAGGATTCAGTTGCCTGGGTGATTTACAACACAAAAAGAAAGTTGTCACATTTCCATTAAGAGAGGAAAATCTATTTTCTGAAACGTTTTGATCACATATTTTTTCTTGACCTGTGTAAATTTCTACCTCACAGCCTGTATGTAACCAAACTAATGGTCTTCACAAACAAGAAAGTTGCCCAGTTATTTATTTCAAGGTAGAAAAATACTAATCTGACAGATTTCAAAAGAATTTTGTTGTATATTTGTAGAATAATTTGTCTGATTTCCCAGTCTCTTCCACATGTGGAACCCGATATTAATAGGATAAACCCTACTGAGATTCTGAACCAGTTCTGATGACCATTAACTCTAAATCAGCTGTCCTCTACCAGAAATTGCACTAGATGGAGTGATACACTAATTCAAGCCATAACTCTAAGTAGGTAATTAAAACAAACATCTTGAATGAAAGGACATAACCATAAATATAGAAGGATATAAAGTAATCTTGAGTATTTTAAGGAACATTATTTGGGTGCCCCCTATTGCTACCTCCAGGATTCCTTAATCTGACTTTGTTTTCTGGCTCCTTTTTTCCTACCTAAATTTACTATAGTGACAGCTGTTCCTTGTTTGTCTAGTTTTGGCTTCTGTATCTGGCTTCATTCCTGTTACATCGCTACATATCCCTGGTTTTTAGGAAGCAGAATTCCTACTTTCTGGCATCAGCCCCTGCATTTATTCATATACTGCAATAGGCCCCCAGTAGTGCTTTATTCTCCATCATTTTAAATCAGCTTCCATCTATTTAGACAACCCATTCCAGTCAATTACCCAGTTAGACCCATGGATTTTAGCACACGAAATCCTCTTCTAGTCAAGATCTCTATTCAGAATTCTGCTTTCACATTAGCACTGGATCTTTGTTCTAACAATAATTTATATGGCTGAGACATTAACATTCTCTCTTGTTTCTGGCCATTCTGTGGAAAATAGTTAATATATTAAAATAGGTCAACAAATTGAAACATCCAGACTATTGCTACCATATCCAGTGCAGAATTAAAATTGCTTAAATAGCAACACTGACCCAAGTTAATTCTATAATACCTTGGTATGTTGGATCTTGACCCCCAACTATCTTAACTATTACCTATTTGCACATACCTTGAAAGAAGATTGCTGTTAGATCCTTCCATTTTTAGTATCTTCCATTGTATTTAAGCTTTAAGTCACTTCCATTTTGCTTTTTCCTTTTTATCTCTCTCATCTGGCTTTATCTTTTTTTATTTTTCTTATACTTTTTAAGCTCAGGAAGAAATATTTAAGTGGAACAACATCGTCAAACACAAAATTTTTCATTACAATGTACTTGTTTATGTTTTTTTTTTTTAATCTTTAAACATAACAAAACCATTTCTATTTAGTAAAATAACATTTTCTCATTTTTAGCTTTTTTTTTTTGAGGGGCAGGGAGGTTTTTTTTGAGTTTTGTTGCTTTTTGAGTTTTACTTTTAACTTCACTGGTAATGTCTGCACTGGATATAGAATAATTTAACAATTAGACTTCCTCAGTTTCTCCATTTTTGTTGCATAGACTTTATATTCTTTGCTTTTCACCACCTTGCTTATTAAGTGCCTATGTTTATATTGACAGTTGTCATTTTAGGCCTTGACTGTTATCAGTCATTTTTAGTTTTGTTCAAATAAACATTTTTACTACCTCCAATCAAACACATTTTCAGGTTTATCATACAGACTCCCCAAAAAGAGCCATTTTCTAAAATATTGAGAATGACCTCTCTTTGTATGGAGGTCCCGAATCATATAAAACAGATATTGCTGAAATCTGAGCAATATGTAATTTCATTCCACTCCCTTTGCTGTGAAATATAGAACCATTGGTGTCATGAAATCGAAGAAGGATAAAAATGAAGGTCTTTACTGATAGAAGCATGTGCAGTTTATATTAGATTAAGAGGGATGGAAACAGATCTGTAGCTTTTGAAGTACATGAAAAACTACAGTAGCACCAAAGATACTGGCAGGTCAGGGGTGTAAATGGAAATAACTACTTTAGGGACAGACTGTTCAAGACCATATTGAGAACCTGTGTGTCGCATATTTCCAGAAAATCAATTTATTTTCAGTAACTTGGGAGCTCTATGGTTTATGAAATATAGTTATAGTTCAACTGTCAGCACAAAGCAAGATTTCAAAGTGAATTCACTAGTGTTGTTTTGCTCCTTTAGGAGAAAAACACACCAAAATATTTTACTTCACTATGCACTTTTCAGTTTTCTACCTAAAGTTATCCTACAAGATAACTTAGTAGATGTGTTCATTGCTTACAAATTAAAATAATTTGTATATATGTGAGAATTTGTTCATGTGATAGAAATGAAACATAAGTGAACTTGTCAAATTGAATAAAATAATCAAACTATGATAAAAACAATTTTTTACCTATTACTGACTAATAAGGTCAAATGACATTGTCTACTGAACACATCTATCTGAAGATATCTTTGGGTTGTAGTAAATAAGTAAGTTTCTATTTATGTATTGCTATCCTCTCAAAATGAATTATGGTCAATTTACAGATATTCTGAAATATTTCCTTCAATATTTTATAGTGCATAGTGATAAAAGAAAATATCTGCCAAGCTCGTTAGTTTTCATATTGAAAAAAATCCAACTATATAATCAGAATTATATACAGTATAGTATCTTATTAATGATTAAACAAATGTTAATGTGTTGTTAAATCAGACTATTTATTATTTAATCACTTTTGAATATGGGAAATATATTATTTTCTAAAAAACCTTGAATATGTATAGAATGTAATAACATCATATCTATTTCAAGTAGAATCTATTTTTATTAATAATAGAATCAGGATTTATATTTCACCAACTGGCGTTTGCAGAGTTTTCTTCCTCTTTTCCAATAATACTAATCAAAATAACTTTTACTGATATCTCAAGGTCTAATGATCTTGGTTTTCTCTCAGGGCCAACACTTGACAATTTATTTAGCTGAACTTCTGGACCACTGATAAAATTAAAACATGAATTAGTGTATAAGAATGGTGCTGTAGAAATACCTGAAACTTCTGTGGCTGATAAAGTTCAAATTTTTAGCCATATATTTCACTTGTGTATTTGTTCTGCCACAAAAATTTCTTTATTCTGTATTAAATAAAAAGCTGATATTACCTGGAGGTGTAGGAAGTAGGGAATATCTTTGCAGAATAGTAAATGTTTATAGTCATTTATTTATTCAAAATCCTTTAACCTTGTCCTAAATCTAGTCTTAGCCAGAAATTCAGCAGTGTATGTCTCATAGCTGCAATTTCCATAAAATGTAAATGCTACTTTTTAGCCTTGCTTCAAACATAGAATTTGACTACAGATTTAATAAAGAAAAAAAGGGAATAAGAGGACACTGGTGTCCTGAAGCTGATGAAGAGAAGGGAGAGCATTAAACCAAAAAAGAGAGCTTTAGGTAAAAGAGATGAATTGTGAATACATCCTGAATATCATCAGTCTCCAGCAAATATCTGGGAAGTTTTTTGGAAAGTTTAACCTAGCACTGAATGTAAGCAAAATATCAAACCAAATACAGTATGCATTTTTAAAAGACATAAAATTTGACAAATCATAAATGTCTTTCTTTCTTGTCACCAATAATATAAAAAGATTATTTCAAATTCAGCTAATGAAGGGTACATCTTGTAATGACTAATACTTCTTTCCCTGGTGTCCTAGGGATAGCAAAAGAAGTGCTTTATAGAATATATAGTACATATATTCTACATACGTATAGAATATACATATACAGTATATAGTAACCACTCTTTTAGCTATATAGAAAATGAGTATTAATACACAATGAGAGATCTATTATTATTTAAGACATTATATCCTGTTGTCTGAAATCATGCTTATTGTCAATGTAAAAATTATTTTAATTGTTTCACTTGCAAGAGTGGATTTCTTAAAACATGACAATTGAGTCAAAGAGGAAATGTGCCAACATCAATGGGCAATATAGTTGATATATCACCTACTGCCACAAAATATAAAAAATTATATTTTAGTGTGTTTCATTTTACATTTTTTGACCTTTAGTAGTTGCAGGTAAGCAGGGCATTGTTATTCTAAATCAGAATAAACAATCTTTTAAATTAATTCACCCACTCACCCCCAACTTCCTCATATTCTAGCTTAAGTGGAATCTGTATAGTTTCACCCACGTAGAGAAGAGTCCAGAAAAACTCACTAAAGCTGCAACAGATGAAATAAGATATGTGAACAATTCACATTAACATTAAGTAGAATGAAAAGAATGACCTAAAAATCTATTGAAATTTAAAAAATAAAATAAACACAGTATGCAAAATATTGTCAAGGAAATCACTCTGGGACAGAATGTTTCATGTATAAGAACAACTAACATAGAAAATAAATTCAATTTTTAAAAAGAAAACATTCATAACGAGATACCATGATAATACAATTAGCTAAAAACATTAAAGGGCCAAAAGGGAAAACTGAAAACCCAACAGTGCTTTTCGGCATTAACAAAACTATTAAGAATAATGAGAAATAGACAACTGATACTTGACATAGAAGGGAAACGAGAAAATTGTAGTGAATATAGAAGAAAAAACAGATTAAAGATATGAGAGAAAATATTGGACGTGGGAGACAGAAAAATAATAGTTTAAGTATTTAAAGTAGAAAATCCAAAAATTATATTCAACAAATCCAAAAGAGATAGTATTTGAAGATAAGAAAATAAATAATCCTAATATTAAGGAAGATCTGAAACTATATATAAAAAATGTCATCAAGAAAAAAATAAGTTTATTGACACACAAATATATGCTGATTAAAATATCAAATTCTTTGTGAAAATAATTTTTGATTTCATAGATGTATTAGTTAAAAATATAAATAATAGATAATTTTACAATTACTGGCTTAAATGAATAATTGTTTAAACATTTGTTTACAATACAGTGATATAGAGAAGTCATCAGTGTCATACACAGCCTTTTTCTTTCTTTCTCTTCTGCCATATGGCTCTTATCTCACAGATGTAAGATATTGTACTACCACTGCAGATGTCACTTCTTATTTTCAAGAATGAAGTATGGCAATGAAAGAATTGGGAGTAAATAAGGAGGAGGACCAGCTCTTTTTTTTCTAGCAAGGCTTTGTCTTTTTTCAGGGATGACTATGATTGTTATACAATATGTTTTTTTGCTTGTTTGTTTTGTTTTTGTTTTTTTAATAAACTGCAACCAGAATTTTATTTTTCTGTATTTACAATTTAGAATTTCAATTTAACTACTGGAAAAAGTCTGCATGAGGTTTAGTAGGTAAAAATGAGGCAGTAGCTATACCGCTCAAAGATCTTGGTGGGTTTAGAGGGAGTATGGTAGAGCATAGTGGTAAGGTGGTCTTCAGTTTGTCCATGCTTCTCTTTTATCATTTTCTTCATCTTTCAATATTTATTACTTCTGATTAATTGGTATCCCTCAGATGATTTATGGCCCCACACCTACCTCCAAGAACTTTATTTTAAATTAATAGAGCCACCAACCTTCCATACAAATCAACATCAGCTACCTCTGCAATACCATTGTGGCAGTTTGATGTACCTAGCTTTCTGTAAGCTCCAATTTGTTCACCTGCATTAGAACTCATTGGTGACATTCTCTGATTATTTCTGAACCTCTAATTCCCTAGTTCTTCCCACACTGTGTGTGACCCATTTGCTACAGAAAATTCTTTTTTTGCTTAAAAGTCATAGAGCTTCTGCCGCTCTGACTGAGAACTGTGTAATTTGAACACTAAGTACAAGGGCATAAGCAACATGAGTACTTTTATCTGGGTACATTACTATCTCTAATATAATTAGATTAATTTTATTAGGGAAGAAACAGGGCTGCTTATTGGGTAAACAAATAAAAAACATATACAACATTCCATCTCTTTGGCTGACGTGCATTCACACACTCCTCTCAGCAGAGAAGACTTCATGTTTCTATTAGTGGAAGATGCTACTTGTTTTGTCAGTCATGCTGCGCCTAGTTCATGGAGAATCTAGGAGTATCTCCATGGTCCATATTATTTCGAATGTCATGAATCTGCCTCTGTGAAGATCTTTCATTGTCATTATCTACATTGTAAATCAACCTCAGGGTGATTGCCCCTTCATGGGACCTGTACAGTATTTGTGCTTGAGAAAGTTATTGATGACCCATACCCCTTCTCTTTTCCTACTCAGCCATCCATATTATGTGATTTTGTCTTCTTGGTTGAAAGATGGTTGTTCCATATGCAGAGATTGGGGCTGAATTCCAGGCAGAAGAAAAAAGTTAAAGAAGTCAAGAGATACATATCTTTCTTAAGTTTTATCTTTTCATTATGAAAAGCTGCATTATGCAGACTTTTCTCACGATCGTACTGGTCAGAATTCCGTCACATGGACACTGTTATTTGTATAGAAATGCAGAAAGTGAATATTTATAGCTGGACATATTGCTATCCTAAACAAACTTGGGATCCCATGAATAAGAAGGGGAGAATGATTGATATCAGATAGACATTTATCAGAGTCAGCTATTCCTGCCAAAATATTAGATGAAGAACATGCTTAAACCAGTTCTTCCAATGCTGGGCGGAGGGGAAGAAGATTAAGAAGAAAAAGAAGAAAGAGCAGGAGGAAGAGAGCGAGGAAGAGGGGAGGAGAGAGAGAAAGAGAGACACAGACAGACAGACAGACAGACAGAGAGACAGACAGACAGAGAGGAGAGACTAATTTATTGTCACATGTCCAGATATAAATCACGCAAAACAAGCTGTTTGCTCGAGGTTGAGAGGAAGCAGAGTTGCCCCAGCCAGAAGAGAATTCAAATTTATACTAGTGGTGAATTTAAAGCCTGACTTCACAATTTGTTTGGACAAGATTCCTACACTGAACCATAAAGAAAGGAACCACTAAAAAAGAAAAAAAAAAAATGCATTGCTTTTTAATAGCTGGGAATGACCACAAAACTATCTCCCAGAAAGAAAAAAAAATAGAGAAAATAACGTAATCATGGAAGACGAGAATTCACAAAGAATTAGGAGATTTAAAAGAAAATTGCATCAGAAAAATTGAAGAGTCGGGAAAGATTTTATTCAATATTATTGCAATAGGGAAGAGGCCAACACTCCAACTGAGCTCAACTCTTATGAAACAGAGAGCTGGAAAGATTTTACTTGCTGGTATAAGGCAATCATAGACCACATGTGCTTGCTAACTGGCCTTACTTCAAAGAAAAGTAAACTTTAAAACTGGGAACTGGGTGGAACACTGAAATTAGTATGCTACCCACTTACAGAGACTGAGAGGTAGAGGGGCTAACTTTACTGATGATTACATTTCAGAAGGATGGTTCCCAGGCCTTTGAGAAATACTGTCCTGGTTTGTAAAACTAGCAAGAGACTTAAATAGAGTTACATCTCCAAGTGACGTAGATAGTCTCAGTTATTTATTTTTGCTCAGTAATTTATTGTTGCTTATGCTTTTACTGTTTTATCTGAAAATCATTTCCAAGTCTAATGTCAGGGAGATTTCTCTTATGTTTTATTTTAGGAGTTTTACGGTTTCAGGTCTTACCTTTAAGTTTTTAATACATTTTGAGTTCATTTTTATGTAGATGTATAATAAGGGCCCAATTTTATTCTTTCACATGTAGATATCCAATTTTTCCAACACCATTTGTTGAAGAGATCTCCCTTTCCCCTTGTCAAACATTAATTGACCATATACACATGGGCTCCTTTTGGGGCACTTTATTTTGTTGCATTTTTCTATGTCTGTTTTTAATGTCCATGCTATTGGTGATGACTATTGAATCACCTAAGGCAACAGTATCAAAACTGTTCCTTTTTTCAAGTGATTGTAGCAGGTATGAGCCAGCATATGACATATTCTTGGACCTATGTCATAAAATGAGGCTGTGGGTCTTTTAAGAACATTTTCTTACTCAAAAAGACTAATTTCAATACCTATTTAGTTCTTGATATTATTGGGTAAGGACATGGTCCTTGAGGCTGCCACAGTCATTCCTTTACAGTAAAGGAAGGCACAATATTAAAATTAGCCTCATGGAACTGTAGATGGCATGGCAGAAAGATGGAACAATGCTGGGTTCACATAGACATCACTGACTTCCTAAATCAAGCAATACTAGAAGCGCCTTTCCCATGGACTCATAATCTGAGATAGTAAATGTCAAAGCCATCTCTCGATGAGTTTTCTGTTGTATATTACCTAAAAAGCCCTAAGGAATACTAAAAAGTGGAAGGAGATTTTAAGTTCTCACAGACCACATCCCACAAGGACAACTCAAGTTCTTCTATCAGTAGGAAAGAATGAAATATAAAGAGCAGTGGGAACAGTTATTAAAGGAGCTAAACACATATAAGAATAATATCTGTAATAATGCACACCTCATGACTGGATTTGGGTAATTTTAAATTTTGGTCTCTGATAATCCTTTGTTTGCATTTTACAGAATAAATATATGGCACTTTTAAAGATCAAGACCTCATAGTTTTTAAAAACTAGTCAAAGGCATCAATTAAATCATTATTAAGCTACATTATAAAAGTCAATGATGGAAAGTAAGTTAAATTATAATGGCAACTCAGGTGGCATAAATTTTTACATGCATCTTGACCTCACTATTTACTCCAGCCTTAAATCACCATCTGTGATTAATCGTATCTTATACTTTGAAAACTTCTTTAAAACTTGTCTGCCTTTTCCAAACCTATATAATGATACCATTTCTAATTTTTTTTAAAAGAAACACTCACAGAATACAGACATTTACTCAGCAAAATTATCTCAGCAACTGTCAGTAACATTTTGAAAACAACGCTGTAGATAAAAATACGTTTGTAATAGGTGCTGCCAGTGCTCCCACAAAAAGGAATAGTTTTCTTCCCAATTTTATAATTGTTTTTTGGCAGCCTTCTGTTTAGTTATATTTTTAAGTGTATCTTTCAAAATGCCATTTTTAACAAGCGTATATAAATTTAGCTTTCATTTAATTAATCTTTTTCAATAAGAATTTTTATTCAAAGTTTTTTGTTTCTCTCTCTTCTGCATTCCCTTTACATAAAATGGGGAAAAAAAGTTTCTTGGACATTTTCTTTTGAATATAGAGAGCAGAATTTTAGCTTGTGTAGAAGTTAAAAAGTTAGAGAATGTTCAATTACAGTTAAGGTCATACTAAAAATATATTTTAATACAGGAGCTGCGCCTTACTAGTGAGAACTATACACATTTGATATGAAAAAGGAGGACAAAAGAACAGCCCTTCTCTGGACTCATCACTGATTGAGAACATATTCGTGTTCATAGAGAAGCCCACATATACTATGCAAATGTAGATGCGGGGCAAGACACCATAGTCAGATACAGTAGGTGGAAACAAATCTGCTTGAAAAGTGTGAATTTATTTAAAACGACAGCTCAAAAAGTTACGCTTTTTAGTAAGTTGCATATTTTTTTAAAAAAAAAATCACTTTAAGACAAACCAATAGCCATATGCTGTGAGGTTTGAATTCATTCTAAAATGAAAATGTGCTAAAAACTGTCAATTACTATTTTTACTGGTAATGCCTTTGAGCATATCCTTTTGGATTCTATCAGTTTAGTGCTGGCTTCTTCTTCTTTTTTCTTTTTTTTTGGTTAATTCTGTGAAATAAAATAACTTACAGTAGTCAAATAACAAAGGCAAGATGGGGTGGAGAAACATCACACTTACACGTGCGTGCACACCACACACACACACACACACACACACACACACACACACACACTGCACCATATATATACATACACACAATGTTCTAGGTTCTAGTGCTGCTGACAGTTAATGCTTTTAAAGTGAAGAGGTTATTTTAAAAACTCAACCTATATCAATTTATTTTTAATAAGGGTGTAGTGTGAGATGATGTATTAGTTTCTCATTGCTGCTGTAACAAATTACTACAAATTTATTGGCTTAAAACAACAAATATTTATTGTCTTTGAGTTCTATAGGTCATACATCCAAAACCGATCTTACAGGGCTAAAATCAAGCTGTCAGCAAGGCTGTGTTCAATCTGGAGGACCTCAGAGAAAATTTATTTTTCTTTTCCAGAGGCTTGTGACAGCCTCACATAACTCTAAACTCTGCTTCCATCCTTAAGTCATCCCATTCCTTCTTGACTCTGCTTCTCCTGCCCACTCTTAAAATGATGCTTGTGATTATATTGGGTCCACCCAGATCAATCAGGATAATCTCCTCATCTTATGCTTTTAATGAAAGCACATCTGCAATGTCCTTTTTGCTATGTGAGGTAACATTTTTACAGGTTTCAGGGATAACAACATGGAAATCTAAAAGATGGAGCATTATTCTATCTACCGCAGATGATCTCTGTGACACAACATCAAATGCTCAGAGTTCCTTCCTTCTTTTTAATCTTGCAATATCTCCTCTTCTCAGCTGAAATATTTTATCATTCCATAAATTCTTAAGTCCACATTTATAAATAATATGTAAAATGATTTAAAAACCCTTACAGAAATTATGATGCTGAATATTACAACTAAGAAAATTAGATGCCTTCGGAAATGTTTAAGTATGTTGAAGTTGTATACAGAATTTGCATATTGAACAATTTTTCAATGGAAAACCTGTGAGATTCTCAAAAATGTTGCTATTAAAATATGCTCACCCTACCTTTAGAAAGTTATTTATCTAGGAAAGAGTTAAACATAGTAATGGTGAGCAATTCAGTTTTTCACACGAACATATATTTTTAACTTAACATGTTTTATTTTTTTTATGGACATTTTTATTCTTTATATAAAACTTTAAAACTATAGGGAAAATCTTTAGCATCCACCTAAAGATAACTACTACTAATATCTTCCGAATTCTTTCATGTCCATGTGGATGTTTTCTTTGTATGTTTTCATTAACATTATTCTGATTACACTTTATATATTTAATTTTTAATCTGGTTTTCTGCATAGTTTTAAAGGAAATGCTTTTCATATGATGAACTTAAAAGTTAGTTATGTTTAATTAACTTACACATTCTTTCATTTAGATTGTCTTTATTTTTCACTAATATATATGTAATAAACTTAATTGTGTAGTTTTTTTAAAGATGTTTTTCTACCAGAGGTAATTAAATTTTATTGATAGAGGAACTTGATCCTGTATTTTAATCTATCTGAACATATCACAAATGATCCTTAGTAAATTAAATATTAGAAAAGCCATATTAATGAAGACAATTGACATGATATAAAGTCATATATTTTAGATATTTTTTCAATTTTGTTTTGTTTCTAAAATATGTCAAAATGTATTTGAATTCTTTAATTACATTCCAAAATTAATATGGAGCACATAAGGCACATTCAGAAAGAAAATAGAAATTAAATGCATCTTCTTTTTTAATATTGAGCATTAATGCTCATTAATTTAGTTATAGACTTAAATTGAAATTTTCTTGATTAAAAATAGAAATTTAGGAACATTTTTAAGTATTTTGTTGGTAACTTTTCATCTATATATTTAAATGGAAATAATAAAGTCATGTAAATGGCAGTTACTTATGTTTCACAGATTATTATCATAAAACACTTTTTTTTAAAGGTTTGTATTATGAAAAGGAGAATAAGAAATAGCAAGGAATATTGACATCAGGGGAAAAAAAGCTGAAAGAAAAGCTTTGTCTTTTTCTTTATTTTAAAGAAGAAATCACTGATATTTGGTTCCCAAGTAAGAATAATTTCTATTGTAGAAAAAAGATATTTTATGTAACCACTGTTGTATTAATAAGCCAGACTTTACATAACTCTTTTCTGCTATCTCCTGGAAGAGGGCTGATGTGCTACTTATGTCCAAACCATAAGAACAGAATTTCTCAGTGATGATTTCACTCAGCAACACAATGAACAGGAAGGCAGGAAGGGACATAAAACAGTGCAGGGGCATGGCAGCCTTCAGACATTATTAATAATGACATCAGTACAGAGATTTTAACTCTCTGACAAGGATGGGATATTGAATGATAGTACATGCAGGAAAGGATGGAAGTTAGCATGTCATTTATTTAAATGTCGATGAATCTCTAGCATATGTTTAATTAATTTTATCCTTTACTTTGTAGGAACAGAGTAAATTTTATTTCAGATTGATAGTTCCCAATGAAACGCTTAAATGAAGATAGCACAAAAGCAAACACATGAACATAAACGCACGCATTAATAAACCACCAAAGCAACAGCATGAACCCACCACTCATCCCAGCAAATAGCACGTCAAAATAAAAATAAGGTGCAAAACATTCATCCAGAGGACCATTCATGAACTCATAGTAATTCAATATGATTCCTGCTCCTCACACCAAAAAAACAGATTTATTTGGACCAAGACTGGATATTTCCTGGAAGAGAGTTTAAATATTGGCTATTGCCAAAAGAGAAATAGGATTTCCTGGAGTCTCTTTGGAATTTAATTTTTAAAAAATAAAACTTAAAGATCTCTATTGATGTTACAAAAATCCTATTTCTCATTTCAACATAAATGAAATTCCTACTTTTCTGTGTCCCAATTGTATAAATTTCTCCAATCTTATCTATAGAGATAAAATGTTAAAATACCTAGGATAATATAAAAATATACTTACTATATAAATCAGAAGCTAGTTGTTGAAAAGATAAATATTTTATATAAAAAAAACTTTAGTGAATAAATCAAAAAAAATATTGAAGTTGCAAATGTGTATTTTGGAACATTGCTTTTATTCTATTAAATTGTTGTATAGTACTTTAATAATGTTGATAAAACTATCAGAATTGTTTGTTTGCTTTTTAATTATAATTTTTATCAGAATGATGGATACTAATGATATTTCTGAACTTGTACTTAGGCTTTCCTGGCAATAAGAAAGACCAAATGACATTATTCATAGTGAAAACCTGAATTTTTAATTTTTCCCTTTGTGTGATAGATAAATACTCTGAAACTGAGTTTTCTATGTACTATTAGATTTGAT
Organism: Eidolon dupreanum; assembly: GCA_028627145.1. Classification (NCBI taxonomy): domain Eukaryota; kingdom Metazoa; phylum Chordata; class Mammalia; order Chiroptera; family Pteropodidae; genus Eidolon; species Eidolon dupreanum. The sequence continues at coordinate 91,778,240 of CM053501.1, forward strand.
GTTAGTGTCTAGGCAGTCAAAGGGCAGAACAACTTAATGCACATTTAATCTAAAATATATTTAATATAATCTTAATAACTATATATGTATATTTTTATAATTGTATGCATGTTACTTTAATTAGAATCAACTGTGTAGAACAGAAAATTAATTCACAAAAATATGAGCCAATATGATAAAATAGACTTCATCAATTAAGTAAAATTTATAGCCAACTTCACTTGATTGAATCATTAAATTAAATTTTAATTTTGAAGAAAATATCATTAGCCACAAATTTAAAAAATAGCACATAATTCTTCAGTTCAGAAGTATAATGAGCATCTTTCTAAATTCTTCAATGTATAATTTAAGCATTTTTGAATGCATAATAAAAATTTCAAGTGATCTAAACAATGCAGAGTAGATTAGTATTATAGTAAAAACAAATCACAGATCATAGCAATTGAAGCCACCCTGAGAGATTTTTCTTAATTCGTTGCTGGTTCTAAACCTAGACTATTATAGAAAACTCCATTATATTTTGACTTGCAGAAAAAGGAGTTTCACAAAATATAGTTCTTCTTCTTGTAATACCTTTATGTTTATGGAATTCTATTCCTGTCTTTCGTAGTTGCAAATTGTTAACATCCAGCTCTATTGATAGTGCAGTTATATATGATATGAAAACTCTTGTTTTACATATCCCTGGATATATTTTTAAAAGTTTGATATAAATGTAACACATAGAACCTCCATGTTTTATGTCATATTAGTGAAATTATAAAAAATATATTATCTAAAATCATCAAACTTAATATTAATCTTCTTAGATTTTGCTAAGATGTTGTAAAAGCTGCTGCTGGATGATGGGTCAATAATCATCTCCCATTCTTCCTTATTAACAAGCAAGTGACGTAAATTAGTGAAATTTATATGCAAACAGAATAATTGTGATTGGTCCAAACCAATTATGATTTTTTTTTTATTCCTCTGTGACTGGTGTCTCTATGACTACATGATTTTTTATTGGAAATAAATGAAGACTGCTTTGGGGTCTTGTGTAAGGAAATTGTCCCCCTGACAGAGGAAAGGAGTTATGACATAAACATTTCTCCCACTCTCTTCTCTGCTTTGGAGGCTCTCCAGCCAGTACGCAAACCCTGGATCTCTGATAACTCTCTCAGAATCACAGAGGAAAAGCCTTAGAAATAAGATTAATTTACCAATGATGACAAAGAAGGAGAGAAAAGCACTTCATTCAAGAACAGCAACTACAGATCCTTTGACTATTGACTACTCATTAGAAAATAGCAAAACCCCCAAAACCTGACTATTCCTTTAACATAGAGTAAATTTTATTAGAGCGTAAGCTAATCTTAGTCACAGTTTCTGTTATTACAGTCAAAAATATTTATCATATACCTTTTATTTATTCATTTTTTTTTGGTCTTGATCTTTTATTTCTCCTGTGACACATCAAACTCAATTTTGAGTTCTATAAACATAAAAAAGAATTATATTATTTGTATTTCCTCAACCATTCCTAATTAATGTACATGTTTTATAAAAAGTGGATGATAGTGATTTAAAAAGTAAAGTAGTATTGATGTTAATATCTTGTTATGTATCTTTCATCCAATTTCCTATCATACACATATGCATATACATAGGTAAGCATAAGAAATAGTTGTTTTTCAATGATGACTATATATATAGTTGTATGCTAAGACATGTAGATCTATTACCTAAGTTTTATAATAATTTTAATTTTTAGTGCAGGTTTAGGTTCACAGCAAAATTGAGCAGAAGGTACAGAGATTTCCTCATACATGCCCTGCCCCCACACTTGCATACCTACCCAACACTGTTGACATCCCACACCACAGTAGTACTTTTGGTACAATTTGTGAACCTACATTAATGGTCACACTACATCATTGTCACCAAGAGTGTACAGTTTACATTAAGATTCATTCTAATGTGTAGTACACTCTATGGATGTAAAATGTATAACAACATATATCCACCGTCATAGCATCTATCATTCAGAAAGTTTCAGTGCCCTAAAAATTCGCTGTGCTTTGCTATTCATCTGTTTTTCTCTCTCTTCAAACCACTGGCAACTACTAATTTTTTTAATTTTTTATTTTTATGTCTCTGTAGATTTTCATTTCCCAGATTGCAATATCATCAAAATCATTCAGCATGTATGTAGCCTTTTCAGATTGGCTTCTATCATTAAATAATGTGCATTTAAGTTTCCTCTGTGTTCTTTCATGACATTATAGTATGTTTCCTTTTAATGCTGAGGAGAATTTCATTGTCCAGATGTACCACCGTTTATTATCCATTTACCTACTAAAGGACATATTGGTTGCTTTCAACTTTGGGCAATTATAAACAAAGCTATTATAAACATGTTTTGTGTAGGTTTTTGTCTGGACATGAGTTTTCAATTTATTTGGGTAAATACTAGGGCGTGTGATTGCTGAGTCATATAGTAAGAGTACATTTCATTATATAAGAAACTCCCAAATGGTCTTTCAAAGTGATTGTACCTGTTTTTATTCTCATCAGCAATAAATGAGATTTCATGTTGCTCCACATCCTTTTCAGCATTTGTTGTCAGAGTTCCATATTTTGGTCATTCTAATGAGTGTAGTGATATCTCATTGTTTTATTTATTTATATATTTATTTTAATGAAAATTATTAGGGTGGCATTAACACAATCATATAGGTTTCGAGTGTACAATTTAATAATACATTATATGTGTATTGCATTGTGTGTTCACCACTCAAAGTTAAGTTTTCTTCTATCTCCATATATTTGACCCCCTTTACTCCTGTACACCTCTTCCCAGCCCCCATTTCCTCTGGTAACCACTAATCTGCTGTCCATGTCCATGAGTCTCCATTTCTTTGTCATGTTTGTTTTTTGCAGTTTTATATCCCACATATGATTTAAATAATATCATTCTCAACTTCTTCTGTCTAACTTATTTCACTTAACATTCTAATCTCAAGATCCATCCATGTTTCACAAATGGCAGTATTTCATCTCTTCTTATGGCTGAGTAATATTTCATTGCATATATGTACCACATCTTCTGTATCCAATCACCTATTAAAGGGCATTTAGATTGTTTCCATGTCTTGGCCATGGTGAACAATGCTGCTATGAACATTTGGGTGCCCATATCTTTTCAGATAAATGTTTTCAAGTTTTTTGGGTAAATACCCAGAAGAGGGATTGCTAAGTCATATGGTAATTCTATTTTTAGTTTTTTGAGAAACTTCCAAACTGGTTTCCATAGTGGCTGTACCAGTTACATTTCCACCAGCAGAATATGAGGATTCCTTTTCCTCACAACCTCTCCAACATCTGTTATTCCTTGTCCTGTTGATGATAGCCAGTCTAATAGTTGCAAGGTGGTATCTCACTGTGGTTTTGATTTGCATTTCTCTAATAGCTACTAAGTTGAGCATCTTTTTGCATGACTGTTGGCCATTTGTATGTCTTTGTGGGAACAGTGTCTGTTCAGGTCCTCTGCCCATTTTTTAATTGGATTGTTTGCTTTTTTTGTTGAGTTGTATGAGTTCTTTGTATATCTTGAATATTAGTCTCTTATCAGAGGTTTTGTTTGCAAATATCTTCTCTCATTCAGATGGCTGACTCTTTATTTTATTGACTGTTTCTTTGCTGTACAGAAGCTTTTTAGTTTGATATAGTCCCAATCATTTATTTTTTGCTTTTACTTCCCTTGCTTTTGAGTCCAAATTCATAAAATCATCTCTAAATCCAAAGTCTATGGGTTTATCACCTATGTTCTCTTTCTTGCAATTTATTGTTTCAGGTCTTATATTCAATTTTTGATCCATTTTGAGTTAATTTTGGTGTTCAGTGACAGTAGTCTAATTTTGTTCTTTTAGTTTGTTCTTTTCCCAGTACCATTTGTTAAACAGGGTTCCTTTCTCCAATGTATGTTATGGCTTCTTTGTCAAAAATTATCTGTCCATACATACAGAAGTTTATTTCTGGTCTCTCAATTCTGATCCATTGGTCTGAGTGTTTGTTTTTCTGCCAATATCACACTGTTTTAATTATTGTCATCTTATAGTACAATTTGAAGTCAGGCAGAGTGATACCTCTTGCCTTGTTTTGTTTTGTTTTTTTTTTTCTCAGATTCCTTTGGCTATTTGGGGTCTTTTGTGCTTCCAAATCTGATGATTTTTTGTTCTATTTCTTTAAAAATTACCATTGGGGTATTTATAGGGATTGCATTAAATCTGTATATTGCTTTGAGTAATAAAGTAATTTTAACTATGTTGATTCTTCTAATCCATGAATGTGTAAAATCTTTCCATTTCTTTGTATCTTCTTCAGTTTCTTTTAATAATGTCTTATAGTTTTTAGTGTATAGTTCCTTCACATGCTATGTGCTAGGTTTATTCCTAGGTATTTTATTCTTTTTGTTATAATTGCAAAAAGAACTGTTTTTTTTTTTTAATTTCTTTTTCTGAAAATTCATTGTTAGTGAATAAGAACACTATGGATTTTGTAGATAGTAGAGTCTTTAGGGTTTACTATATAGAGAATCATGTCATCTGCAAAAAGTGATAGTTTGACTTCTTCATTCCCAATTTGGGTGTCTTTTATGTCTTGCTGTTACCTGATTGCTTTAGCTAGGACTTCTAACACTATATTGAATAATAGTGGTCATAGTGAATAGCCTTGTCTGGTTCTTGATCTTAGAGAGAAGGTTTTTAGTTTTGTTTTTTTTTTTTTTTTTTACTATTAAATATGATGTTTTCTGAGGATTTGTTATATATGACCTTTATTATCTAGAAATACTTTTCTTCTATATCCATTTTATTAAATGTTTTAATCACACATGGATGCTGTACCTTGTCAAATGTTTTTCCTGTATCTGTTGATGAGATCATGTGATTTTTATCTTTTATTTTGTTTATGTGGTTTATCACATTAGTCAATTTGCATATGTCGAATCATTCCTGTGCCTCTGGGATAAAGTCCACTTGATCATGGTGTATAAACTTTTTAATGTGTTTTTGTTTTCAATTTACTAGTATTTAGTTTAGGATTTTTGCATCTGTGTTTATGAGAGATATTGGTCTGTAGTTTTCTTTTTGTGGGGTTATCTTTACCAGGTTTTGGTATCAGAGCAATGTTGGCTTCATAAAATGAGTTAGGAAATATTACTTCTTCAAATTTTTTTTTAAAGTTTGAGAGGAACAGGTATCAAATTATCTTTAAATGTTTGGTAGAATTCACGAGTGAAGCCATCTGGTCCTGGACTTTTATCTTTTGGGGAGTTTTTTGATGATCATTTCAATGACCATAATGTTGATCGGTCTATTTAGATGTTCCAGTTCTTCATGATTTAGTCTAGGAAGGTTGTATATTTCTAAGAACTTGTCCATTTCTTCTACATTATTGAATTTGGTGGCATATAATCTTTCACAGTATTCTTGTATGATCCTTTGTATTTCAGTGGTATCTGTCATAACTTTGCCTCTTTCATTCTGATTTTGTTTATTTGTGTCCTTTTTCTTTTTTGTATATTTTGGATATTAGTCCCTTATTGGAGGCATTGTTTGCAACTATCTTCTCTCATTTAAACGGTTGCCTCTGTTTTGTTGATGGTTTCTTTTGCTGTGAAGAAACATTTTAGTTTGATGTGATCCCATTCATTTATTTTTGTTTTTACTTCCCTTGTCTTTGAGGTCAAATTCATAAAATTTACTTTTACTTAGTGAATCTAGCCAGGGGCTTGTTCATTTTATTAATCTTTCAAAGAACCAGCTCTTTGTTGCATTAATTTTTTGTATTGTCTTTTCATTCTCAATTTTATTTAATTCTGCTCTAATTTTGATTATTTCCTTCCTTCTGCTGATTTAAGGCTTCACTTTTTTTTATCTATTTTTTTTAAGATGTAGGTTGTTTATTTGGGATCTTTCTTGTTTCTTGAGATAGACTGTAATGATAGGAACTTTCCTGTTATTATCTCTTTGGCTGTGTCCCAAAGGTTTGATATGTAGTACTTTCGTTCTCATTTGTTTCTGTGTATCTCTTAATCTCTCTTTTGATTTCTTCTATGACCCTGTCATTTTTTATTAGTATGTTGTTTAATCTCTACATATTTGTGGGTTTTCCCCATGTCTATTTTGCAATTGATCTCATTTCAAAGCATTATGGTTGGAGAATATGCTTGGCATGATTTCGTAAATTTCAAGGCTAGTTCTGTGCCCCAACATGTGGTCTATCCTTGAGAATGTTTCATGTACACAGAGAAGTATAATCTGATGTTTTGGGATGAAAGGCTCTGTAAATATTGATTATATACAATAGTGTAATGTGTCATTTAAGGTTGATATTTGTTATTAATTTTCTCTTTGGATGAACTATCCATAGCTGACAGTATGTTCTTTAGATCCCCTACTATAATTATGTTTTTGTCAGTTTCTCCCTTAACATCTGTTAGTAATTGCTTAATGTATTTTGTCCTCCCTCATTGTCGTTTTAATTTGCAGTTCCCTAATGACATATGATATGGGACATTTTGTCATATGCTTATTTTCCATCTGTATATCTTCTTTGGTGAATTGTCTATTCAATTCATTTGCCCATTTTTAGTTTGGTACTTCATTTTCTTAATGTTGATTTTTAAGAGTTATTTAAATATTTTGGATAATCATTCTTATCAGATATCTTGCAAATAAATTTCAGTCTGTGTTTTTTTTTTTATTCTCTTTACATTGTCTTTTGAAGAATTTAAGTTTTTAATTTCGGTGAAGTTCAGGTACCAATTATTTTTTTTAATGGGCTATCCCTTTGTTATTGTATCAAAAAGTTATTGTCAAAACCAAGGTCATTAGATTGTCTCCTAGGTTATCTTCTATGAGGTTTATAGTTTTGCATTTTACATTTAGGTCTATCCATTTTGAATTAATTTTTGTGAAGGGTATAATGTCTGTATCTAGATGATTGATTGATTGATTGATTGATTGATTCGTGCATATGATGTCCAGTCTAGAATCATTTGTTGAAAAGAATATATTTTCTTCATTGTATTGCCTTCGCTTCTTTGTCAATGATCCATTGACTATGTTTATATGAGTCTATTTTTGGTCTCTATTCACCTGATTTTTAAATTAATTTATACCTTTGCCTACAATTTTTAGTTTTGTTTTAGTTTATAAATTACAGCATCACAATATATTTTGTGTGAAATATTTATTTCATCTAGAGTTAAAATGAAAAATTCAAATATAAATTCCACAAATTTGTTTTTATATTCTTTAAACATATACAAAGTGCATACGTTTTATTTATTTCTGTTGTTAAACAATATGACCCAGTCTGTAGTTAAAATATCATTAATATCACTTTTTTCATGGCAAGAATAACATACAACTAACCTATTGGTCATATATTAACTCTAGTCCAAATTTATAACTTAGGACAAAATTCTAAAGTAAGTTAGATGTATGGAGAAGTTTATAAGAATTGTCCATATGCTCATTTTTCTAAAAAAAGCAAATAAGCACAATAAATCATTATGCATTAGAATAAAACAATGCATTTTTATTATAGCAAAGAAGAATTGGGGCAGATGGAATGACATGGTAAAGAACTGCTTGTTAAATGAATTTTCAGCATAAACACAGTTCTTTTATTTCTCTTTGAATACTTAACCCATTAGTGTATTCTCAATTTTATGAAAACAAAACAAAACAACAACAAAAAAAATATCACGAGTTTCACTTGCCCTTTTGCCAGAAAATTGTGACAATATTCTGATAATGGAAGGGGAAATAGATGTTTTAATGATGATTTTTTAATAATTTTGTAGGTACTGAAATAGACTCAGCAAGATTAACTTGATGGTTGACAAGGAGCTTATGATGCTTTCTGAAGTTCACTTTCTTTATGGATAAAATGTGTTTAATAATGACTGTTCATAGGTTAGATATAATTAATAAATAATAAAATATTAAACAGTACATTAAAACATTTTTAACTTCTTTCTGTTGGTGATTTTCAATATATGCTTCACTGAACCAATCAAGGTATGACTTAAAGCTATATATATAAATGCCAACTAGGATATATGTATATCCCCTTAAAACCAACTTAATTTTCCAGTAAAGAAGATAATAAGCCACACTTCTACCTAACGTCATGCACATATCCTGAAAATTGAAAACGCGTGATGTTTTTCCCCTACAAGAGGCTACTAGTCCCCTTTTCATCTTTGGGTGATGTTTATTCTTTTCCTAACTGATTCACACTCCCATTTAATACCATATTTAAATACTGAAATTTAAAGTTAATTATAACTAATACCTCTCACATTAATGGCAAGGTGATGAGACTGAAGAAGAAAACAAATATATAGTGAATATATATACAGTCATATTCATATCAAAATAAGAATGAAACACTCATAACTTTTACGGTCTTCATTTATAGAGCTGATCACATGAAGATATCTCATATGTATAGTGTAAAATTATTAAGGTGTTTATATAAAAATTATTTGCATACAATTTACAGCTTTATTTATGAATAATTGACATGCAAAAATACATATATAAATTGATAATTTTTGACATAGGCCTTCTCCCATGATACTATCACCAGAGTAAGAGTAATAAACATACCCATCGCCTTTAGTAGTTTCCTTTTGGCCTGGTGAGAGCATGTGTTAAAAATATTGAAAAATTTTAAACCAAGATGAGACATATGTTTAGTCGCTTTAATTTCTGGTACCATAGCATATCTCTACTTTTAGTACTTCATTTTCAATTTTGAATAATTATCAAAAAAAAAATTGAGTTGTCTCTGAATAAGCGATTTCTGGAAATTAATCCTTTAAACAGGAAATTTTCACAAGATGATACCTTATTATTAGCTGCAACTTTTTTCTCAGTCTGTATTTTTTTATAAAAATCGGTGAAAAAGAAATATTTACTTTACTGTTAATCAAATTGCAATTTAACTATTACAGTGATGCTTGTCTTCTTATATTTAAGAATTGAAGTTATCTAAATAATCCATGTCATGACATTAATTTTCTAAGTTTGGTTAGTTAAATGGTAACTATATTTGGCAACGGTAACAACTAAGTACAGCCATGGCCACTGTTCTGTCCAGCAACCCTAGACCAAAAAGGTATTTTCTGTTTCTCTATATCAGTCACATATCATCTAAGAAAGGACTCTGGTTTGGTTTATGCCACATGTTCACTCTGGCACAATTTTTGTGGTCTGTAGAAGTATGGTGGCCAGGTCTGAGTCATGTTAATTTACGTGGCCAGGATTACAGTATTTTTACTGGCTGGAGAAAATTTCTCAAAAATGGAGTAGAATTGGTCTGCTGATAAAACAAAACTATAGATGCACACTGAATGTGCATCTAGATTAAATAAATGTTTTAATCTGATTATTCATATTCTAGTATATGTAATTATTTCCAAGAAAATATCTTTAAAGTTCTGAATTCCTTTAGATCAGATTTTCATATAACTAAGAAACATTAATAAGTTAAATCAATAGATAAACAATGACAGAAATCATCCAAAATGATATTTAAAGACTATATTTCTAGCAATCTTATTTTCTTGTAAATTGTTCTAAGCCCCAATTTTTTTCTTTGTATATCTTTACAAGTACACACCCTTATGTTGTAACAAACTAGAATACTTCTAAAAAAGGATATTATTTTATTTTTGCATTATGACAAAAATCTAAGAAAGCTCACACATTGCCCTCTCAAGAATTTGCTTCTCAGGCAATATTTTAAGGTTTGCACCTTTTTTTTTTTCCTTGACATGCTTGCAACAATTATTGAGTTTGCATATCTGCTTCGAATAACAGAAGATACTACAAAGCAGATTGTATTTTTCACACTATTGGCTACATGTATGTATGAATATCTTCTTCCTAAAATAAATTCTGTCCTTTGCCAGTATCATTAAAATTCAGTAGTGTATTACTGGTTCATGGCAATGAAGTTCATTTCAAGATTAACAACTGTATTTAAAACACTAGAAAAAGTCATGAAATTTTTAATGTAGCCTTAAATTTTTAACATTTCTATAAATGAACATAGCTAAGATTACAGTGCACGTAAAAGCTTGCACCACATCTTTTGTTATTTTAAAGGCATCAGAATGTATTTAAATTAATGTTTTGTTTTGTTTTGTTTTGTTTTGTTTTCAACATTAGCCTATTATATTAGGGAGGATAAGCTAACCTTAGTTAGTATCCTGTTTTAAAAGTCTTCTAAAAGTTACCATTATCACTAATTATTGTTGAAACATCCTTACACACTTTCCTGTCACCTCTTATGTCTCCTTAAGGGAGACTCTGTAAAAAGTGATTCATAAAAGCAGATATAAAAGTCGTGTCAACAAAATCACTATAATCATATTTACACAGTAAAGGCATTGAAATAAACCAGATGGTCTCTTTTCCTTTCTTGAATGTTAAATTGAGTGCATATTTACTTTCCCTTTAATTATAAGCTTCATCGTTCAGGGCAACTTTTAGCCCAAAGACGTTGCATATAACTTACAAATAATTTGTTAGATTGATGCATAAACTGAAAAAAAAAAAAAAGTAGCCTAGTATTTGGATAGCAAATAAGATTATGCACTGCATCTGTCTCAAAATTATAGATTTTTTGAAATTCAATCGATGTGAAAGCTGTGTATACCTTTTTTCTTAGCTATATTGAGAGCTCCTTTAACACAGAGTCTTGTATCACTTATTTCTGAGAGTTGCATATCCTCTTGGAGCCTTATTTGTAAGATGCATATGAGAATATTTAAAACATAAAGTTTCCCTGAGTATCAAATATCGTGATATGCATTACCCGAACATACTAGATCATACTCAAAAGACTTCCAACTTATAAAATTGATTAATTAAAAGTAAGAAACTTAAAAGTGAACATATCAACCCACCAATTGGACTGGTCATCAGCACTCCTTACTTATGTTTGACTAAAGAATAAAGAATAGGTCAGTTATTGAATGCCAAATATTGGAAATCTTTATTAAACCTAACATTGTTTTATGAGATACTTTTCCTATAAATATCGATATGATAAATTAAAACTAATATTTACTGAGCCCTCTCATGATGTATGCACAATGTACTGTGTTTGTTTTCTTGCTTTTACAGATCAGGAAACAGGAATTAAGAAGGTTCATAATTTGCCCCAAATTACTAATCTCTCTCCCAATTATCATATTAAAAGGATACTCTCAATTATTAGATGGCAAAAACATCTTAATAAAAGTTAAACAAATTTCACAATACAATTAAACAATGTATGTGTAAACAAGATGTGGAAATCAAAAAAGGCAGCCTAATCCATTCACAGAGGGTGACACGTGATTTCACTCCCATCAGTAGTGTTCAAGGCTGCTGCAGAGGTAGCAATCTGACTGGTAGAGGGGGAACTGCTGGGAAGAGGATAGATTTTGTGAGTCCTACTCAAAGTAGAGAATCTCTCAAAGCTCTGCCCTGGAAATTATGACAAGAATGTATGTGTGTTGGCAGAAGGGGTATGGAATTAATTCTCATGCACTGTGTTCATTAAAGGAAACTCCAGTTTAATCGGTCAAATCTGTGTCAAAATAAAATTAAATTGTCTCTTCCCCTAATAACGTAAAGATGATAGAGATCCAGAAAATGGTAGACAAGGCCTCTGGTCAACAAAAAATAAAACTAAAAATAAAGAAATAAATCCATGAATGAAAAAAAAAAAAGGCTCAGTAATGTAATGCAGAACGTTTAGGAGGCTTTTCAGAGATGTAAGTTGTGTCTGTGCTAGTGAAGTTGTCTCAAAACTTGTGTATTTTATCATGGTCAGGAGAGATCTCTGCAGCCTGCTGATGTTGGCGTCAAACAAAATTGTTTCGCCTCTATTTCATTCCAATTTTAAAAATCTTAAAGAAGGGAAAAACAACCTTTTGGGTTCATGCTCATTTCTAAGGGCTAATTTTTTTAAAGCTAGTAGCAATTACATTTTCTATTTGTCATATAAAAGAAAAATGAGTCCCAGTAGGGTTTGAGTAGGATCAATTAGAGAACCTTTATGGATTTAGAACCTTAGCATTTACTGTTCAGGAGACAATAAATACCTGAGCTGGGCCCCCATTTCCCCCTATGTGATTTAAAAATTTATTCTCATGTATCAATCCTCCTAATCCTTTTAATAAACAACAGTTATTTAATATTTATAGTTACTTATGCTATATTTTTAACATATTTGTCAGATTTTTTCACAAAAGAAAATTAACAAATATTAATACGGTTTTAGGTGATATGCCTAAATCAGTATTAAAAATATCTTGACTGTTGCCTAAATTTCAGGGAGAACATTAATATGATGTATATGATTATTGAATTTGAAGTCAGGTCAGCCTGAATAAAGTTCTCAAATCTGTCATTTACTTTGGGTAAGTTCTTGGCCTCAGTTGCATTGACTGTGTACACCATAATATGAACTTTATTTAGGGAGATATTTGTATTTTATCTTACCAGGACACATCAATAATTATACAGTTTTGGTCACCTTAAACCAATGTATATATATTCTAGAACATGCATATTCTAAAGGTAGAAGGTATGTTCAAAGGATAGTGAAGATTGAGGAGAATCTAGTTTTGTCACATAATAGTACTTACAACAGAGAAGAAATTTAGTAGTTCATGATAAATGTGATTAAAGCCTGGAAACATTTTTAGGTATTTTCTGTGGAAAATCAAGTGGGATTTTTATTGTGCCATAATGAAGAAGATGAAATTGATTTATCTTTATAATTTATCAGACACTAATATTAAACTATTTAATGCAACCTGAATTTGTCTAAATAAAACTTTAATGTGGAAAAAGCATAATAGCCACAGCTTGTTGAAAAAAAAATGAAATGACATGATAAGAGTGACTGAGATTTTCTATATGATGAAAGGGAAAAAATGTGTCACCTTAAATAAAAACACGTAAACTCAGAAGAATTTTCAAGTTTACGACTACACGGTGTGTAAAAAATGCAACAAGAATCATTTGTTTATCAAAGCAAATTTCTAATCCTAGAAGTTTAAAGCGAGCTATTCTAGGAATGAACACATGTCAATCATAAAATCATTAGATAAGTATTAATATCCATAACTCTAAATGCAAAGACATAAAAAGATTAATATATTTTCAGATGAAAAATGGACATTGCTATGGTTAAAGAATATCATTCTACGTAGACTATTACTTTAAATAAATTAAATCCCATGAATTTTATTTTTATGTTAACTAAAAAAAATGAAATGGAAAATCATTCAAATAAGAGTGCAATGGACTGAATTGTGCCTCACCCCATTCATATGCTAAACCTTAACTCCTAGTGTCACTGTATTTAAAAATAAGATCTTTAGGAGGTAATTAAGGTTACATGAGGTCATAAGGGTGGGGCTCTGATCTGATAGGACGGTGACCTTATAAGTAGAAGAAGAGGGAAACACAGCAAGAAGGTGACCAAGTGCAGACCAGGAAGATAGGCTTTGGCAGAACCAAACCCTGCCAGAACTTTAATTTTGGGCTTCCCAGCCTCCAGAAGTATGAAAAATGAAACTGTTGTTAAAGCACCCAGTCTATGGTATTTTGATATGATATCCCAAGCAGACTAACACAAAAATCAAAGTTAATTCAATTCAGCAAATATTTATAAACATTGCCTACAAGACATTCTATGAAGTGCTGAGACACTTGAAATATTACTCTTCATTAAATAAGTAAAAACATATTATACGGTCGTACCTTATCTTAGCAAAGAAGAGTTAGAAGAATAGAAAAGTGTAAAAACATATATGTATAAAAACCCAGAAACATAGATAAATATATGATTTTAGCATGAATGCTTGCAAGTGTGTGTGTGTGTGTGTGTGTGTGTTTGTATATGGGGAAAGAGAGAAAGAGAGAGAGATTGGGACTCATGATGCAGGTGTGGATATACATATTTAGAGAATCAGATTACCATCATATTAGTAGTTTGAATGGCAATAACATTCATATCTTAGTAAATAATAAATTAAGAGTAATTGGCTAGTTTTCCTAATTTTTATAGAGCTACCTGATAAAATCCAGGCCTTTTTAAATTGGAATCCCTAAGAAAGAGGAGTGCAGGTGCAGAATATCTATGTTCTTTAGCAAGAGAGCACCGTGAGTCCTAAGTATGCTATTAAGAGTGCTGAACTCCCAAATCATAGTGAAATGAAACACTGCCATAGTGGAGACACTGTCCCAAACAGAATCAACAGGGAGTTTCTTTTGTTCCACTTAAACCAACTGCTTAAGTTAACAAGCATAGGCTCTTCCTTCTTAACCAAAAAGAATACAGAGGAGTGAGGCAATTTCCTGGGTGATTTTCCCAATTCAATGCCTCACTTTTTACAGAACTCTCTGTCAATTATTCTTATTTAATGAAAGTAGAGATTTTGGAAATGAACATATTTGAGTGACAGTAATTTTTCTAAAAATTGCTGAAGAAAAGTGAACGTTAAAGAAAAAAAAACATATCATCTTCATGAGACCAGAGGAGAGTTATTGTCTTTTTTTATTATTCAAACCGGGCTTTAACTCCAAAAATAACTTTATTCTTCAAATCACTGACAACTGCATTTATCTATAATGATATTTAGAGATAAGTATGTTAGAAGAGAACTTGTAAAAGGTAAGATAAAATGTTTTTTTTATACACATGATTTTTCGGTAAATTTATGAAATATGGTCATATGACAGACCATGATGATACATTGATGAAGAAGTATCTATTCTCTTTGAGTGAGAAAGTGTGGGGAAAACAAAAACAATATAGATATAGACATAGATACATTGTAAAGAATGATAAATGCCATTATAAAAATCACATGAAATGATTTAGAAGAAAATAAATGGGGACACTAAAGAGGTGATTTTTAAGGTAAAATCTGAATAAAAAATGGAGCCAACCGTGTGAAAATGCAGAGAGAAATTCCAGGAACTAGAAGAGAAGAACAAAGTCATAAGACACAGAGCTTGAGCAAGAATTGGTAAACTTTTTCTGTGGAAGGCCAGTTAGTATAGTTTAGGCTTCGAGGGTCACATATGGTCTCTATCACATATTCTTCTGTTTTAATTTAAAATCTTTTTCAAATCTAAAAACATTCTTAACTCCTAGGCTACATAAAAACAGGCTATAGGTTGGATTTAGCCCACAGGCCATGGTTTGCTGACCCCTAAATTAGAAGAACAAACAGAAGACAAATAGAAATGGGAGTTAGTCATTAAATAGCAGAGGGAGCCAAGATTTACGACAGTCTGGTTCAAAGTTGTACTCTAGATTATTACCCTATTTTACAACAGTAAATATAGATGCAATTCACGTAAATAGCAGACGAGCATACATTACAGACTCTTCCTCATAGGGCCTAAGAGTTTTCCTCAGGAGACATGTTGCCTGTGTGGAATGTTAGAGGATGATGCCCCATTATTTTAATCGCTATGTGTTAACCTGTGTTTTGGTTTTGAACAAAAGACATGTCTTTTTTTTTTTTTTTAATGGTGAATTCTGTGAAATGCATATATATTCAACACTTTTTCTACGCCCAGCATTGTACTAGCTTTCTAAGAATGATAACAGCAAATTGAAGACACAGTTTTATGGCCCTCAGTGAATGGCTGAAAGAGTAGATCTTCTAAAGTACAGATTGCACTAAGTTAAATTCCACATTGGCCACTTCTTTAGTCGTGTGACTTCAAGTTTACTATGACTTTACATCTCTGGTCTTGATTTCTTTTTTTTCTGTATAAAGTAGTCTAAAAAATAATTTTCAAGTTCTAAGTTTGAAAAGAAAAAATTAGCAATTATGAAACAGCAATCTTAGTGTGTTGCATTTACTTCCCTATTTTTTTCTTTCTTGGTTTAGAAAGAAAAAAGAAAAAACACCTTTCTCCACCTGTAAAAAGTAAATAATTTGCACATGTAATGAATTTGAATTGAAATGCATATATTTGGATTCTAATGTTTTGACATAGAAACATAACTGAGAACAGTAGTTAAAGTAAGCAAAGAAGTAAAATACACAAAAGTCAAGAGAAGGAATGAAAGAATAAAATGATCGAACAGAAGAATATGGTTCCCAAAATGTGAACAGATATATTAGAAAATGGGGATAAATAACAAAGAATACAGAGAAACAAATATGAAAATTAAATGTAAATTAAAGCTCCCCCAGGCTAGCTACCTTCAGTATTTATCTCAGAAATAACACTCTTGAGTCTTCTATGGCTTAATTTTATTGAGGGAAGAACAGAAAATTTAAATGTATGAATCACTTTTCTATAGCTGCCTTAAAAAAAAAGTCACCACAGAATTAGTGGCTTAAAACGATGTCCATTTGTGACTTCATAGTCTGCATGGATCATAAATAAGTCTAGGCACACAGTGGTTTAGGTGGTTCCTCTGCTCTGTGTCTCATAAGACCAAAATAGAGGTGTTATGGCAGGGCTACTTTTCTAAGATGCTCTGGGAAGTATTTTGCTTCCATGCTCATTTGGGTTGTTGGTAGAATTTAGTGTTATGCAGTTGCGGTACTGAGAGCCTCATTTTCTTGCTGACTGTCAGCTATAGACAGACCATCCCTACCTCCTAGAGGCCTCTTAGGACTTCGCGCATGGGCGCCTCCATCCCAAAGCCAGCAACCATAACTCCAGGCCTTCTTGCTTTGCAGCATCTTCTTTTTGTGCTCTGTCTCCTTGACTATTCTGCCTGTTTAAAAGGGCTCAAGTGATTACTTTGGGCCCACCGCGATAATCTAGGATAATCTTCCCATTTTATTGTGCTTAATTTTAATCACATCTGCAAAGTCTCTTTTGCCAAGTAAGGCAACATATTCACAGATTCTGAGGATTAGGACATGAAAAATTTGGGTAGGCCATTATTCTGGCTACCATTACATATGTATATGTACATGTATATACAAATACATATTTGCATACATTGCATATATGCATATTTTTATAAAACTAGATAGATAGATGATAGATAGATGATAGATGATAGATAGAGTTTTAATGGTTTTAATCAGGATTAGGTATAGAATTGGTGACAGTTTTTAGAAAAGTTCATGATATTCTCAGTTGACTTTAGTTATACCATACATTACAATACAGATTATGAAGAGTAAAAGAGAATCATTAAAGAGGCAATAGATTTATATCCAGACATGAAAGTAGCAAGTCTACTTGCCATAGGTTACTGAAAGAGGAAACAATCATCAAAAGCTACTAACAAAACTTCAGCAATTAAACTGGATAAACTCTGACTCAGTACTGAAATTTATATCATATTTTAATTACTTTTAATTTAAGTGATAATCAAGCAGGGGAATTGTGAGCTATGTGTAAGAGTGTGGAAAAGTTGAACATAAGTCTGAATGGAGGGTTTATATATACATAACTCTTATAATTTGTATTACACAGTCCTGCCCAGCCATGGTTATAGGAAACTTATACAGAAGGTATTATAGTGGAAAGAGCTTGCTGATACGCATGGTTACTAATGTAAGGGTGTGCTTCTCAGATTTGAGAGTTTCAACTAGATATTATTGTCAGAACCACCTCCGTTGATATGACTTTCATAGAATGCATATTAATTAAAATGCTAATACATAAACCAAACTGACAATTTATCAGTCTACAAAAGGATAAATTAATATTTCATTTTTCATGATATTAGTATATGTACTTTCAGTCCAAGACTGTGCTGATATCAATCAGCATATACTAGAAACACAACTAATGAAAATCCTTTCAACGTAATAATGTCCACTTCTCCATTAAAATAAATGCATAGCCTCTCTGTCAGGAGCAGAAATTTATAAGCACTGCAATTGTTTTCACTTTCTAACTCCTTCTCACCTTCTATAAAGGGAGCAAGTCCCTCCTTTTGACAGTGTTTCTTCAAACTCAATATAAGTGTGACTTGTCAGGTTACAAAACCACATACGATAAAGCTATTCCTTCCAGCGACTACAGGCTTTCATAGACAAAAGCATGGCCAGAGTTAATATAAACTCATTTGAATTTGAATGATCTGTTACATGACTAACAAGAAAGAGGCTAATGAGTTTTTACCTGGAGAAAGTGATTTGTAGTTTGGAATTAGATATTTCAATAATGAAGTGTTTTGTGTAGAAGATATTCGAGGAATACAAATAGAGGCCATTTTGCTTGTATTTGCTCTCTTTGTCTCTTCCAGTTTTTCTGCTGCTTCTGACACTTAATGAAAAGGACATGACTCTTTGGAAACTGTATTGAGGATAAAAAGTAGTAGACATGATGTTTTTCTTTTTCTTTCTCTTTTTTTCTTTTTTTATTACAGATCTGGGGAGAAAGGCAGAGACACATAGAAATAAAATTGCACCTTTACATAAATGTATCAATATCTATTATTGTATTTATGTATACATAATCCCATTTTAAATGTTCATAAAAGTAATAATAAATATTTTAATGTATTATGATTTTGTTATGTTCAGAGTTTCAGTAATGAATTTTGTTCAAAAACTCATTTGGCTTGAAAAATTAACTTATATTTTAAATATAAGTGTAATATCTATGATATACAAATTTATTCTATATCTAAATAAAAAAAAAAAGCTAGAAGAAAATTATCTTACCAAAACAGCATCAAAGGAACTCTAAAAATAAAGAAAATATATATCAAAATTAGAAAAAAAATACCAAAACACTAAATAGTAAAATATATAGTAATAAGGGAAAGATTAAATTTGATTTGCTTCTGTATGTATATGTTTATATGTGTGAATATATGTGTGTATGTGAGTTTGTCTGTGTATATGTAAATATGACAAATTCTAAAATAAATAATAATTTTTAGAATTTTGATGTTAAAATCTCTAGAATCTTTCCCATGGCACCCCAAAATAGTGCCTTCCTAGTTTACAATAAAACCAATTATCTTTAAGCATATTTTATGGAACTAGATAAAAGTGGGAAAATGACAATGTTCTTAAGCTATTTAGAAATGACTAAGTAGTGACTGACTTTATTTGGGCTGCTTAGGGGCAGGACTGAGACAAAGATCAGGATGCGTGTGGCTTACAGAAAAATTCTGTAAGGGAGTGAAGTAAACTGAAGATGAAAGGGGAAGGAGTGGGCAAGCTTGTGGTCTCAGTTTAGCATAGTCTAAGCCTAATCCTTGACATCCCGGAAAAGTAAATTAGGCTTCGCAATTTTCTAACCTGAGGCCAAGGACCCAAGATTTTTGTATCTGGATATTAGTCAATGGCTGCTCCCTGGGGTGGGGTGATACTGCCTTTAAGGGTATCCTGCTCAAGTGCCTTAGCAGCCAGAGGTATTTCGCCAGGAAATGAATAGAAGATTCTGGCTTCAATACTTGAAGCAGGTGGAGGATGAATATGCACATTTAAATCAGCTCCAGTCTACCATTTGCACTGGTAGACTGCTTTGCACATTAACTCAACCTTATACAGGTATATCTTCTTCATAATTATGATTAGTAACTATTTTGTGGCAAACTTAAAAGAGATGGCTTTGTAAAATGACCTCCTGTTATAGTTGTCCTAAGGCTGTAATGATACACCATCTTGCTGGTCTACCACCCAGTCTAGAATTCCATTGACTAGTGCTTCTACTGGCATAGGTGGCTTGCCTGGTAGAGTGACATAGGACTTCTTCCTTGAAGATTATGATATTCCTATTTACCATGCCTTTATAAGAGAGTGACTGTTGTACTTGCACACTTAACAGTTGAACTGAGCATGTGAGTAAGGAAAAATGCTCAAAGAATCAATTGAGTGTCAAACATAGTTTTCCTTACCCAGTATATAGCGGAAATTCTACCAACAGTATGGTAATACAATCTTACTTATATAAGTTGCTCAATATGACCAAGGGCTAGCTGTGGTTTTAAGATTAGTGAAATTCTTACTGTGTGTCCAATCTAGGAACCAAGATCCTGAGTCCCGCAAAGCCTGAGTTTGCAGAAAGAGGAAGCACACATTCATCAAGTGGACAGCTGGCAGTATTATAATGGGGTCACTCCTGTTTCTAATCCTTGCTTTCTGTACCTTGGTATTTTACCTCTTCATGACTTGGCCTTTCTACTGCTCACTCAGGTTATAGCTTCTGGGTGGCAAACTATGTCATCTAGCCCATGGTCATTCTCCCATTTTTGCATATATTTTGCCATAAAGATGGTTCTGGTCCTGAAAAAAATTATATGAGGGATTCACTATTAGTGACTATGATATTCTGGGAGACCTCAGAGATAGTGATTCTGCATGAGACCCTATGGATATAAAAGGCAAATCCATATCCCGAAAACATATCATTCCGTATTAAGATAAAATATTACCTTTTTATGACAATGGACGGAGTGAAGTATAATAAACAACCTGCCTCTAAGTAGAGAGTTGGTTTCTTCCAGGGTCAGTACTACACTGGGAGCTTCAGGCAAGTATAAGATTTAGTAGCAGCACATGTTAGATCAGCTGTGTCAAATGAAAACTCATGCTCTTGGACGCCTGCCTCTTTGCTCTCATTTCTGCCACAATAGCTCAACAACTGGAATCATTAAGTACAGAGTCTGACTGGTAGCTACTGGCTAAATCAACCTCTTCATTTGGTTGTTAGTGTCTTTTCTGCAGTAGTTGTCCAGTGGTAGGAATTAATGTGTAATATCTTCACCATTTGTGCCCATTTATATAAGTCCATCCACATTTTTCTTCCAGATAACTCCTTGTGCTTGATCTTCCAAGTCTATTCCTCAGACCTCTTAAAATATCTAAGCCATTCACTACTGTCAGTGAATTTGTGTGTTTCTATAACCCCAAATACCTCACTCTCCACAAAAATTAAATAACTAATTCATCACTTGAGAGTCTATTCCTTGGGAGGACTTCCCATCATCCATGTCTTTTAGCATATCATCTCTGAATGAAGGCATAGTATACCTACCATTCATTGTCAGCTCAGACCAGCAACCATGCAGACACATCTGTAAACCAAGCTTTATTATTTTCACGTCCTCCATCAACTATGCATATGGCTATCCCACTATGACTATTTGTGTGAATTGAGAGAAAAGCACACGTATAAAAGAGGTAGGTAGTTCGGAGTTCTGGGTCACTTGTTCATGTTGTGCTCTCTCCTACTGTTCAGACCCAATCATAGATACATTACTTTTAACCTAAGTTGAATGACTGCTGGTCTCAACTAACTTAATGATCATTTTTCAAAACTGTCTAACTTATGAGAGAAGGTTCATGAATCATGGTCACTATATGTCTCAGTTATTCCAGCTCTACCAGGACCTAGTAGCATGCCAGGAACTATATTTTCAAATGGGCTATAATTCTCAATTATGTATGGCATGGTAAGTATTCAGATCCTTAGTCTGGAGACAATAAATTACTTTATTTTCTACCCCCAAATACTTCTCATACCCCAGTAGTTCACTGAGTTATATGGCCCAATCTGGCAGGACTGCCTATTTTGTATATTTTACTAATTTCAGAATCCATTATGTTCTGTGACCAATTAAAAACCAGGAATCTTCCTTCTTATCCAATAAATGAGTTAGAACTGTATTCCCACATGGAGAAAACACTGCTTCTAAAATATGAAGAGGTCTGAGATAGTTGTTTTGTTTCTTTCTTGGTAGAATAGGAGAAGTGCAGCATATTCTTGTCTTTTTCTCTCTCTCTGTTTGTTTTTTGTTTTTGTTTGTTTGTTTGTTTTGAGATGTCCTAGCCTGAAATCTTCACCAATATAGCAATACATTTACTCTTTTCATATTTACGTTTCTGTAATAAATTCAGAGTGCTTACTACATTTGTCAGACCAATAGTTACCTAACCCTTACCAAGACTCTATTATTCTACCCTATTAAATGTACGCTATTAAGTAAAACTAACAATTGTGACTCAAATTTAGTTACATTTTTGCTATTCTTCTTTTTATCTGTCATGATTTATTCAATTTTTCCATAAGTTTTATGTTTAAATAAAATGAGAGAAAAATGGGAAACATGACCTCTATATATTTCCATAAGTTTTTAAGATAGGTGCTAGACTGCCATTTCTTCCTGAGCCAATATCAGTGTTGATCGACTATCATGACTGGGGTTCACAGAAAGTTTTCAGGATTTTCACTTGGTCTTTTTTACTGTAATAACTGTCATTCCACTGGTCAAAGATCTAACTTCTATATATGTTAAATTCAGTCATATACGTCAGAATATAATGGGGAAATGATCAACAGTTTTAAGTGATAAAATCAGTAAATTTACTGTAAAATCGACCAGGGTCAGCACTCCATTTTGCACTAATCACAATATACTCTACCTCAACCAAAGCTATGGTCTGTGGATATCAATATTAGCATGGACCCTAAATTGAATGTCTCTGGAAGTATTGTTTATTTCCCTTTCCCTAAGCCATGGTTATTTGTTTAAATAGTTATAGATCCCTTTGGGGAAGGGCTGAGTAAATCACTACTGAATTCACTTAATATGTGGTTGCAGAATCATTCTTCATGAAGATCCATTCCTTATTTCAGTCAAGGTACTGAGTCTAATTACTAGTCAAATTCTGTAAACTGATGGGTAAATCATGACCCTCTATTGGAACGATTGCCTTTAACTTTCTCATACATTATAGATCTCATTCATTTATCCATATTAAGCAATTTCTTTATTGGATGTGTAGCTATTTTGTCTCTTGGAAGTCTGTTTTTTCAGCCACTTTCATAAATACCTGAGGAGATGACTACCCTTTGACAGTCATTTTAACTGGCTGTCAGTTATGGTTATTACACCAATTTTATTATTGATGGTTAAGTGCAGCCATTGTCCTCTGATATTTCAGCTTCCTATCACCCTCTTTGTTATTGGGGATTGCAGTTTTATACCATCTCTTTTAAGCCCTGGTCTAGAGAGATCAGCCACTAATCACCTTATCAGTGGTATTAATTCCCTGCTGACTCCTTTGAAACTTATGCATAGCCTTCAAGCAAGGGAAACAGGGGGCACTCTTATCTAAGAAAGAAGAATGTACTGTTCCTGCTGATCCTTGGATTTTAGGGGATTCTGGATGAGTCCAAAGTCTGGTGTCAGCAGGAATAGCTTTCTGAAATAATAGGTAAGAACTTTTTGTTGACCAGGAGTAATTCTATATGCCACATTTTTCTTTACATACATATGGATTCCTTTGAGCTTAACATTTTTTTTCTTCCAAAATATTATTGATCCTCAGTGATAGTCACTTGATAATATGGTTCTAATAATTACTATTCCCCAACTATTTCAAATTCCAGCAATTTTATACAAGTCAGTGTATTCCTTTCCCTGTGTATCTATCTCTTTATGCAATACAGGTACAAATCCTATCTTTTGCACAGCTACAGCATGTCAGAGAGTGTCAGTAGTTGACTTACTTTAGTGAAGGCATCCTTAATTCCGTCTGTCTGATGAACAAGCTAAATTCATAAACTGATTTTTAGGGTTTTCTTTCTAAGACCAGTCAAAGTCAACCTTGGTCTTATCTTTGATACTCATTTCTCAGAACTAATGATCAGCTAAATCTTTTCAGCTTTGACTTCAAAATATATCTACAATCTGTCTTAAATAGTCTTTCCTAGAAACAGAGCCTGAGATAAAAAATCTGGTGTGTTATTATTTATTTATTTATTTTGAGGGAATGCTCTTCTGGAGAGATCTAGAAGAACTGAGGTAAGCAGAATAGGAAAGGAGAAAGGGCTATGCTAGGGGCTGAATACAGATAAAATTTAGATTTGGCTCAATCCACAGGGAAATCTGAATTGTAAATTGCACTGCAGAGTTGTGGTATCTAGAGTTAAAAGCCTAGGCTTTTGTATCCACACACCTGTTGACCTATGGCTGACTCTAAAAGTTGGCACAGGTATATTTTCAGATGGCTTCTGTCAGCCAAGGACAAGTCTCTGTATAAGTTTACAAGTTTAAGATTTAGTTTATAAACAGTTTCATCTGTAAGTAAAGAGAATGTGGGAGAGTACAAATGTTCATTGTTATCATCAAATTGAAACAAACTTATAGAGCTTGTGGGATTTCCCTTTTTAATTTTGTGGGATATATTAATGTAACTCATTATTTTACACCCTTCTTAAAGATGCAATTTTTTTTCTTTTTTGTTTTCTTTCCCATATCTCCCTCACTATCAATGCTTTTCCTACTTTTTTTTTCTCTCCCCTGCTTTTCAGCCAATATCATAAAATGATAAATTCAGAGTCCCAGGGAAACCTACAACCAAGAGTTATCCATTTCTAATACCTAGCATAAAACAATAGCTGATATTAGATTTAGACAAAAAATATTTGCATTCTGGTTACTTGTGATATTCACTAGCTTTCCAATCAGTCTCTTTGTTCTTTTTATTTCATCTGGTTCCATGGCTTTAAATATCTATGTTCTAAAATTTCCTAACTTTATAATCTCATTTCACATCATTCCCGTAATTCCAGGTTCTTATATTTAACACTTTCCTAGATGAAAACCTATACTTGTACATGAAAATAAATTTCAGAACCTACTCTTTACCTCCCTTCCTCACATACTTGCTATCCATACCGTGTTTTCTGTATTAGTAAACTTCGATTTCCGTTTTTTATGTTCTTAACCCAAAAACTTGGGAGTTATCTTAATCTTTGTCACCTTCTATAACCAATTCATCAGCAAATGTTGGCTCTACTTTCAAACGGTATCCAGAATCAGAACATATCTCACCACTTCCAAAGAGATCCAAACCATGATCATATGTTTTCAGGAATATACAGTTATCTCTTAACTGATTTTCCTGCTTTCACGCTTTTCCACACCTCCCTCCCCCTTTTCCATTTTCAACACCATAGACAGAGTGATCTTTTAATACTGTCAGTCATATTGTGTCATTCCTGAATAGCTCATAATGATTTTCTGTCTCCTTGAGAGTGAAACAAAAGCCTACTTTAATGGACATACATTTTTGTGGTAGAAATTCAAAGTAATTAACAGGCAGGAAACTAAGCTTCATGATGTCTTTCCCACTTAAAATTCATTTTCTCAGAGCCTGTTTTTTTTTTTAACCTCAAAATGTGAAACATGGAATAAATGATTTCATAAAACAACCAGATGGTATTTAAAAAACATGTGACCCAAGTTCGACATTAAAATCATCCTTTAAAAAGAACTATAAGTAATTGAACATATTGACACTTTTAAAAGTATTTTACGTATAAACAAGTATAACACAATTAAAAGCAAAATAAGTGGTTTTTTTCACTACTTATTTTTTTTCTATTAGCTTTATTCTCTTTATCAAACTATAGTCACTTATTTGACCATTGTTGTGGATTTTTAAGTTTTCGTCGGACAGCATAAATGCCTTCCCAAACCTAATTAATAGGTAGCTTTTTCTCTTCCACCATTTATTATATCACCCTTAGTAATCAATATGTTATGTTGTTTCAAAAAAGTTCCAAAGAAACTAAATCTTAGAAATTTACTCAAAAGCAGAATGTTTATAATTAATACAGTTTAAATTTTAAATTGTACGTTTTGTCTGAATCTGGAGCCTGTAAACTTGTTTCTAATTTTGTGCCATCTTTCAGAATTGAAATGACAGATTATCATTGTGTTGATGATGATTAACATTTCAATTTCTTTTATTTATATAAGAAAATCACCAGCATTTGAAGGAATTTTTTTTGTTTTTTATTTTGGGCTCAATATTTACTGAATTGTCCTGTTTAGAGAAAACCAACCATTCTTGATATGGATGGCCAAATCTTCTGAAGGCAACTCATGAATTCCACCTTGGTAAGGTGTTTTCAACTACAAGTAATATTAAACTCAAGTTCAATAGCTTATTCAATTTTTAAAAATCTCTTAAAAAAATAGCAACGTGTTCAAAGGTAAGGCAGGCACCAAGCATGATGTATTCTGACTTCAGGTTTGATTTCTTTGGAATTAGCCCTGCTAGTAACTCTGGCCTGCCTTCTTTGGAATCTTCATTTTGTTTTCATGGTAACATCTCTCATTGTCACAAAGCATCTATCAGCAGTGTCTCAGCATCCAAGGTCACACACTTTATTCTTCCAGTCTTTGAGAGATTGCGGAAGTTTCCTATTAAGGGGACAAAAGTCTTTCCTTTCAGTTCGTACAGGCCAGTTTAGGTCACATGCAATACCTGCATCGATAACAGTCATCAAGAGAATATTCTATGGGATTTGTCTTAAGTATGCATCCCCAAAACAGGTCCTTGGAGGAGGTGAGCAGGTGCAGTAGATGTTATATTCCTTAAGTCATGTAATATGTATGTATTTAGAGCTAACTACATGTTAAAGAATGTTGTACATGTTGTATATACAACAGTGATTGAAACTGACAAGATTCACACCTTAAAAGAGCTTATATTTTAGTAAAAGAGGCAGATAAACAATGCATATATAATATATGACATGGAATATGAAATTTATTATTATATGATATGTACAATTTACCATACAATGTATTTCAAACTCACATAGAAAAGTAAAACTGGGCATGTATAGGTTTACATAAAGTGACTTTTGAGCATATTTCTATATGAATTAAAGAGTACTGCTAATTAGTGTTTTTACACTAATTAGCAGTACTCTTTAATTCATATAGAAATATGAAGTCAGGAAATTTTTTGTACTTGAAAAGAGAGAAGTACAAGTTATTGCAAAGGATGTCTACTAGACATTAATATTTATTTTAGTTATGAAACACAAGTAACTGTGATCTTGGCTCAGTGATGAATATGTAGAACAGTGAGAGAGAATAAGAAATTCATGTATATATGTAATAAAAATTCGCTTTTGGTGGTACAGTTGAGTAGAAGAAGAGAAAGTTCAGTAAATAGTGAGAAGTTAATTCCTTATTTTGTATTATGAAGAAACATATATTTCCTTTTGATGAAATATTTAAATGTAAAAAAATAACCTTATTTTAAATTTATTTTTATTTTATTTTGATATTTTAATTGAGGTATAATTGACATAGATTATTAGATTCACGTGTATAGCATAATGATTAGATATTTGTGTATGTTGCAAAATGATCACTACAATAAGTCTAGTTAACATCTATTAACATTTTTTAATTTGATAATTAATAATATATTTGAATTTTCTATTTTATTTTTGAATCATAACAATTTAAAAAGAGTTACTGATGAACTTTTATTAACTTGGAGAAAATTGGCTTTTATTATATTGTATCTCCTGATATACAAATAGACTATACTATTGAGGAAATATTCCTCCATGTGTTTTAATAGAATTTTATATTTTTCTATAGAGAATTTTGCTTTCTATTAGATTTATTTCATGATATATCTTCTGACATTTGAATGCTATCTCATTTTCTATTGTATTTTCTAGTTGGCTTTTGCTTTTATAGGGGGAAACTACTGATTTGATTCATTATATCTATATATAGTATATTATAACAATCTACATCTTTTTTCCCAATCTTTTACCTCATGCCTTTATCTTGTTTTATGGCAGTAGTTAAGATATTGACTAAAGTGGCCTTAAGTTCCCTTGAGATTGACTAAACTTTAGACAAGCTTTTTCCTGACTACAGATTTCTAAACTCCCTCATCTTAGAGCTTTACAAATTTGCTATTGCAAACAATTTCTCTCATTTCTTAGATGTAAATATTTTTAAAAGCATCTTGTAAGTTTTACATCTCAGGAATGTTTTTTCTCAAGACTCTGGAAAATATCCCTTTGAATGTAATCATCAAGAAAGATACAACTCCTGTCTCTTTATTTCTATGAGAACATAGGAACCTAAAATTAACCAAAACTGATGGCTTACTCATCTTGACCACCACTCACCCCTCAAACCAGTGTGTCCCCTGGTACTTTTCCACTAGCTCACCTTAGCACTCAAAAACTTTTGTAATGGTCTGGAATAAAATCTCCCTTGCATGTTTAACCCTGTTCAGTATAGTTTTTCTTTGGCAATACCCAGTATTGAACAGAAGTGTGTAAATTAATGGAGAAATTTCCTAAGAGGAAGAGATTATCTGTTTTTAAATTTTATTTAAGCTCACTTGTAAAAAACATTTGTAATATAATTATTTTATCATATGTATACACGGAAAGCTTTTATTACTATTTTTATTTTATTAAATAACCTTCAATATAGCCTACAACTGATTACTTGGACATCTAGGTATTTATTGAGTGAACACCTTGATTAGGGTAGATATTACACAAAGAAGATATTAAGGATTCTGAATGCACTTCTAGGAACTCTATAGTTATATTATTTTTTATAAAAGTTAGATATTATAGGGTTAAATATTATACAGAAGAGTAACATGTGAAATAATAATTTCATCATTGTACAGTATTTTTGTAACTGAATCACATTGTATGAATCCTGTGAGTTTCATTGAAAAAAATATAATATTAATAGTAAATCATGTAAGAAGTGTTTTGTTTAAAATATTTGATTATTTTTGCATTGATCAGACTATTTTGTGGCTTCTGGAATAAATATTCAACAAATTTTTGCAAAGTTCTTGAGAGTATTACTTATTTGCCCTAGATGGAATTATATTAGATTAGAATAAAGTTGAAAAAAACAGCCTTGTGAAGTTTGTGTTAAATGTTTCTCTTTCTTCACTGATCTTCCTAACAGTATTGATTACAGTAAAGTTAGATTTTACTATAAAATCCATTTAATTTAATATGAAAAAGAATACATATGAGTGTGTTAACAGTACAAAACCTTTGAGGATACAAAAGTTCTTTCTTCCAACATCCTGAATTAAAAGAGGGAGATCTTTGATGTGAGCAGTTACAAGTTTATTTATGAACTAACTATAAAATATATTTCTATAATTCTCTTTTAACAAGTCTTCTTTAGGTATGGATTTCAGTGTGGGAAAGTCAAGGACATCACATATTTTCCAATGGTTACATTAAATATCCCATTTGAAGTCCATTATCCTGTTCAGCTCGCTATACTAAAGGAAATTGGATGATCATAAAGAATGTTGAAAATAAGTACGTATTTAAAGTGATTAAATTTTATTTTGTGCCTGAACAGGAGCTCAGGTTACATGACAAATAACCTTAGCCCTAACACAAAACAACTATTGTAGTAACTTATATGTGTACAGCACTTATAGTGTCTCATGTATAGCTTATATATACTTCTATTTCAATAGTGCTATCAGTACTGTTATTTTCCTAATTTACAGATTAATAAACAGAGAAGATATATATATATATAAATATATATATATATATATATATATGTATATGCATTTGTATATATACACATTACCTTTCGGTTATGAGATAGGTAGATTATACACTTTTAAAAATCACTCAAAAATAACATTGCATTCTAGTCATCATTCATTAATTCCAAATTCTTGTACATGGAATAAAACCACATACAATATTTATTAAATGTCTACTATGAGTCATGCTTACATCTAATACATTAGATAAATATATTAATGTGAAAGTAATACTCTCTACTTTCAAGGAATTTAAATTAATGTGTATATTTTTTAAGAGGAAAAAAATCACATAAATCAGTATTTAGAAGACACTTACCATAGAAAAACACTGAGGAATTCCCAGGACTCTCTAGTGAAATGATCCACAGATTGGAAATATTTAAAATTCATTGCTGAAAATCTTGTTCTTCATTCTCATTATCACCTAAAAAAACAAAAACAAAAACAAAAACAAAAGCAAAAAACAAAAAACAAAAACCAGATGGCAGAAAAAAAACCCAGAAAACTGCAAGTTGTTCATTGTATTCTCTCATGAGAAAAAAATTTTTGTCTTTCACGCACCGGAAAAATAAAATACATTTCAGGTGATTTATTTTTCATGTTTCATGCTCATTTAATCTATGTTTGAGATTTTGGGGTTTGTAGAAGGCTGGTTATATATTTCAGAGAAATAAATATAAATTGAGTGACATGTGAGTTGAGAAGAGACGTAGTTGTTGAGGAACTTAATGTGTGTGGCAGAGGTGTTAAGGCATCACAGAAGTCTGAATTTGATTCTATGGAATCTACAAGAACTGACATGTTTTCAAATATAATGTGAACCAACTTTAGCTATCATGAAAAAGTTAATCGAAATGCATGAATTATTTAAGAAATTGAATCAGATAAAGAAATTGAAAACTACTCTATAGGAATAGAAGTAAATGTACGTGATTAGAATTAATATTTGGGTAATTATCTGAAAGAAAAGATTTTCCATCAAACCTTCATAAATTACTTACTCTCCTTTGAATCTATAAGCCTTCTATGTATATATGCATATTATATATAAGATGCATATACACACATATAGATAGATACATAGATATATAGATAGATACATAGATACATAGATAAATACATTATAGATAGATGATAGATGATAGATAGATATATAGATACATAGATGATAGATAAATGGCTAGATAGATCTGAACTATTTCTTACTCTCTTCTGTCTCAGTTGAATTTCAAAAAAAAAAAAGAAGAAAAGAAAAAGAAGCAACTAAAAATGTCTTTCTCTGACATTTTTCAATCTAGCATTCTCCTTAGTTCTATTACTTCATCTACTGTTTTCTGGTTGTTTAATCTTTTAGTAACTTAATAAAGCATAATTTTCTAAATTAGTTTCTAATACTAAGTATGACTCACTGTGTAATTCATCTTTTTTTCTTCTATCCTTAAATAGAGAAGTGATTATAAGTACCCAATATGTAAAAAAAAAAAAAGAATAAATCAATCAATGAATAAAACAATAAAAAGAAAATCATTAGAAAATACAAGATAAGTGGTTAAATTTAAGTTAGTCAACCTCTAACATAAATAAAATGTGTAGTTTAGTTAAGAAAAATTTTAATAATGTAGATGAGTGAAAATCAACATATTCAGATGAAAGAAAAGGCATGTCTACCATGCAGTTTTAACACTTTAATAATCAAGCAAGTACTTTATTTCTATTATTTTAACACTTGATATATTAGACAAGAATTATAGAAAGAAGGAAAATAATGGTAGGCAGAAAACTGTCTGTCTTCCCGGTGATTTTTTTTTTTATCTCTAATCAATTGTTATTATCATTTAATTTTCTAAAACTAAATAGAAGAAATATATTTGATGCCATAATTTATGCAATATAACTCAAAGAGTATTTCTTTTAGTACCTACATTTCAGATTTTCACATTTTTTTACTTTTTAAAAATTATTTCTTTCAGCCTAGAAAATAATAAACCTCATTGTAGGTTCCTAATTCAAGATCAACCTATTTGAACAAGAGAACATGACAAATGTGAGGTTTCTCATGCCAGTACTAGCTCAGTTTGAATGTCTCAATTTGATTGTCTGTTATTCACTCTTGCTTTATTACTTTATTTCTGTTTCTTTCAATTCTGTATATTTTTTATTATAGTAGAAAATAACTTTTATTCCAGGACATCCTGATGACTACCTCTTCCTTTGGAGCTTCCAAAAAAAAAAAAAAAAAAAAAAACATTCGGGGTTTCCTGAAGTTTTAGAGAAAATATTAAATCACTTAGGAGATAGTCTAAACCTTACTACCTGGCAGGCAGTAAATAATTGTTATGCTAATTAAAACAGTACAGATAGATTTCTGACAGGAGCAGAAAGAGATAGATAAAAGAAAAGTATAATAATAATTTTTAAAAAGTAAAGAGGAAAAAATAAGATGGAAGGAATAATAATGGGAATATGTAGTTTTGTATATAATTACATACACATTTATATAAATACAATTTTTATAGTATTTAGGTCTAGAATAAAAATAAAACATACAATATGAAATCCTGGAATAAAAAATGTGTGATAAATGAGATTTTAACTAAAATTTAAAAATTAGTCACTTTATACTTCGAGAAAGGGAAAAAGTAAAATCTTTCCTTCAAAACTTTTCAAATTCACACCTTTACTAATAAATCTAATGATACCACCATAACTAAAAAGATGCAATTTGACATTTAAGGATATCTGAGAATTCAGAGAATTAATTATTTTAACTTTTAATTAATCTGAATACCTAATTTCTCTATTAAATAAAAAATTAAAACTCAAAAAAGTGATGTATTTTAACATGACATCAATAATATGCCTGTTTTAATACAATTTAATTTATTATTCAACAAGGTAATCTATTTCTACCATTACTACAATAAAGCATTCTAGCAAGATTTTTAGCAATTAGAAATTTAAGAATATTAAATAATTCAGAAGGAAAACAAAATATAGATATTCCCAGATATTGTTTCTTTTCTCATTAATAACTCCGTGTTGGTGGACAGACGATGGTAGTATGAGAGGAAAACATGTTCCAAACATATTACATATCTATGTTCTCCATATGATACCTTTTGATAATGGAGTTTTGGTGAATTTTTGTAATTAAAAAACAAATGAATGTATACAGTTTAGTGGTTAAAAACCACAACTCAGGCTAGGTTCTTTAAATTCTGACTCTAACTCTTAGGAGAAATTTTAATTTGCTAGGAGTTATGTTGCTCAGAATCTCAGATTCATTATTAGAAACTTCTTTTTCAGAGAAAAATCTTAGGTTGCCAATTACCTGTTAAATGTTATATGAAGTTTAGTAATAGAAATATTGTCTAAATTTTGACATATGACTTGAGAGAATAACAGAATTACTAATACATCTATTTTACTTTGGACAGTCACACATTTCTCAATACTTGCTTGAAAATAGGAATCATTCACATTTCTAAAGCTATTATCCTACTGTTAAAAATCAATTGAAGAATAACATTTCTAACCTGAGTGAGAAAAATATGTAATTCATAACTATAATATTCTGAAGGAGAAGAAACCCTGAAACCATTTCTTTTAAATATGTAGTAAGGCTATCACATATGATAAAAGAAATGTTTAATTTCTGTGAAAATATTAGTTATAATTTCTATTTACACTATAAGTTCTAATTTTTTTCATCTCTAGCTTGCTTCATTTGCAGAACAAATTTATATAGCAGACACATAACACAAAGCAAAATAAATAAAATCCTAATCATCTATTGGAAATTATGAAAATTCAAGTAAGAATTTGCAGGCCCAAATCTATCAGGACGCAAAATCTTAATGGAGTTAACAGGAGCTCAGCCAGCTTAGATATTCAAAGGCCACTTGATTAAAAGCTGGTAGAAGAAAATTTAGAGTTTACTTATTTTCAGAAAGACAATTTTTTATTTTATATTAGGAAATGTGATTTTTATGTAAACAGTATATTTCAATAGGGACTAACTACTTTTCTTAGTGTGGAAACCTAACTTAAAAAATAATTTAAATGAAATATCTGTTTAGTACTTATAGAATTAAATAGAGTGCATGCCCTTAAGAATCATCAAATATAAATCCTGTGTCTGTCCTTTTGTCACTCTCCTGATGTGAAAATTTACAAAATCTCATTTCTTTTAAAAATAGTTATGTGGTTAATGTGTATATCTTAAACCTTTGTACAGTTAAAATATGTATATTTTGCATAATTATAATATGTATAAAATATCATCAGGAATTTTCCAAGAACAAAGAAACTACTTCATATGTTTTGTATACATGATAGACTCTATCATCATCCTCATTGTTAAAGATGAACAGGTTATGCTGTGGTACCAGTGAACACCGAAATCTCAGTGTTAAGCAGTGTAAATGTTGATTTAACAGAGCCCTATGCTAGTCCAGTTTTAACTCAGGACTCTGGACTTTATATTTTTGATAACATCGTCTTTATCATGTGTCTTCAAAGCTCCCCGACAGGGAGAGCGATCTAGAGTATGCATGCAGGATCCATAAAGCCAGACGTGGCAATGCCTTGCATCAGTACTGCTCACATTCCACTGGCCCAAGTCCACTCATAGGACCCAACCTCAAAGCAAAGGAAGCTGAAAAACAAAGAGGATGAGTATTTAGAGAATACTACCAGTTACTGCCACAATTTTCTTACTCTATAAAATAGTAAATATTTCTATGGGCTTATCTGATGCCAGGCTCTGTTTCTAATGTTTTACTTATATTGACCCACAAACCCCCACTTGACTCTATGAGATAAATGCTATTGAAACCTTCATCTTTTGTTTAGAGAAACACAATTCTATAATGAACAACTCAAAGCCCCAAATCTTTATAGATTTACATAATGAAATTATATTTCTCTTTTATATCATAGAAGATTGCACGTGGGGCTGGGTAGCTTCTTTCCCAAGCAGTCATTTAAAGACACTGCCATCTTCCATCCTGTAGCTTTGGCCATGACATCATTAGAGTTCTTTCTTTTTATTATTGATGGGGAAAAAGAACAAAATTATGTAGTGGTAAATTTTAAAGGCCAGGCTGGCAGTGTTGCAATCACTTCTGCTCTTATTTCACTGGCTGGAACAGATTCACTTGGACTGATGTGAATGCATATGAGATGAGGAATATATTTGGACTCTGTAGTTATGAACAAATGGAAACCACAGTAATAAGTTCTGATAGTTGTTGCCCCACCCCTCACCTTTTAGGTATGAAATTAAAGAGAGAGCTTAAATAACAACTGTTCAAGGTCACACAGCTAGACCGTCACAGAAAAAAAACTCGAATTCGTGTAATTTACTTCAAATCTGTTACTACTTAATATACCATTTTCATAATACTTGTAATTTAAAGCAAATGTTCATTACATATTTCTTAAACAAATGACTTTAGAATAGATAATTTTAGCTAGAATACAGAACAGATCACTTTT
This sequence comes from Eidolon dupreanum, assembly GCA_028627145.1. NCBI lineage: Eukaryota > Metazoa > Chordata > Mammalia > Chiroptera > Pteropodidae > Eidolon > Eidolon dupreanum. The sequence goes on from CM053501.1 coordinate 91,813,143, forward strand.
TTAGTTACAACATGCTGACAATTTTAATGCCACTAGTAAAGTATTGCCCAATCACATTGTAATAATTATTTAGAAAATATTTTGTATATATTTAATTTGATATCAATAAAGTGCTCCCTTTCCTCAGTTTGATTAGCTGTGCTGTCTTGCTTCTTTCCATTCAACTTCCTCATCTTCACCTTCATTTCTTCCAGCAGGTACCCTACCAGATACAGACAGACAAATTTAAAGTTAGCACTCATTGCCATAATTACATTAGTCCTCACAGAGAACAGAATCACACAAAATGTTTAAATGATTATTGAATTAAAAATTGAGGTAGTGGATCTTAACTTTGGAGAAAG
>CM053501.1:91813986-91841219 GCA_028627145.1 Eidolon dupreanum
GAGGGTTCACAAAGTTCTTTTTTGTCTTTTTAGTACCATTGCACATTTTCAGAGAAAAAAAAATATTTATTAGCTTTCAAAGTTTTTATTTTTCAGTTGTATCCATAGAATACTAAGTTGGATGTTTAAAATTTTTCAGTGTATTTTTATACATATTTACATAAGTGTTAACTCTATTATTATTTTCTTATTGTTCATGTTTCAGTGTAAATTATTAGAGCAGACCTCTTCTTCAGGTTCCACTCATTTACTTAAATCTCATTGTTCTTCAATTGAAGATCACATAAATAAACAAGTATATTTACTTGAAGTATCAATTTTGATTTACTGCATTCACTTGCTTGTAACATGTAAGATAAAGATGCATAATTAATTTAGTATGAAAACACCTGCTATAAAATTGTATTTACAAGTTAATTCAAAGAATAATCTTGTTCATAAAAGATAAAATACTGAAAAGTGCATATCAACATCAATAATACATAATAGTAAAACAATGTTTGGTTTTTCTTTTTCTATGTAAATTTTAGATTTATTCTTTTAAAAATACATGTTAAAATCATGAAGGTAAAAGCAATTTTTCCGTGTGAACAACAAAAACATAATTAGGAAATGTTCATTCACCCTGTGGAACTATATGGTTTATATTATTCCAGCCTATATCAATATACTATTCAACATATTTAAATGAGTATTAATAAAAGGGGAAAAGGAGTAGAATATTATTTTTTTTATCATCTCCTCTACTTTGAACATTCTTTGGGTTATAATGATCTATGCTTAATATTTATTACGTGATACTTTTGATGTCTATCATAACTTGTGGCAGACATTAACAGAATTATATACATTCATTTTTTTATTTATAACAGAATTTTATCATCTGAAGAAAGAAAAAAATAAGATGAAATACTTATAAATTTCTACAGCAGAATAATATGGAACAATTAGGGATAATAAGAATTTCATTTCATAGACTACTCTATAGAATATTCAGCCTACATCATTTAATTATCACTGTGTAATAAACCACTCCAAAATCTTGTATCTTAAAATCAACCACTCTTTATTATTAGCTAGTTCACTCATGGCTTGCCATGGCTTATATGATCTAGATTGGGCTCAACTTATATTAGGTGGGCTTGCTCAGGTATCAGTGGTTATCTGAATTCAAAATTTGATCAGAGCTCTATAGCTGGGCTTGCCTGAGGTGCCTCAACTGACATTTCTCTGCTTGTGGTGTCATTCATCCTGCTTTTAAGACTATCAGACTATCCCACACATGTTCTCATCATGAGGATGTCAGAAGCTCAAGAGCTAGTGAGTCCTATCTTGCAAATGTTTTTCAAAGCACTGCTGGTTTCAAGGCATATTAACCCTAAGCAGCTCACAAACTGAGCCCAGGGGCAAAGAATTAAACTTACCCATAGTAGGAAAGCATGGAAAACACACAGAACAATTCATGGGTAGAGGAAGTGGTGAGGAAACACTCTGAATGCAATCTAAACAAAGTCTATAAATATGGTCAATTTAGTCTTCCAAATTCTTCCTGTCCAACTGCTTTTGCTTCCCAGTATTATATGTATAGTTTTTTTCTTCCTAAACATATTGCTAACATTATATTTGAACACTAGAAATAAAATGATTCACAAAAAATTTGCATAAGATTCCCCACAAAGTTAATTTCATTTTGATAGTTACACACGTTTATTAAAATGTGTAGAAGTCCACGTTGAGAAATCAGCTAGTGAGTTGTGAAGAGTTAAAGAATAACTATTGTCTTATAACCACTCCTCATTCCCTTCTGCTCTGCACAAATCATGTCTTATTTGTAAAGAGCCACAAATAATGTCTCGAAGTCAAGTTTTATCGATCCTGTTTAGCAAATCATGATGAAAACAAACCATATACAACATAGACATTACATTATTACCATGTTTTCTTAATAATAACAAAATATATACAAAGCAAATGAATGTTTTAAAACTATGTTTGTTCTCATTTAGTAATTTGTAGGTCAAAAGAAAAAGAAAATAGGTTAAAAAAATATATGACCTGGAAAGTTTATCTATATGGCACAATGAATTGAATTACAAAAATATCTGTAGGAGTGCCTTTGATATAATTTACTGTATACTAAGTGACTAAAAAATTGAGTAATTATGTTGGTCTCTAATTGGCATAATAATATTAATATTTCTAGATGTCAGATTTACATGGATGAATAATGTATTTTCCATTTTTAGTGGATTGTTTGTCATTTTAAGTGTTTTTTCTCAACAATAACACAATATGATAGATTTGCTATGCTTTATACAATTTACTAGTTGTCTCTGAGGCATAGTTTAGAGAAGTGCAGTGTGCAATAGATGTATAAATGATTTGTTTACATTACTCTATATAAATGATTTGTTTGCTTAATGTCTTGGAAATTATTTGATGTATTATGGTTGCTGATCCTGTTTTCATCAGATTACTACAATAAACACGATCTGTATCTAATTTGGTCTTCTTTTAACTTGTCTAAACCAAATGCAGGTGTTTTCATCTCCATTATTTTTTTATATCAATGGCCCTTTTTATCAATTTTATGCTAATGTATCATATTTATGTTTTGATTTCTCCTTATTAAATATTATTTTTCAAAATTTATGAAATATTTCAAATAAGGAAAAATAGAACTGGATATAAAAAATATCTATGCACACCTTTCCAAAATGTAAGAAAAGTTAATAGCATTTTGCCACAATTGTTTCAGAACTATCATTTGAAAAACATAAAACATTATAAATGACATGGTGCTGTCTTTCACTTCTTAATGATCTTTCATTGAGGCACTATTCTGATCTTAGTTTTATAGCATGGATTTATATTATAACATTTTACTATATGTGAAAATAATTATATGCAATATATAACATTTTGCTTCTTTAATGTGCAGGTATAAAATAATCTGTAAATGTAATTTTTGTTAGTTGACTGTTATATTCATAATTCTGTTACAAGATGACCCATGTTTATAAATATTTTAAATTTTTCATTTATGAACCATTTATTTAATCTGTTTCCCAGTTTACATGAGCCATACTATTTTTTTTTACAGCATTTGTCTTGAACTAGATATGTTGAGTTTTATGATATCATTTACATTTACTAGCTGTAGTTAGTTATCAATAGTTGTGTTAAAGATTTCTCTAAAACTTATCTCCTTGAAGAGATAAACATTATTTTTTCACAGTTTCTGTGGTTGAGGAATCCAGGCAAGGCTGAGATGAGACCTCAGCTGCCTCTGTGTCTCTCACAAGACTGCAGTCATCTTAAGGTGTGATTGAGGGTGGCTCTGCTTTCAAGCTCACGTGTTATTGGCAGGATTCCATACCTCTCATACAGCAGTAAGGGCTTAGATCCTCACTGATTGTCAATGGAAAGTCAGTTTTAATCCTCTCCACAGGAGAGTTCACAATATGGTAGCTAACTTCATCAAATTGAGCAAGGGAGAGATCCTAGCCCTTGTATTCTATCCCAGAAATGACATCCTATCACTTTTGCTGTATTCTGTACGTTAGAAGCATGTGACTAAGTCCACATCAGGAAAAGGGCATGAATAGTGAGGGATGGGTTTGTAGGGAGCTGTTATAGAAGCTACCTGTTACAACACTTGTTGTTAACAAAGTGCTTTCAGAGTGATTGTACTAGTATATATATTTTTTTATTATTATTGAGATATAATCTACATTTTGATAATATTTTATAAGTTTAGGTGATAAATGGGTTGATTTGATACCTTTATATATTGCTATATGTTTACTACCATAAAGTTAGCTAACACTTTTATTAGGACACATAATTATCTTTGTCTATATCTGTGTGTGTGTATGTGTGTGTGTGTGTGAGTGTGTGTGTGTGTGTGTGTGTGATGAGGACAATTAAGATGTAGTTTTTTAACAACTTTAAAGATAATAATATAGTATTCTTGACTATATTTACTATGCTGTGCATTAACTTTCCAGAACTTATTTATGTATTAGTTGCAAGCTTTACCCTTAAACATTTCCCCAGTTCCTCCCAAACTCAGCTCCTGGACCATCATTCTATTCTATCTTTATGGGTTCAGCTTTTTTACATTGCCCTATTAAATGAGATCATGTACTTGTCTCTCTTTGTCTGACATATTTCACATGGCATGCCCTCATGTTCCAACCATATTGTCACAAATGGCAGGGATTTCTTCTTTCCCATGGCTGAATGATATTAATTATCTAGTGGGCACTTAGGTTGTGTCCACATCTTAGCTATTGTGAAAAAAATACTGCAATGAACATGTGAGTACAGATATCTCTTAGAGATTTTGATTTTATTTCCTTTGGATAAATACCCAGAAGTGGGATTGCTGGATCATGTGGTAGTTTAAATTTAACTTTTTTTAGGAACCTTCATACTGTGCTATAGTGGCTGAACCAATTTACATTGCCACCAACAGAGCACAAGGGAAAATGCCCATAGTGACAACGTGTGAAACAAGTCCTTTAGGAAAAGTAAGAGAGAAGTAATTGAAGTACAAAGAGTAAAATCCTTAAGGAAGATGGGACAATGTATGGAAGAGTGCCAGACATGGCCTCAGTGTTGTTTAGAGAATCATTCACAGTGCAACACAGTTAAAACAGAGTTTAAGTCAGAAATGAAAGCTGGGAAGATCATCTTAAGTCCATATTGAATGTATTTGCAGGCACAGTCCCACAGAAGCCAGATTCATTTCAAATTACTATAATTAAATCTGTAATCATAAATGTCTCAGGCAGAATTATAGATATGAGTTTATGTACAAAGTATTGATTTGAATCGATTTCAAAGAAATTCACAAAAGTTTTGAGAGAGTTGTTCTTTCAACAGACTGAGCCACCTGAGATAAAAGCAATAATGGTCTTTGAATGTTTTTCTTCTGAGGCCCAAACTTCTCTATTCAGGTAGCAGAATTACCAAGCAAAGCATACTCTTCACTTCTCTCTTCAGAAGTGGCTAAAGAGGATGATCGAAAAGAAGGGACATTCTAGAGGTGGAAACAAGAATTGTGGAGAACATCCCCCCGCCCCACTTATTTCCAAGGCACTACTATCTTCTGATTTCTGTTTTGGACAGCTGCCTTCCAGTATGCTTTTCAAGCATCGTGTTCTTTCTGGACTCTCAAGTTTCTAGGATCTCCAAACATATTTTTTCACTCTTTAGGCTTTCCCTGACTTATCTCAGACACTGTTTGGTTTCAACTACCACATACATAAGGTTGAAATTCAAGAAATAGTTCTCACCTACACCACTTCCAACTGTACATATTTACTTGAATATCTAAAAAGATACTTAATGTCAGCTTAATACTAAATTCTGTTTAATACCCCTTCTTACCTCTCCATTCCTCCTATGTACACATACACATACATACACACATCACGTACACTCATACCCGAAAGCTCATGCAAGTTCTGTATATGTAGTCATGCATACGAAAAAAATGCAAACATTTACTATCCCTCTTTATTTAGTCTCTGTTTCATTAAATGACAAATAATGAACACGCAGCTACATTTTTAGATGAAACCTGTTCAACTTTTTTTTTTTACCAATTAATAGATTACTATTAATTTTAGTGGAAATTGCAGCACAACAAATTGGAAGACTGATGACACTGGGTACAAAAATGTATGGAAATAGAAAAATTTTACAAAGAAAACAAAAATTTTTCTCCAACAAGTTTGGCTGATAGAGAGTATATAAGTTTTAAAAAGTATTGAATTCATGTTTTTAAAATCAGAAACACTTAAAATAGTTTTAAAATCTAATATAAAAAAAGATTAAAATGAGGATATAGAGAGAAGTATTTATCCATAGAAATATTTCTGGGAAGAAATTTCTGGTACTTTTGCAACTATGTAAAGTATAATATAGTTCTGCTTATATTATACAGAAAAATTTGTATAACTCTTCGAATAAAACATTTATACAAAAGCTTAGCTTATAAACTATGGTGATTTTTAATAGCTACACATATTAAATAATAATAATAATAATATATTTATTTAGTAGATAAAAACTAATTCCTCAGAGTTATGTGTATTATGGACATACCGAAAATATTCAAATGGAAATTTTAAAATAAATGAATAATTTTTGAACAATCTTGTCTGCAATAGCGTAGGTATATTGTTTTTAAAAGTTTTTATTCTTCCGTCTGTTACTTAATTTTTGCCATAGGTTATGAAGTTATAAATTACTTTTCACATAGTAATTAAGGATATACCATAGCAAATATGCAAGCATTAATCTAATATAGAATTATGATAATAAAAATCATCAGATTATTTTAAGGCCCCATTTATCCATTTTTAAGCCTCATGGTTTTTTTTTCAAAAGAGATTTATGGCAGCATGCAAATTTACGAGCAGGGAAATATTAAACTATAAAAAGAGCAAATTTTGAAATTATCTAAACTAATATTCCAGTTGTGATTAATTATGATCTTTGAGCTGTCAAATCTGGCAAAAAGTCAGGTACTACAAGTTTTAACATTCTATAGACACTTCAGAACACACTGATTTCTCCAGAAAGTTAAATGTATTACATTTTATTTAAAAGAAACTCAATGGGTTCAAAAAAAAAAAAAATCAAGCAACATTTGGGGTCAGATCTTAATGATGATTTCATAGAAAATAGAAGCTATTTTGAGTAGAATCATTTTGAACCAAAAATCAATTAGTTGAATTTATTTTTTTGAACGGCATTTCATGGTTGTTGAGCTATATTTATAGCAACCAGAAAACACGACAGACCACATGTACAGTTCATCCATTAAATGATCTTTCTTGAAGGCCATTTTTTATAGACTTGGAAAACAAACTGTATTAACAGTCAACTCAAGCTTTAACACACACAAGAGCTTGACATCACTGACCTTGTGTTGCTTTTAAAATTTGTTCGGGCAACAATTTTGACATCTGTTATGAAAGTCAAGAAGGCTTACCAATTCTCTTTGAGATGTAAGGATGATATCTGGAGGAGAGACAGACTGATGTCTCTAGCAAAGAAAAACTTTTTTTTTTTTTATCAATGCAAGTTTCAGATTTGCTGAAATGTGTGAATGAATTGGAACCACAGAAATACACAAAACATCTGAGCATTTTCTTGGAAAATAGCAAGACAAAGTATAAGAGCCATCTATATTGATAGAATATCTGATTTTAAGTACCCCTATTCAGCTACCTATAAACAATCAGGATAGATTTATTATAGAATAAGTTCTTACCTAGTTGAAATAATCTGCAACTGATTAAACTATGTCCAGTTTATTATCAACATAATATGAGGTTTTTCTTTCTGTTTTTTAATAATGAGTGATCACATACTATTCTTGTAAACTCTCACATTTTTAAATAAGAGTTAAAAAGATGAAAAATATTTTTTATTGTTTAAGACTGAACTATAACTATTCTTGTCATACCCATTTTTGTAAAGCATAAGAATACCTATCCGGGATTGCAGCTTAGCATGTATTATTTCCAAAAACCCTTTAAGAAAGTTAATGCTATCATAATTATTCTCAATTTATAGATCAAGGGACTAAGGCACATTAATGGCAGATTATGCATCCAGGCAGACTCTCTGGAAAGATGGAGATTATGTTGTGAATGTTGTACCTACTGCCACAGTTGTAGATAAGGAATTTACTTTTTCATAGTCTCAGAGATAGTAAATGACAAAGCTAGATTCAAAACCAGGTCTTTCGAATTTCACACTAATCCACAAACCATTAAACTATAACGTCTCCCACATCATTTTCAATATCATATATACATTGGAACTATTTTGAGTTTATATTACCTAGGTTAAGACAGATATGGACAGTGATAAATAGTTATTATTGCAATAGCTCTATATCAATAGCTTTATATCAGCAGTCACTTAAAAGACTATATGACTACAATATTACAGACAGATAAGTCTGTACTGATTATATTGACACATTTAAAAATTTCTTATTTGAATGTTTTCTTCTATATTTGAGGAATTCGAACAATTGAAAATTCATCTTTTTTTAATTCATAACAACTCATAAAAAGAGTAGAAAATTTATAAGTATAGTGCCATTTAAAGGGAATTATATTTGAGAAGTTAAATTCAAAGTTTAACAAAGATAGGTGTCTGTAACTCATGACAGGGTTTTTTTTTTTTTTTTTTTTTTTTTTAAAGAGATCCTTGGAGTCCTTTATTCAATTTAATGTATTTAATCAAATAAGAAAATGTAAGATGTTAATCAAATGAGAAAATTATAGGAAGGTTTCCCCACTGAGGCTGTACCATGATCATGTTGACAGAGTTAATGAGATTTGGATACTTGGGTAAAAAACCTCTTATTAAAGGGGGGAAAATGTGTCAGACCCCTAAAAGATTTTGTATACATTTGCCCAAACAAATGGCTATAGTAAATAAAAAACCTAATTCTCCATTGTATATTATCATTGTGTATTATCTTTTATCTAAGAGTATATAGTAGTTTTTAAAATATGAGCATATGTACACATGCATGCACAGCACACACTCACATATTTGCACACATACACGCACACACACATCTACCCAGATGAACATTTTTCTTTTGGGTGGTATTACTGACATCCAAATTGTAATGACAAGCATTATGTAAGCCACATAGAAAATGAATTAAAATAATCACAGTCACACATATCTAGCTAGGACTATAACCTAAGTTCCTTAACTTTGTTTATACACTATTTGTTGTTTGTATTAGATGAATGCTATTTACTTGAACTTCACATTTTCATTTAGATATGTGTATATATATATTTTTTAATTTTTTAATATAAGATAATTATTATATCAACACATAACATTAATATAAGGATAAAACATATACAATTAATATATTTCTATTTTTAATGTTAAATAGCATGCCTAATGATGATTAAAGAGATAAAAAATAGGTAACATATGGCCATAGATATGCAAGATAATAAAATTATGTAAAATAATATGATGTGCAAATTTACACAAATGCATTTTAAAAGCTAAGCAAATGGAAGCTTTTATAGTGAAGCATAAATTAACAAAATTGAAATAAGGAAAAGCTTCAATTTTATTCAAAATATTTCATAACATAGAAAATATTTTTAAATTACCCAATTGTCTTACAAAGCTAGCATAACTCAGCACAAAGAACACTACAGATAAATTTCATTTTGAATATATGTCAATATAAAAATAAAATATGAGAAAATCAAACTATGCAGTGGTACTTAAATCAAAATGAATCAGGACAAACAGGTTTTATTCCTGGAATGTAGAGTAATTTGTCATTAGAAAAACCTTTTGACAGTGTTTATCATTTTTTTCTGTATCTTAGAGATATTTTATCTTAGTCAATAAGAACTTTGAGGGTTATGAAAGAGAAAGAAATGTAATCCCAATTTAGGTAAGAGATAAAAGATCTAAATGTGCATGATGTAGAGAAAATTAGCTAGGTTTTATTTGTAAAAGATTAAAGCATTTGGAAATGTGAGTCATAATCAGAAATATCGATGTACACTCAGCACCAAAAATTTAAAAAAAATATGTTTTGTCACAATGTAAATGATTGTAGTTTTAGATGTGTCCTTTCAATCTATTTACTATGAGTTTCCAGATTTTTAAAAATTTTAAAACGAGCTCCCAGGTTTTGATCTTTAACATTATTTCTGTATTAAAAAAAAAAAAAAAAAACTTAGCAAACTAATTCAGAGTATCTGATTCTATGCTGTTTCAGGAAATTTCTTTATGCAATAACACATATAACCAATTTTATTCATACATCATGAGTAATGAGGGGAAAGTTATCAGTTAAAAGTTATGTGGTTATATGTCTGATTTACTGAAGAAAGAGGGCCAAAATAGTGGGAGAATTGTAACCCTGAGCTAAAAAGTAAACACTTTGATTATGTGCGTGAAAATAAATTCTTGCACTGAAATTTACTCTAGAGAGTCACACTCTTCCCCCCGGAAGAATTTAGGCTCAAGGTCAGTTTTACTCACTTCACTGTTCAGAGCTCCGTTTCTGTCTGCATTGATTCTGTGCCTCCCACAAGCCAAAGTTTCTTCTCTGTGGTTTTTATGCCATTTTAATATTCCCTGAGGCAGCTGCCAAACAACATATGCTGCTTACCTAGGTTGTCCAAGTTATTTCTCAAGATGCCAATTATTGTTTTACTTAGCTGTGTAAGTTTTGGCCAACACCATTTTCCCCATAAGCCTTGTGATTATTCGTGGTGATTCTGCAGAATGCAAAGGTCTTTCAGGAACATGTAAATTATATTGAAGCAGGCATGCCTGCACTAAAGATAGTAACTTATTTCAGAAAGCAAAAATTCTTTAAAAATAGGAGAGATGTATCTAAATGATAAAGGAGCTAATATTAATAGAAAGCTTGTTGACTAGGCAGTGGTAATGGACAGCAGGATAGAATTTTTAAAAAATTAAAATTACTTGGAATATAGTAACACAATAAAATCTCATTAGCCCATAAGTATATTTATATAGAAAAAAAAGCTAATGCAAAATGTATGGAAATTAAGACTGGTGACATTATTATTAGTATTAGATATATTTATAAGCATACTTTTAATTTTAAAATAATTGTATCAAGGCATTATCAGTATTTATGTAGTTCTGATTATTCCATAATATCAAGCATCTGTCTGTATAAAAACTATGGTTTACAAATATCTTTTCCACTAAAAAATAAGAAAAGGTAAATAAAAAGATATAAGCTAAACTGTCCTGGTAAAAGTAGAATATACACTAGAAACAAACGGGTTTGTTGATTCCATTTTTTTTTGAGTGATCAGGTAGAAAGCAATCCCCAAATCTGATGGGAGATAGTACTTTGATCTAGTGCCTAGAGCAGGGATTTCTAATCCCCAGGCCACGGACTGGTACTGGAACCAGGCCACTCAGCAGAAGGTTAGTGGGGTGGAGGGAGAGGAGGGCAGGGAGAGAGCCAGCAAAGCTCCATCTGTATTTGCAGCCACTCACCAGTGCAAGCATCACCACCTCAGCCCCAGCTCAGATCAGCAAGCATTAAATTCTCAAATGAGCACACTGGTCCCTGGTGCCAAAAAGGCTGGGGACCACTGGCCAAGAGGAAACCAACTTTTGCTTATGCAAACTCTAGATTCCTAGAAGATATAAGCTCTGGACTACCTTCTAAAATATAGCACATGATTCTATTAGGAAAGCATAGTGTTTCTAAATATTAAAGATATGTGAGAAATAAAGTTAAACTTGCTCAACATAGATACATACACATGGAAAAGGCTTCAGATTGCAAGAAATGCATAAGTTTGAAATGTTCTTTTGACAGAGGAAATTAACGTGATGTTAAAAAATGGCTTAGACGTGTTCTTATGAAGATCATTGAGAGACCTCGGAAGGGACAACCAGGACTCATGTTTGAACTGGAAATCAGGTGGTTAACTAACCACAACTCATAACCAAGGCAGAGGTGGCACGCTTTTTTATTTCTAATCTGGGATTATTATTTTGCCCTTGAAAAATGTGGGAAAACTGTGAAAAAATAAGGAAATGAATAAAAATATATACTGCAATTATTTAAATAGTAAAAGTGTAGAAATAAGCTTTTATACTTATTTAATAATTTTTGTATGGTTATAGCATTTGAAGCACTTTGGAGTAGTTGACAAAATGATTAGTTAAAACAGTAAAATTGGTATAAGAAAATGTGGAAGTGCCTTGTAAGATAACTATAAAAGCAAAAAATGACATCATGTGTAAATATTTTTAGATATTTAGAGCAATTTATTTACAATTAATAAATTAAGCATTAAACAGACTAAAAACATCAGCAACTATCTTTCTGCATCCAAGGCCTCTTCTATAGGAAAATTATTTAATAGTACTTATCACAATTTCCAAATATATTATTTGTTTAAATCACTGCTTTTTTTCTTCTTAGTGTCACATTTTTTTTCTGTTTATCATTTGTTATTTCCGACCTAAAATAGACATGTGAATAAATATTTTTGAAGTAAAAAACAGAAAAGAATTAGAAGAGAAAAACCAAGAAATTATTGAATTTTATGCCATACTTGCTCAGTATTTGCTAAAACATTTTGTGTGCTTAAAATATAGAAAAGATTTAGTACAACAAGAATAAAGAAATAAACAAAGATATTGAACCAGAATTAGAAATGTAGTTAGATATCGGTATCAACGGGTATATGTTTCATGAAGAATCTGCCATTTCAAGTAATTAAATCGGCTTTGAAATTACTAGCTATCCATAATGAAAGATAAAGTTTAGACCTCAATCCACCTCAAATGAATTTCAAATGAATCAAAAAAGCTAAAATCAAAAAATGAAAAAAATTTCAAAAATACAATTGAGCATATCAAAGAGTACACTTACAATGGCTTGTTTTTTGAAGTTTTTTAATCAGGCAAAGATCCAGATTTGAAGACAAAAATTAACAGATTTTACTATGTAAATTTGTGTGTGTATGTGTATATTTGAAGACACTATAGAGTATGTACTAATATAAGATTGAGAGAAAATATACACAACATTTATAAGAGGCTTAGGTTCCTAAAATAGTTTCTACAAACTAATACAAAAGTATAAAAATGGTATATAAACAAATAATCATAAAAGAAAAAGACAAATGGCCAGAAATATTATTTATGTTATTTACAATTAAATATATTTAAATTATTGTTATAATTGTTTGTGTCAGTTTATAAAAGGTAAATTATTGAAAGCATTCAGTAATATAGGAGTATAAAGAAAACATTATTCTTATGCACTGCAGGTTGATGTAAAATTATTAGTCTTTTTAAAAAATATACTCTCATCTATTAAAATTAAACATGCGCTGCTATTCATCTAGAATACCACTAAACAGAGTGTCTTATGCCAACCACCAGATTTAAACCCAGTAATAAATTTAATACCAAAAATATTTTGGAATTGAAGTTGTTCTTTTTTTTTTTTTCTCCTCTGATACTACTTCTGATGATTATCCTTATGAAAGTGAATTCATTATATTGAAAGTTTCTAAGTGCTCTAGAGTTTCATGGACTCATTTCTTTATATTTGAAGAGACAAGTTAAGATTTTGAAAAATATAATTACATGAATATACATTTGAAGCAGGGATGAGAAAGCAATAAATGATGAGAAAATATAAAATGCTGTACCTGCTTGCTTTTGTTAGAGAAAAAATAAATAAATGCAATTTAGTGACTCACTGGCTTAGAAAGGCTGAGTTATTAATGATGCAATGGATCAAAAGCAAACTAAGTGTCCAGGCAACAGATTTAGAAACAAACATTCATAGAGGCAATGGAAGTAAAATCCCATGAATAAAGAAACCACAAATGAACAAGAAACACTGCTTTTAGAACAACGAAAGGCTCTTACCCAGGCATCAATAGTGCTATGCAAATAATAAACTAGCAGTAAATTTTTCTTGATTAATTCAAATAGTAGAATGAAATCTGCTTTCTAATGGAGGAATGAAACACTCAGTACTAAAACACTCAGGGGCAAAGTGCCCTTCACTGAACAGCCTTACCCCAGAGTTTGAGATGAAAATCACATCCATGCCAAACAAAAAGAAAAATCCTGTTTCTGAGTTAATGATCTTTCAACCTATGCACATTTACGTCTCTCCTGAATTGCTCAATTTTTGTGTTGGATCATTAGATGATGCTTATGTCAGTTACCTTGAGAGTAGTTTATTTCTCCTATTTTTTTAAAGTTTCATCAGCAGCCTTAAGACAATTCAAATGGAAACTCTAAGCAGGTTAAACAAAATAAAACACATATTAACCAAACTTTTCCTCTACCAGATCATATATAGCAAATCATCTGATTTTTTTCATTATTTATTTTTATATTTTTATTGGCCATGGATTTCAGGGTCTACTGTTTTATTTTTGTTTTTGTAATTAAAATTTTTGGGGTGAAATTAGTTAAGATGAAATAGGTTTTAAGTGTACAATTCAATAATACATCATATCTATATTGCATGGTGTGTTCACCACCCAAAGTTAAATTTCCTTCTACTGCTAATTAAAAGCTGAAGTCAAATGGATGCCTTGATACTTCTACTATCTGTGGCAGAATAACAATGAAAACCTGAAGCTTATATTTTAGTGTAGAGAGAAGTGAAAGCAATAGTATTCTTAAAAGCCATATTTAAAGAGTATGTTTTTTCTGTGAAGTTATAGGTAACCCATTTTAACTTAATTTCTAGAAGCACAGATAATTTATTACTGTGAATGTCTTCATAAGCATTTGAATCATATCTTAAATATAAATCATACGTAAAACTCACAGATAAAACCATTGTTGAAATAAGAAAGAGGTTTTCAAATTTATAAATTGCTTAAAATCAGAGCATTTCTGTATCCCAAATAGGGTCTCATAAGCTGAAATGTACAGAAACACAAGGCAGAAACCAAACAGATTTTGGATATAGGAATATAGAGTTTAAACTATATTTTCTTGAAATTTTTAAAGAAAAAATATTAGATTTTCTTGTGTTTCACATTGTAAGGGGTGTTTTTCCCTCTCACATTTATTATCTACCAACTTCCTGATCTCTCCATTTTAAGTATATTTAATAAGCAAGACATATTCTGTCATCTATAGTTTACTGAAAATTGACTTTAATCATTTATTCCATAAAAGTCTAGTAAACAGTTACTGTATGCACATTTTTATGTTAGGCACCAAAATTATTAAATATACAATAAACAGACACCAATTCAGAGAACTTACAATATCATTTTCTTTTAATTTAGTGTCATTTTTATAACTAAAGGCATTTTTCTAGTTATTATATGGATAGAGACTCCAAGAAGATGATGGATGTGAGAGGGAAAAGGGCTTGGCGGATATTCAACTAAATCAATATTTTCAGAGAGAAAGGTAGGAGTAAAAATGCCATGCTGGTAAGTGCTGACTGGTTTAGAGTCATGAAAAGATCAAGGACTAGCACACTGACAAATGTGGCATAAGCTGCAGTTGAGTATGATTCATGTCCCTTGATAGCTTGTAAATTCAAGAAGATCATTCTGGATGAATAGATTACAGTAGAGTGGTATCAACAGCCCCAGGAATCTGGCCAAACAACACTGAACATAAGCTACAAAGTGCTTTTGGCATTTGTTGTTATTTGGACAATATTGTCATTATAGGGGAAATTTATAGGAAGCATTCATGGAATCTAAGCACCATGTCCCTGAGGTAACAATAACATGGTTTCGGGGTACAGAGGCTAAATGTGAATTCTTTAAAGAGGAAAACAGGTCCTGGGGTAATGTGATAGATGCAAGTGGTTTCTTAGGTAACAAGATAAAATAGCATCTGTAAAATATGTTCCACGTCCAAAGCAAGTTAAGTTGCTTGAATTCATTCTGAGATTTATAAACTATTGCTTTCACTAAGTTTAAAAAATTCTGACTCATAATAGGGCAATGGTTTTTAATTGATCTGCTAGATATGCTAATACTCTACAATGTCATGTTTTATAATTTCAGATAGTTTTAATGCTTTACAAAACGTTAAACAATATACTGCCTATTGCTTCCCATCTGTAACTCCTAATCAGATTAAATTTGCATAGCTCAATTTATGATCGTCAAAATGAATGTAGTGCTCTTTGATCAGCAACAATTACCATAGTGGGGAAATGAACAATGTTGCTTTTATTTTTCCCCTCTTGCTCCAGAACAGAAGGAATATTCAGAGACAAATCTGATCTTATTGGCTCAAAACATAAAATGATACTGTGGCTTTTTGTCTATATATAGTTGAAGGATACAATTTTTACCATAGTTATTGGAATTTGAAGGAAGAAAAATAAATAGCAACACTTGTCTTTAAGTGTTGAAAAAATTGAGGAATAAGACCAAAAATTAGTGTAAGGGAAGATTAAATAAGGCCTTGAATCTTGATGAAGCTTACATTGGGGAAAGTGGCATATATAACTCATTTTGTTTCTAAGCCCTATATCATTTCGCATGTTAACTTTTCCAAAATCAGGGTACATGCATATTTATAGTTGTCTTGCAATTATTATAGTCATCTGATAATCACTGTATATTTGTTAGCTTATGCTTATTTTTCATTTCAAACTCATTTATTAAATTTTCTCACTCATGAAACCATAGAGGAAAGTAAGTGAACAGTACAGAAGCTACTTATGTACATATGTCCACAATACTCATCATCGTTCTTTATATGTATTTTCTTTCATTCAATAACTAATACCTGATCCATTCCTTGTATTATTAGAGTCACTGTCAAATATTCAACAATATACTCTGACAGTGTTTTGTCTCAAAACACTTCTCACTTGACATCATCAGAAATTACTAAAGGCAGTGATGGCCGTGACACATTATTTAATTGATACTCTTCAATCAGTTTGTTAATATTTCAGCTTCATTGGGAAATATTGACCATGTGCTTCTTCTTGAAATAATCTGTAATTTTCGTTTGGATGGCAAAGAAAAAAAAAAGCTAACAGAGATTTCCAATCATAGCTATGACAAAGTAACTTTAATAGACCAAAAGTTCTACATAGAGCATACAAGAAAGCCAAATAAACTGGTAATAAAAAGGAGAAGAAGAAGGAGGAAGAGAGGAAGAGGGAGTTTGTTGAATAATAAGTTCCTTTGAAAGCTGTTGTGGCAATCAACACTTCATGATCCAAGATTCTAGATAGATAAAACGAAAGAAGAATGAGCCAATATTGTGTTGTGCCAGTTTTCTTCTTTTTTTCTTAGGGATTTACAATTTTTCATGTGGAGTGAAAAGTTGAAAATCTGGGCAGCAATGCCCAGAGGCAGAAAACTTGGAAGAGAGTTCATCAATTTTCACTGGATGGGAGGACACAATTTTAGTATTTGGGATTACTAAGGTAACCAGAATTTAATGGGGCCAACA
This sequence comes from Eidolon dupreanum, assembly GCA_028627145.1. Classification (NCBI taxonomy): domain Eukaryota; kingdom Metazoa; phylum Chordata; class Mammalia; order Chiroptera; family Pteropodidae; genus Eidolon; species Eidolon dupreanum. Next base: position 91,830,997 of record CM053501.1, read on the forward strand.
TTCCAGAGCAAAGAGAGGTGCAGAGATATGAGCAGGATGGTTGGTTTTCCTTTGAGCCATTTGAAAAATTATGTTGTGCAGGGCAAGATGTTAAAACTTAAGACAAAAGAATCTGAAAGGAAGACTGGAGTTTTTGACATTTTCACAGTACTAAAGAATAAAAACCAATATTAAGATCTTATAGAGTGAATCGCTCAAAGGTTATTACCCTGCCTCAAGTCAGTATGATAGATGTCCTCTCCATCTTGCTGCCTATCAGATTATAGGGTTAACTCTTTCTAGAGGATGTGGGCATCATTAGAAGCCTTTATTGTTTTTATGCATAATTCTGATGGTTAATTTGATGTGTTATCTTGGCTATGCTACAGTACTCAATCATTTCATCAAATGCTAATAATGTATATGTTGCTGTGAAGGTAAATATTTTATAAGTAATTAACATTTATGATCAGTCGATTTTAAGAAAATGAGATTTCCTTCAATAATGTGGGTGGGCTTCATAAAATTAGTTGAAGGCTTTAAGAGCAAACACTGAGGTTTCCTGAAGAAGGAGGAACTCTGCCTCAAGACCAAATCATCAAATCTTGCCTGAATTTCTAGCCTGCAGGCCTACTCTACAGGTTTTGGACTTGCCAATCCCCACAACCCACAATCACATGAGCAAATTCCTTCAAATAATCTAGATAGATAAATGATAGATTAGATAGATAGACAGATAGATCAATAGATAGATAGATGATAGATGATAGATAATACATACATACATACATACATACATACATACATACATACATACATGATGGGTGAGTGGATAGATGAATGTTTGGATGGATGGATGGATGGATGGATGGATGGTTGGATGGATAGATCCCATCAGTTATGTTTCTCTAGAGTACCCTGACTGATATAATAGTATCCTGCTCTAAAACATAAATGTTGAGGCATACAATAAAGAGGACCAAAACAACAAAACTAACAGATACTAGAGACAAAATCCAAGATGAATAACATACTAGATTTATCACACATAAATTTGAAAATAAATGGGACTAATGTGTTCTTAAGTTTATATGATGAATGGGGAATTTTTACCATAGAAGAGTAATAATAAAAAAGACTAAATATCAGTTCTAGAGCTAAAACATTACTGGCTGTTAAGAACACAGTAGATCGTTTTGGCATAAGATTGGTCACAGCATAAAAGAGGATCTGTGAATCAAATGCCAGATAAGCAGAAATTTCTGACTAAAGTAAAGAGAGCAAAAAGGATGAAAAATACAGAAGAAGAAAAAAAATAGCATAAAAGATATATGAGACAAAGTGGATTTAATATATAACTGCATATAACCTAATGATATAATATAATTGCAGTCACAGTAAAGAAATAGAGAGAGGCCCTTCACAAGAGTTTCTCAATTTTGTTCTCTCCCACCTCAGGTGAGATAGCATGGCTAGAGTGGGCTGCGCTGGGTCAGTCAGGCTCTGAGCATACAGTAAACAGCTCCCTCTTACCTGTGGTCTCATGGTTGGTTGTTTCAGTTATCCACAGTCAACTGCAGTCTGAAAATATTAAATGGAAAATTACAGAAATAAACAATTCATGCATTTCAAATTGTGTGCCATTCTGAGTAGTGTGGGGAAACCTTGCGTAGTGACACTCTGTCCTCCCCAGGACATGACTCATCCCTTTGGCCTGCATGTCCACTCTGTGTGCAGTCCCTACCTGTTAATGTAGGAGTAGCCAGCTCAGTTACCAGGTCTGCTCTGGGAGTTATTGAATTGCTTGTGTTCAAGTGACTCTTGTTTTACTAAATAACGGAAATTCAGGTATGCCAAAGGGAAGCTGTAAAGTACTTCTGTGACGCGGAAAGGTGAAAGTTCTTGACTTAATAAGGCATTTTTTTTTTTTTATCTCACATCATCACAGGAAGAAGAATGAATATAGTACAATGAGATATTTTGATAGAGAGCCCACATTTACATAACATTTATTAGTGTGTTCTGTTTTATCACTAGATGTTGTTAATCTCTTACTGTGCCTAATTTATAAAATTAAACTTTATCATAGGTGTGTGTGTGTGTGTGTGTGTGTGTATATGTGTATGTGTATATATATATATATATATATATATATATATATATGAAAAACATAGAATGTATAGGGTTTGGTACTATCTGCTGTTTCAGGCATCCTCAGGGGTCTTGGAACACATTCCCTGTGGATATGGGGGTCTGCTATACTCCAGCAGTTTAGGATATGGTTAATTAGCTTCCTCTGAGGGCAGGCCTTTTAAAGAACACAGTTCTTTTGAGTATTTTAAAATGGTTCATTTTCCGCTCCTCCAGCTAGGAGCACGAGGTGATTTTTCTCAAATATTTACTGTGGTAATTTGGTTGACCTTTTGAAGAGAAATCTCACAATATCGTTTTCCCACCTTCATGACTGGGTCCCTCTGTACTTTAACTCTCAAAGTTGTCAGCACTGAGTCCCAAACAATTCATCAATTACAGTTCTGTTTTTCCTCTCCAGGGACTGGTTCCTGAGGAAGAAGCTTCTGCTTGTGAGTCTCTGCTCTGGTAAGTCATAACTCCTTGTATTTACTGTCTGTCTCTCCGATCTTGGAGGCAGCGGTTTGTCCTGTGTTCTTATTAATTTTAGTCATCTAAGAAGTGTTGTTTTCTTAATTTGCTCAGCTTTTTATATTGTTCAGATGAAGCATCTATTTCTAAGCTCCTTTACATGCAGAACTGGAAACTGGAAAGTATTTGTTTTTTAAAGGTTTCGACTACCTGTTGTAAATTTGGAGAGGAAATTCTGGTTGTTAGGATGATTTTATTATTTGAAACAACTTGGGAAACACAACGCAAGATATCCTGAAAATTCAACCATCTGGAGAACACTGTGGTTTTAGGATAATAAATGTGTATGCTTTGTAAATGAAGAGTAATTTTTTTTTTTTTTAATTTGGGTAATTTTTTTCAAGGCTCTGAGGCCTTAAAGTAATGTCAACTAAGGAGAGAATCTGAACCACTGATATGTTCTGTGTATGTCTTTGTGAATGCAACTGCTTTAAAGTGCAACCTTAATTTTTTTCTCTTATGATATGTGCAATGGAGTGTTTTCAAAGTGGCAAGGCAAAGTCCTTTGTGCAGGGAAGCACCTTACTCTATGGTAATTAACTGTTTGACATTCAGGATAAGCTTTGATGTTTAAAAAAGTTTTATTCATTAGCGTTGATCTACAAATATTTATTTTCTTAAACTAGTCAAAGATAAGGCTGAATTTTGACTTTCCATTGTTTTCATAAAAGGTTTGAGATATTTTCTAACCTCATATGTTTTATTCATCATTTGGTATTTATGCAATTTATGATTAACATCTTCTTAAAGTAACGCTACAAAAATCCCACTTAAATTATTATTTTAGGTAAGAATTTATAACAGTGACTATATTTCTTTGTAGTTTAGCTCATTTCTCAGTTGTACATATACCATGAGTAAATACAGTAAAATTTTCTAAATATATTGTTTTTGGCTTTTCAATCTCAAGTTATGTGTAAGTCCAAGATTTTCTGTCACATTTTATTTTTAAATGATTTTCAAAGTTTAATTCATGGACATAATAAATTGCTAATTATGAGCAGATGCACAAACAAAAATATATAATTTATTCTACTTTTCTATATACATTTGTTGCATATCAATTAAGACACAAAGACTATACAGAATCAGTCAAAATTTTCTGTCTCATTTTACCTAAGAAAGAAGACATGTTGGCAATTTTTTCAGAATTTATGATGGTCTCCCTCTCTGTCACCTATCTAACCTGTCTGTCTATCTCTACTACTTTTGAAATGGTGATTATTCCAAGCATATGTTAATAATTAATTCCTTATCAGATTACAGATCCTACATTAAATGTCCTTTCCAAATACTGGATTTGTCTCCTGTAACTCCTCACCAACATACACACATAGTAAACATGATGTATTTTTATTACACGTATCGTAATGACGATGATTTTTGTGATTATCTCTTCACTACGTCTCCCTTGCAGAATCAACCATGAGCCATCTAAGGACAGAGAATTTTTATCTTCTTCTTTGCTCTATTGTCAATTTAGTTGGTTTCATAGGGTAATTGATTAAAAAAAAAAAAAAATATATATATATATATATATATATATATGTTGAGCACATAAATAAATTCACTATCTAGTATCTGTTTATCTACAAAGTAAATAAAATGTTATACAAAAAAATTCAAATACATCCCATTCAGAGTTAGTGTGGATATTTATTTATTTTTATTTCCATCCAATTAGAAAACAATGAAATTTAAAACACATTCTCTCTACTTACTATACATAATGTTTTGTTATCTTAACAAAATATGTCAGTGTAAAATACATGCAGAAACAAAACCAGGATTAAAATTTATGGATTATATTTTATGTTATACTAAATCATAAATAATTTCTAGTTTTATATAAAGTTATTATAAAATACATACAAATTATAAAGAACATAGAAAGTGAATTTAAAATATTGAAACCTTTTAACGCCATCCCCCTAATCTCACAACACAAGGAAGAGCTACTGCTAATATTTTAGCTTGTTTTTCCAGGAACTTATTTTCTTTCATGAAATTATATAGTAATCAATGTGTATGTGGATGTAGTTTATGTTACAAGATATTTTTTCATGGATGACATATATGTATAAATATAGTCATGCATACTGTGTATGTATGTATATAGTTATACTCAAATATTCATGTATGTATAATGCATAATGTGATACATGCATTAGAATTTTATGCCGCAATTAAACTCTTTTATTTAAAATCAGTTTGCTAATACTTTCTTATGTAATATATTCTAAAATAATTTTTAATGGCTATGCACCACCTTCTCTTTACTCATTTCAGACTATCTCAATCTATATAAAGGATTGGGAATTGCCATTAATAAATAGGTGACAGTGAAACTATGAGTAACATAAATGAGTTATTCTTACTATGATTTTCTTAAAAATATCTATATCATCTCCAATATGAACAAATAAGTCTGTTCCTAGTTGTCTAAGTGTAATGCAGTTTTTGTTTGGGACCCAGGAATGTGCTACCTACTGTGTAAAATCTATCAAAGTCTTTTGTTCTTTTTATTTTTCATATGTTGCATCCTCCTCATAAACATACAAAGATTAATAATTAGAAGCAAAATAAGGGTAAAGAGTGTTCTGTCCAATTTTCAAAGTGATACAAGATTCACCTCTACCCAAGTATATGGCTGGCTGTCACTGACAATTTGTATGCTACGTATTTGTTTGTTTGCTTGTTTGTTTTGTTATTTTCGTTTCTTTGTGGCAAACAGTGTGTGGAAAAAAAAATCTATCTTCACACTTTTCTTTGGATGGGTAATCTTATATTTTGATTCATTAAAATATTTTTTGAATATTGACCAATGCTAGGTATTACTTTATATACTGGACTACACCAATAAATAAAGAGCTTAGCCTGTTATTGAAAGAGAAAAATAATAATCACATATATAAAGAATATAATTTCAGTGTGCATAAACACCATTAATAAACGTGGAAGAGGCTTAATGTTATAGAAGTTTATGGAAGAGGCTAATTAGTGGTCAAAATAACTCTATGTGTTGATTTTGAACAGAGATTTAAATTATAAGGAACAAGTAGTCACGTAACATTCTGGAAGATGAGTATTCTGTGCATGGGAGAATAAAATACACGGTATTTTAAAAAGCCCAGGAGACTATTTAACCAAGAAAAAGAACACAAGAAATAGAGAGGAAGGATGGTAGGCCACTGCATCATGGAAGGGGTTTCAGATTTTATACAGGATATAATGTGGGTTATAATTGGTTTTAGGAAGGATTGTGACATTTCACATACATTTTTAAAAATATTTCTGGATATTATGTGGAGAGTGGGTCATATGGTGGCCAAGCCAAATACAAGGATGAGTTAAGAAATTATTGCAGTAATTTGAACATCTGATGATGTATATTTAAGATACAAACTTTTTATAAATACACACTAAATAAATGACTACAGTTGTGCTATAAGACATTTTAGATAATATTGTCATAGTAATATGTAAAATAAATTATTTAACAATTTAAATATCCAAAATAGACACTTGAATATATTTCCATATGGTCTAATATATTTTTCACTAAAACTATGATTTAAAATGATATATTATAATATGTTGTTTATAATACATTACTTATAAACAGATTGAACAACCTGTATACATCTATTTAAATAGAATTATATGCCACCTCTGTTTATTTTCTTTCCACTAGATTTTCTTTTAATGACAAAAAGAAATAAACTAAGATATTAACTAATGAAATAAGAAGAATTAGTAAATTTTGTTCTCAGCAGTAGAATGACATAAATAACTGAACAAGCTTGCAGGACTGGGGCATAGGTAGATAGGTTGTTATTTGCTTAAGCAAATATTAAGACTTGGTAAAAAGTTACATTAAGTAAGCAGATTAGTACTGGAATAGAAATAATAGGCAATCAGAAATTGTCCCATGCATATAAGGAAATATAACTTATGTAGCTAATATTCAACTGAAAAAAAAGTCAATAATTCTGTGACAGTTGGTTATCCAGCTTAAAATGTGTGTGTGTGTGTGTGTGTGTGTGTGTGTGTGTGTGTGTGTGTGTGTGTTGTGTGTATACATATATATAGTTCCTAGTTTACATTATACATCAACAATAACTTTCAAGGGTTTTTTTCTTTAAAAAAATAAGAAAAATTTTGAAATGTATAGAAAAAATATAAAAGAATAGCTTTAAATAGAGAAAAGTTTCTTAATGCACAAAAGTACAGACCACATAAAAACACCAATAAAGTAAAATTAGAAGCCATAGACAGAGATATATCACTAACACATTATTCAGAATATAAAAAGAAATCTAACTATTTAAGACAAAAGAAAAAGCAAATAATCCTATTGAAATCAGAGCAATTTGGGGCAAAACCTATAATCAGACATTTTATAGAAGAGACTCACCTGGACAATGCTCTAATGCACAGTTTTTCAGGCAATTTCAACAAATCTATGTCAGATACGTTTCAATTCTAATTATTGAAATGATGGAAATTTGCAAACACTTGATAATACTGAGATTTCTAAAATTATTTTGGGTGGCAATGGCGGTGGTCATTCAAGATGGAGTGAGCATATTTCACTATATCTTAAACAACCTAGTAGAGAAAAGGGATTTCCAAAGTCTACCCCAAATATTCACAGCCTGAACAATAGAATCTATGTAAGAGTCACATTCAAATAAAAAGTCCAAGAGAGCTTTTAATGGTGCTTAGAGGCTGAATTTAAATTTCGTAAGGAGCAAGAATCAAATTATACCAAGGTTATGCTCATGAAAAAGTAGAACATATTGAGGGACATGCCCTACTGAATGTTATAACTTGTTATTAAGTTGTATTTTATTAAATCAGGCACACACACACACACACACACACACACACACACACACCAAGAGATGTACAGAATGTCAATGTGTCAATAACAGCACTAATGTTCATTCAAAAAAAAAGAAGATTGGGTAGGGAAAAATACTTAACAAATATACATTAATTTAATAGACAAATACATTGTTGTCTGTTCATACAATGGAAAATTATAGAATTGGAAAAATAGATAAATAAAAAACAATTGCAAGCATCAATGTTGTTGAATCTCAAGCACAATTTATCTTTAAAAATGGGGGGCAGATTGCATTTATAAAAAAAATGGAAAATAGAAAAACTACCAAGTCATTATTTATAAAGTTATAGTTAACTATTTTTAAAATATAAAAATATAAAATTTATATATAAAATATAAAAAAATAAAAATACAGATACTTACAACTTAGCAAATAGTGGAATGTTAGCACTAGATAGGAATTTTAGAAACATATACTCAACTGTTTTATATTTTTATAAGAAATGTTTGATGATTACAGGAATGCCCTAGTCACATAAATTCAGTTAACTGACTTCAAGTTGTAAGTTTAACTTGAGATCAAGTGTAGTAAAAAATAATTGTATAATCTATCAATGGGTGCATGAACTCCTGTTATGTAAGCTTTATAGTGTTTTACTAGTCAGTAGGGGACTGTATGTTTTGCATATTTTGTCCTACTTTCAATTGACAAATTAGAAAAATAGATTAGTCTACTTTTATTCATCTATCTCAATTATGAATACTACATTTTAAGTCATTCATAAGATAATTGAATATTGTAAGATAAATAGTGAGTAGAATAATTTCAATTATTTAAACTTTATGTTTTTAAAGAGTAACTCTTCCTATAGTTCTCAACTTATCTTAAATGATTGTAAATAGATTATGATTCTTTTTTGGTTACTTTCAGTAGCTCTTAATCTTAAATAATGATATAAAAAGTATGCACACACAGACACTATTTTTTTTATTAACTCCAAATATACCTGCTTTTTAGTCCCTTTATGCTGCATTTAATTATTTGTGCAATGCTATTTGTTATTAATTTTTTTCTAAATGCATTTTCTGTGGTTATTAAAATATCTCAACCTTTTAAATTACACTTGCATTGTACTCAATATCATCATTCATTAATATTGTTCTATTTCTTGTCTCCTTGCTTCAATATTGACTCCATTTTATATCTTGGCATCCATAATCATAATCCAACATGCACAGAGAAACAAATAATTCATTCTGAGAACATCTATTCAGAAAATTGCTACATCTTTGAACTCCAAAACCAAATCATATATTTTATGTAGTAATACATGAGCTATGCTGAAGTAGTTAACATTTATTCATGAGGTGTTTTATTTTATTCATTCTTTATAGAAAAAAAAATCCCTTTTTAATCACACTTAAACAAAAAACTTCTGTAACCAGTACACCAAAGATTATGAAAGAGGAATATGTTACTTTTAAATAAACTCTATCCTTTGATTGTAAATGAAAAGCACAGTAGCTTGGTGGAAAAACCTTTTCAAAATTCTTATTTTTATAGAGTTGAGTGCCAAATGTATGTTGTTTCTTAAGCCTTCTCACTATTATCTGAGAAATTTTTATTTTTATATAATCTATAAGTCTTATAAGAAAGGCCAAGTGCAAACACTGGAGAGGAGGTAGAAATGAAGTAAGAGCTTGGCAGCCATCAGAATTTAGTAGTTATTTCTGAATGTCAGTGTCCATATTATTGAAATAATTTGTAACTGACAGACAGATGTTTCCACAGTGGTGAAAGGAAAACACTGAGTGGTTAGAATGCAATGTAGTTATAAGGAACTATATAAAATTTTGTCTTCGGAATGTCATATCAATAAAAAAAAAAATACTGAAATTAAAAGGCATATCCCAATTTTATAATCTAGCACCAAAAGCTTTCTTTTTCCAACCCTGTAATCCATATTCACTTTGAAACTTGGAAGGACCAATTATAATTATATCAGAATCCTGTGAACACAGAAAGTTACACAGAAGAGTAAAAGTTAAGAATTAAACTCTCTAAGTGGTCCGTCTACCTGAATAGTGACATCAAGAGAAAATTATATCATATCCACTTGTTAAAAGTAAAATTTTATATAATTATTGATTAAAGTGATATCAATCCAGCATCATCATCATAGAATTGAAATGATCAAGAAAATACCAGGGATGATATATAGGCAGGCTCTGAGTACCAGAATTCTGCAGTACTACCTCAGTCTACTGGAAAGGATTACATAAAGTCACAGTTCTGGAGGGAATCTTAAGTTATAGGAGGGCTTTCATAAAAGGACCATAGAGCAAGACCTGGGCAGGATTTTAATTGCCTAAATGGGGACGCACAGAATGTATGTGTTTTAAGACAGTAGTAGATAATACACTAAGATAGAATTTCCAATACATAATTGGACTAAAAACCTAGTTGTCGAATATTCTTTATGGAGAATAGGAAATGAAAGAGTCTCCATATTAAAAAAATATGAGAACTTTGACCTTCTGAATTATACATGATGTTTGCTTCTTAAAAACAATTTGGAAATCTTTTGAGTGCAACACTCGAATCAGTTCCAGTGCAGACTCCTCTGTTAGACTAATGTTAAGATATCTGTCTTATGAAATTTTATTCTAAAATTGAGTAAGAACGCAATATGCAGGTGAAAAGGTGTGCAAAATAGAAGAAAACAAAGTT
>CM053501.1:91841719-91926965 GCA_028627145.1 Eidolon dupreanum
TCTACATGTCAGCACTACTTGTCTAGTTGTCCAAGTCAGAAAACCAGCCTAATCCTGCTCTCTCACCAATATCAAGTCAATCACAGTATTAGATTACTCTATGACTTAAATATCACTTAAATTTCTTCACTCTCTCCTATTTACACCACCATTACCTTACTCCACCGTTACCTTAATCCATCAGGAACTTTAGTCTGGAAAGATATTTTGAAAATTTCTTTTATGACCGTTTCACTATCCCACTTAGTTATTTAATTATTTTTAATTTTTCCTAGAATGTTCAAGTTTGGAATCTTTAATACAGCTTAAAAGAATCTTCAGATAAGGCCCCTTTGTTTTCATCTTTATATTATGCCTCATTTCCTCATTCTCTGTGTTCTAGCCGAATTATATTTCGTTTAGTTATTCTAATATGCTGTGACTTATACCTCCTTAGGGCCTTGTTTTATTCTCTTTATTACCCTAAAAAGAAAAACTAATACATGCTACAGGTTTTCCCTCTGTTACATGCACTAGGCTTTTCTCTTGTTCAATGTCAACTTTTCTTTGACTTTTATCTTTTTTAGTCTTTCCTCTGTAACCCAAGGATCATCTTACCACGTGAGGCCTTTCCTCATGTTTTGAGTGATAAGATGTAAGACTGGCTGAACTTAAAAAGAAAGGAAAGGAAAAGGCTTTTCAGCCTGTTTTGGAGCTCACCTTATGTCTTTTCCAAAAAGGAAAGTGTCTTGTAGCCCAGTTCACCACTGGGCTGTCATTATTTTTAGAACAATGATTTAAAATCACTCACAGCATTTTTAATGCAGTGCATACTTTTAGCATATACCCCCTGGGAACCTCCGGAAAAAGTAGTAGCTTTTTGAGCTCAGCTCATACAGTCTTCTCTCCATTTCTCTCTCTTTGTCTAAATTCCCAATTCATAGCATTTTTGTGATCCCATTTTAAAAAGACTTACTTGTTAATAGGTTTGGTAATTATGGTTTAAGCTCCTTTTGATATTTGTAATTCTAGTGGTCACTTTCATTTCAGTTGCCTCTGAATAATGTTTTTTCATTTATTTTTGCACCATTTCAAATCATTCTGTTACCTATGCTGAGGTTTATTTTTCTTGTATTCTCAAACTTCAGTTCCCAGTTTAACATTTGGCTTACCTCCTTCAGCTTAAAATCTCAATTCCATCCTTTGAAAAGAAAAATAATGGGAAATATTATGTTGATCCAGTAGATATTAAATAGCAGAAATTTAAAAGTAAATGTGATATTTTGCAATTATATAAATACTGCAACTAAAATGACGGTTAACAGTATGAATACTTCCTGGAACTTGGTTATTTCCTCAGAGGACCTTATTTCAGGCCCTATGACATCAGACTGTTGCTTTCCTAGAGCAATGAACTGCTTCTAAAGATATTCTAAAAAATGTGCAAATGACCAGCTCCCACGACAGCACTTGGTTCCTCGAGAAAGAACGGAAGATGAGTTAAAGATAGGACTGGAGATTGGTAATGTCAAAACCAGCAGACAGTTAAAAAATAAGATAAAGAAACTGAGGACAAAATGACATCCTGAAAAGTCACTTACAGCTAATGAACAACAATAATAAAACATGTTGATATTAAACACTGAGGTGATCAGAGAACTCCTAAATTTTGCTGGGTTTTTGTACCTTTGTAACATGAATGCCAGCCTCTGCTAGTGCATAATAAATGAATTATATGTAAAAGGCCAGGCACAAAGCCAATATTAGGTTCCAGCATTCAGTTACTCAAAATTTTTTCTAATATTAATTTTTACCAGTAACTAGCACTCCTCATTTTGCTGGCTTAGTTAACATGTGTGCATTAGACAAGAACATGCCCAAATCACTCTCCTTCAAAACCCAGTATAATTTAGCTGAAGAAAATGAAACTCCATCAGTAAGTATCACATAGACACTATCTCTCTACCAGTATTACTAAAGCAAATATGAACTGCACTTCTGCTATGACTATTTAATCCCTCCACCAATATGTTGAGACTCTTCATTGCTGTTATCAATTGCTTTGCAAACAGTGAATGGATTACTTATTATATAAATTCTCCCAGTATGTCAGTTTTCCAAATTAGATAAAAATTTCAACAAATTGGGTAGAAATATTGAAGGGAGAACATTTTCCTCACTTTATAAATATTATAGTCTTAATGAAATGTAATGACTTTTGAAACATGTGAGTATAATTTTTAAAAATTTCTAATAGAAGGAAAAAGTTCTACCAAGTAGAAAGATGTAATAATATATGAAATATTTTTTCAAGAAATGTCTTATTTTTATTCATTTCATTAGGTATAGAATTATTTTTAATATAATTTATCTCTTTTAAAAACGCCAATCTGCTTACAAGCTTGCATTCATGTGTAAGCAAGGTTAAATTTAGCAGCAATTCAGGTTAATCACAAGTAATTATATTGTGCATCTGCCCCCATACTTGTAAACTTATAAAATGACATATTCAAAATCTGCTTTCTAGTTATTGAAAAATATATGTTCAAAATTATATTTTCAAAGTTTTTTAAAGAGTTCATAACAAAAAAATCTTTTGTTCGCAAATGACTGCAAGATACCTTTTTGAATCATATTCTGGACTAATACCACTTTTCCAGCTTCTAAAGGCTTTAATATGCCCCTTCTTTATTTTCATTATGGTATTTGTCTGTGCCTCTTCTTTGGCTGCTCACAAATTATTATTGTGTTCTGAATCACTGAGCAGGAATTTATTGAGCACTTTTTATATATAATCTAATATTTACTTTCTTATAGAGTATGAAAGGTCGAAGGAACTATGACTTTCCCAGTTCTCTCTGGACACAAACAAACAAATCCTTGCAGGTAAAATTATAACATTTCTCTACATCTTTTGCTCTTAAATGACTCCCAACTTGGCAGCTCTCTATTCCGGCTATAACAGGGCATCTCAGTGCTGGCCCAACTGATAGACAATCAGTCTTTGCTATGGGGCTGTCTGTGCACCGAAGGCTGTTCAGCAACATCCCTGGCTTCTGCCCAATAGATGCCAATAGCACCCTTTCTCCTGCACAGTTGTGGCAATGAAAAATATCTTGCAACATTACTAAACGTCTTCAGAAAGAGAAAAATCTGCCCCATTTGAGAACCACAGCCCTGTAACATCTCTTGTTTAATGCCCAAAGGCCTCTTTGCTCACCGAGCTTGCAGCCTTTCCCGCAGGGAGACACACATTTTCCACCATGCATGCTTATCAAAAGCAAGCTAGTTTCTTTATCCAAATCTGTTCAAGCTACTTTTGCTGCAGTTCCTAATTATATGAATTAATTAAATTAACACATGAAATATTTTTTTTTTTTTAAAGTTTCCCAAGAGAAATGAGTGCTTTGGAAACAATAAAGGTGAGTTGGCATAATCAATGTCAAGATAGTATGAGACAAATATGCAGTTAAAGAAAAAGAATTATAAAAGTTTTGAGGGATTATGAGACCAAAGTACTTCAAAAAGATACCAAAATTCTCTCACCACTTGGGAAAATAAAATTGGTTACTAAAACATCTTCTAAGTATACAAGAAAGACAACATAGACCTCTGCTGACCATGGATCCCAACACTCGAAGTCTTTGGCCAACACTAAAAGAGTAGAATGTTTGTGTACATTTATAATTAAATATGCACCATTTTATTAGGAATTACACATGTAAACTATCTTTTTACTTTAACCACCTAACTATACTTTTTAATAAAAACTGTAAGTCAAAGAAAGCTCTGGGGATTATTCAGTTGAAAAAAGAATAAAATAAAAAGGGTGAATGAATAGAAAATTAGATTTTACTAATTTTCTCTCCAGAGGAGGCAGAGCCCCAGTTTATTGTTTCTTTTTTACCTTCTTTATTTACAAATTTAATCTATTTATTTAAAATTGAAATTCAAATATATGTAAATTATCTAACTGTCTGCCTTCATGACTTCATTCCCATGTATGTATATTCCTGTAAATCATTATAGTATGACTACATGCATGAATACATAAACTTTCCCAGTCTCACATTTTTCTCCTTTTTCAAAAGTATTTGTATATGTATCAGTATATATTGTGGTATATTTCTCTATGTGTATATGTGTGTATGTATATTTAAAAATGTACTATATTTATACATATATAACATGTATATATTATAAAAAAGATACAGAATTTACAAGTTTACCTACTACTGTATATTAACAATTATATTGCATATAATTATAAATATGTAAATATAATATGTTAATATATTAAATACACATGATATATAAATATTTAGCAATTATTATGTTACATATATATGTTATGTGGATGTTATATATTTAACCTTCCTCTTCCTATTGAGAAGTTTTTGAGTCACATTGCTCACTTTATAAACAATACTGAAATGTTTATACTTGCACATAGGTGGATTACTTCTGTTGGAGAGATTCCTGGAATTGAAATTATCACAAGAGTTTTCAGGCTGCCTGTCTGACTTTTTATAGCCCTATTGTCAAATGGATTTTCTTACTTCTTGAATGCTTGGCTTCCAGTTAGAATTTAACAGAGGGACAGAAATACAGTCCTATCCCATGAGGGAAGGGGCTATAGAATGAAATCACAGCAATTAGATAGGAGCTTTCATAACTCTCTTGTTCTTTTTTTCATTACTCTGCCACTAGCCCCTTTAAAAGGTGGCAGAATATGCAGATACTAACAACAGTCCCCTCTCCCTCCAAAGCAAGTCTGGACTGTCAGCTGCAAAGGTCACATTCAGTTTCTGTCTGCATGTTTAATTCCCTCCAAGGTCTCGTATTTCACCAATCTGACAAACAAATAAAAAGCTACTCTCAGACTAAACAGTTCCCAGTGCTGCAGTCCCACTCAGTGGCCTTGCTCTCTGGGAAGCACAGTGCCTTTGACGGATGCTTTGGACCACTTCCAGTAATCTTTTGATGTTTCTGCCTCCAGGGAACAACCACCACTTGTAATGAAGCAGCCTTGCTTCACCCTGCCCTGCTCATGTGTGCCTTTTAATTAGCCCAGGGTCACACACTCTGTTAGATAACACAGTGCATTTCTCACATTATGAGATGTAAAATCCCAAATTGTCAAATAAGGGAACTAATGATCTTTGAACTAAACAAGCTGGCATTTTTGTTTTGAGAAAGGTATACCAGTAACCATCTGGGGTTATTTTAAAGCCTTCACCTGTCTTCTTAGCAGCTTCAGTTTAACAATATTAATGCCAGGTGGTTCTTATTTTAGTTTAATTCCTATCAAACCAAGAGCAAAGGTTAATTTCTTTTCTGACCTTTGTGCTTTGGCAAGTGAACATACTGAATATTAAATGAATAAAAATGACTAATCATTGCTTTATATATATATATACATATATATATTTAAAGAGAGTAACCAGGAGAACAAATACCATAACCTTTCTTTTCTTTTACTAGAACTATTAATAACATTAGATAAAATGAAAGCATACAATAATGCAGTTTTTTCTTCATGCTAACTATATTGTCAGCTTTTTGTTGAAGTATGTAGTTGGCTGTAGCAGCAATCTATATTGTAGTGAGTAAGTGTCCTGTGTTTAAGTTTTGTTTGTGATGGCCCTGGAAAGGACACAACCTTGGTAACTGGATTCATTAGTCAGAAAATTCAATGTAAAAATATGTCAGGGGAGAACTCCCTGGCCATAGCTAGCTATTAAAAGCTACTAAAAGGTTAAGTAATAGTGAATCAGGACTTGGGGATGGAGGAAAGATTCTAAAGAAACTTAGAGGTAGCCACCTCTTATTTTGAAACTGATGACCTAGTCCAGTAATTTGCAAATTTGGTAATACATGCTACCAATAATACATCTGTGTGCCCAATTTTGTTAATCATTGCAATAAGCATCCAGTGCAGTCAGTTTTGGTGATCAATTGGTACCCAAAACACAAACATAGGCATTATAATTTCTTACCAGTACACATTCAACATGGTCACTTCTACAATAAAAGCTCTGTGTGTGTGTGTGTGTGTGTGTGTGTGTGTGTGTGTGTGTGTGTGTAAGAGATAGCATGCTTAATTCTCTTAATGACCAAGATGGCCTTACAGTTCTCAGTTTGACTAAACTTTAGACAGGCTTCTTCCTGACTATTCTTAGGTCCTATACTTCCTTTTCCTTAGAGCAGTCACTTGAGAAAATTTGCTATTATGGATTTTTTTCTCTGTTCCTTTAAGATGTAAAACTTCTACAAGCCAGGAATGTCCTACTCTTAGACTTAGGAGCAGTCCCTCTGAAATGCAATCATCGAGAAAGATAATGCAGTCTTTGTGGGAGGGTAAAAGCCTAACATTTTATCCTTAATCTGATAAAAAGTATTTATTTCTAAAAATATACGAAAAACTTCATATTTAATAGTAAAACGTTGAATGCCTTCTTTTTTTTAAATTTTATTTTATTAGTTTTAAGTATACAGTACATTGGTTAGATATTTATGTAGTGAAATAAAAGCCTAACTTTTATCATGGACATTTGGCAAACAGGGACGGTTTAATCACACTGACCATTTCCCCAAACAAGTTTTTCAATACTTTTCCATTAGCTCACAAGTGTTTAAAAAAAATGTTCACTTCTATCATATTAGTCTTGAATAAAGTCTTCTTTGCCATTTGTAACAAGTGCCTGATACAGTTTTTATTTTACGCTAAGTACCAGATCTTGCCATTGGTTCTGTGGAACCCCAATATCATAATCAAGGGCCTAATATTTTTTAATGTTATTTTATTATTAGTTTCAAGTATACAGTACATTGATCAGACAGTTATATAGTTTACGAAATGAACCCCCTGATTGCTCGTTCTTCCCTCTGGCTCTCCACCTAACCATTACATTACTGCTAACTGCCTTCCCTATGCCGTGCTCCTCATTCTCGAGATGATCTATCAATTACTAATTTGTACTTCTTTAACTTTTCACCCCTTTCTCCCAGCCCATCATACCCCTTCCCCCTTGGCCATCAATAGATTGTCCTCTATATTTGTGAGTCTGTTTTTGATTAGTTTTTTCTTTTTGTTTCTTAGATTCCACATATAAGTGAAATCATATGGTATTTATCTTTCTCTGTCTGACTTATTTCACTCAGATTCATGAAAGTAATTAGGAAGCTTTCCCTCATCTTGAGTTTTTTGTAATAGTTTGAGAAGAATAGGTGTTAATTCTTTGAATGTTTGATAACATTCACCTATGAAACCATCTGGTCCAGGACTTGTTTTTAGGGAGTTTATTGATTACTGATTCGATTTTGTTGGTGGTAATCAATCAGTTCAGATATTCTATTTTTTCTCAACTCAGTCTTAGGAGATTGTATGTTTCCAGGCATGTATCCATTTCTTCCAGATTGTTTAATTTGGTGTATAATTGCTCATAGTGTTTTCTTATGATTCTCTGTATTTCTGTGACATCCATAGTTATTTCTCCCCTTTCATTTCTGATTTTATTTATTTGAGTCCTCTCTCTTTTTTCCTTGATGAGGTAGGACCTAGTTCTTAATTGCTGTTTCTAAGAGTGGGTGCCTCTTATATTTGACAGTTTATTTAAAAACACATAAGGTTGTGTCGTTGGCAACACCTGAAAATAGAAAATCTGTAGTCTTGTTTATCATGAAGAATGTGCTGTAAAAATATAGATTTTTCTCTCCTAACTTTTAGATGACTTTCAGTCATGAGGATGTTGACTGCAATCAGTTAATTCTCTTTTGGAAATTAAATGAGAATATTCTAAATCAAATAATCTTTATAGATTTTTTAACTTTAAGATGTAAAGTATAAATTATAAAATAGACAGGTAAAAAGTTTGATTCCAGGGTTTTACTATTAATTTGTTACTATTCATAAGCCCAATACAGTTGAAAATATAATTAGTATGATCATTCTTTAGCCTTCAAGATAATAGGTATTATTACTCAACAATTTCAACTAATTTATCTTTAATTAATAAATTTAAAATTTTAATTAAATTTATCCTTACATAATTGTTCATAATGCAAGTAACCAGAAGAAATAGAAACTCTATTTTATTTTTATCTCTAGAATGTGATTTCAAGGATTCTAAAACACACATTCAAGTATAGCTCCATCTACATGATTGTGTGAGGTTAAAATTCAATAAGGTCTGATGACAAAAATCCTGAGTTAGATAATTCTATGCACGATATGATAAGTGAGATGTCTTTTAATGAACATTACATGATCTTTGACTACATAATATCTTGTCTTGTTAGAATCACTGAGGAACACTTGATGGAGGACACATTTTATCCTCTGAAACTAATAACAAAAGGTAGAGGGATTCACAGAAGGAATGTAAGATCCTAAGTAAATTATTTCCTTTACAAATAATTTAATCAATTCTAAATTACCGAGTGTTTAAATACATCTAACATTTTCTAAAAATACCTCCTGTTTGGAAATGGAGTTTAGGACTACGCATTTGTGAATGAAATAATTATTATCTTTATTCATTCCCAGGTCTCTTTTTAGAAGGGAAAGCTAGAATGGCAGAAACATGGCAAACATATACTAATATTCTGCCATTTCATATTTGCTGGGAAGTTTGTCTTGAGTTTGGGTTTACTTCAGAAGCAGACCCAGAGGTAAGGATCTCCATGTCATTCACATATGTTGTTGGTGAGGGATACCTACTGACCTTAGGAATCGAGAAAAGAGACATCAGTGGAAGGCAGGTTATAAAGGTTATGTTCTGTTATCACAAATTCAATTTGTGTGACTGTAGCTTAACCTGCTGTGGAGAACCTGAGAAACACAATGAAATAAACAACTCAGTGACTGGGAGGAGTGAGGGACCTGGGGTATTTGTAAAACAGTTCCCACTGATAATGGATTGAGTGATGCTAGGTGAAGAGTGTTGTAAATTACCTTTAAAGTGACAATAGAAACCCTCAGGCAAAGAGTTGATGACAACTTCCTGCCCAAGCCCAGAGATAGCATGACCTTTCTTTTTTCCAATCCTGCCATTTCCTGTAGCCACTCAGTAAATCAGATTTTTAAGTTCTTAAGAGACAATGTTTTGGCTTCTTAGATTCTAAAGAATTTTTACTGGAGCACGCTAAAAAATGTTACATAAGTAATCTGAAGAAAAAAAAAATCCTGTACTACTCACATCATTTTAATATTATATATTATTAATAATTCCATGTATTTGAATCACATATTTTATCAATCCTAGGAATTTCATTAAAATTATAAATATTTTAAATATTTATTCTCTTCTAGCACAAAAACATTCTGAGTGATTTTTATTGTGGCTTTGGTTCCCTTTACATCAGTGTTTGATTATGTGGAAGTATTTGTAAACTATGAATTTAAATAATGATTCTTTCTCTTTTATCTGCCGATCATTTATAATTATCTTAAATAAGATGAAACTCATCCAGGATGAAATTTGGAGAAAAAATACAAAACAGTTAATTAGGGAAGCCAAGAATGTAAGGATTTTTAACAGGTGAAAAGTCAGTATCAAATAGCATAAAAATGTCGTATAAGAAAAAGACTATTAAGTATCTGTTGTGTTTTAAAGTTCCCCAGAGTCTGTAAATCAAGTTTCTTCTGTTCTCTTTTTAAGACAAGGCTCTCCAAGGATCTGGGGTCCTATTCCTAAACCCTAGTACAGTGGTTATAATACATTATCTGTTGGCGGATCTTCCATTTGCCTAAACGTAGCCATGATGTTACTCAACACAGTTTACCTACAATATCTCCTACACTGAATCATTTGTTCAATAACAAAGTCAAAAATTACCTATTTCCCACTCTCAAAAAGGTTATAAGTTAATTAAAGAAAACTAATCAAATTAGGAGTGCATACACATACAGCACACACATACACACGCAAACATGGTTATACGTTATGGGGAGTGCTACAAAAAAAAAAAAAAAAAAACATTAAAATGTGCTATAATCAACAAAATAGAATCAGTATACCATTCAGCAGTTGTTTCGGCATGCTTTTTTTAGGGCATGCCTTTCTGTTAAAGTAACTTTTAACTTGAGAGATAAAGAATAAATATCAGGGATAAAAGACAAGAGAAATTCCAAGCAAAATAACAACAAAATGAAGCTAGACAATAGGCAGTTTGGGAAACCATATTTACATATCACATGTCCATTAAACTGACATATAAAATAGCCCTAAATCAATCAAATAAAAAACGAAACAAATCAAATTAATATGTATATGAGAAAATATTCCTATTTGAAGCAATGTCACTCAAAGTATAAGATGCTTGGCAATTTCTTCTTCGTTTGTTTTGTTTTGTATGTGGAAAGGTGCTTGTTTTACTTGTAAAGGCAGAAATTAAGTAATAATTATGATTACTGATAAAGTTTCAGAGGTAAAATTTCCTGAAGAGACTGGAAGAGTAAAGTCATGTAGCCACATTTTTTTTTGTCTGACAAATGCAAAATCCACTGAAAAATATGCATTATTTTTGACCTTTTACTGTTCCTAGTGATTTAGCAATAGCAACTAAATGAGTATATAAATAAAGATTTAGCTACAAGACATGGATACAATATGGATTATTTATTATAGGTTATAAGTAGAATAGTATAGGATAAATGTCTCATATTAGATGGTAACTCAAGTTATCTGGGTTTCATATAAATAAACATTTTAAGAACTAAAATTTATGTTGCAGACATATTTATTACATATGATATCTTCATAGAAAATTTTTGAATTTAAAAGATATTTAAACATTTGTGGAATTTGGCTTCATGATTTTACATATACTCTCATAGTCTTTGTTTTAGACAACATCAACATGTCTCAACATAGATGTAGACACAGATGAAGACATGCTCCAAAATATATAGCTACATCTGGCTAGTGGACCATGTATAATTTACAGCTTTCCAATTTCAGCTTGCTTGAATTTTTTTCTACTTATTTTATAATAGTTATGTGGATTATTATTACTAATAAAATAAATCAGGTCTTAAATGACTAAATTACAATGTTTGTGGAATATTATTCAATAACAAATTTAAATATATATAATTTTTTCTTACATTTCTCCTTAAATAACTTTAAAGAGTTCAATCCAGCCTGATTTTGTCTTATAATAATGTATAGTTGTTACTTTCCAAACGATTTGTCATTTTCATTTGACCTTTTAGTAATTTTATTGCTGTATAAGTAAATAGCTTTCTTGATAAAGACGTAAGAAAACATGTTAGTGAGACAGAAATATAAGTCAAAAGATTAAGGGATATTTTCTAAGCTATTTAGTCAAAACTTGTGACATTTTTAAACAGGTTAAGCAGTCACTAAAATCAAAGATGATATACAAATATTAAGTTGGGCTTAGTTATTTAATTATGTATTAATGTGAGTTCACATAATGGAGCATATAAGAGAAACTTATTTCTAGATGAAGAAACAAAGGTGTAAATAAATGTACCAAAAAAAAAAAAAAAAGAATGTACAATAAGCTCCAAAAGAACATCTTTTCATTCTCAGTGTCTTCCTAACTCAATCCACGTAGCACATTTTGTTTAGATTAATTTCAAATTAAGCCTTTTATCATTTAACTTCCTTGCTCAAAGTCATTTAGTCACTTTCTATTACCAATAGGCTGAAAAACGACTATACATTTTAGAATTTATGATGCTTAATCATTTGGCTGCAACCTATGTTTCTAATTCTAATTATGAATACCAATCAACCAGTGAGAAATTGTTATAGACTGTATCGTTAAGCCACGATTCCTACTCCTGCTGCTAATTCTCGAAATCTCACACTTCAAGCTCTGGATTGTCTAAATTCTAAAGCTTTGAAAATGACCATATTAGTTTTGGTGGAGTTTTTAAAACCATTAAATGTTTAAAAGCACTTATATGTGGTATGTTTCCCTTTTCTTTTCTCCCAAAGCCCTATATAAGACTTACTTAAAGGGAAGCAGGAGTCCCTTGTCCCAATATCTGCACACAGAACAGGCCTTGTGTCTATACCATTTGTACCTGAAAAAATGGAAGTAAATATTTATGCGCTCCTTTGTATTTCAAGTGTACTCTTTGCTCAGGTTGCAGAAGGTGGCATAGATGGTCAGGTGGGCAAAATGGAGAGGAAGTGACTCTTCTTGGTTTTTTTTATTCTTGGCGATAGCTCAGCATTCCTTTACCTAAAACCTCCCCTCTCAACTGGATCAAACTTCTACACCAATATTTTAAAATAAATTTTAGCTAGTGATAAATATTTGGGGAGAGTTAGGGATTCCTTGTTTTGTTTCCACTGTGTGTAAGTACCTCAAAAACTATGTAGAGTAATGACAGGTCGAAAGTTTCTGCGTTATACCAGGTGATACTGTGCTTTAATAACACCACACCAAGTCACATGACTGGAAGCATCTAATCTTTTCTCTACCTAATCATTTATCTTCCAATGCTTAGAGTATGTATATATTCATTTGCAACTCCATATTAACACAGTATTATCAAGAGTACCTTAATACAAAAGCAAAAGATTACAATGATGGGAATATATTTGATTTGAATGAGATGTTTTCAATTATAACATCATATTATTTTCTTGGATTTCCACATTCTCCACTCAGATCTCTCTTATTGATAATTATGCTTTGAATGATTCCTTTCAGAGGAGTTACAAGTGTGTGAAACCAATGAACAATTTATGCAAGACGTTCTAGCTCAATAGCTTGACTAAAAGCAGAAAAACAAGATGTCTCTCACTAATCATTAAGCTGAGACATTTTCTCCCTTTAGTCTATGTTTTAGCATTAGAAAAAGATATGTTCTGGCATATGTGTGTATAAGTAAATCAATCTTCCTGTCACCATTCATTTAAAAAATGGAGATATATTGTTACAGGAAGGAAAACCTTGAAACGGACAATGAGGGTATATTAAATACAGTTTTCAATTGTATATTATGCACGTATACACTTTGAGCATTTTAACATGTGTACAGATATCCATTATTTTATGACTTCATTCATTCAATCCAAACACATGTATTGAGCATATAAACCTATATTATTTTTATCTCTCCCATGATTAGCATTTCTCATACATATGAAGTCCTAAATCCATACTATCAAAAATTATTTTTGTTCTTTCTCCTTTATATGGATATTTAAACTACTTTCTATAACAGGGCAGCTAAATTACAGTTCATAAATATTATCAATCATTTTCACTCAAAATCATGTTTTTTTCTATTTTCAACATTTTTAAAGAGGTGACATTATTGCATGCAAATGACTTAAAGAAAATGGAAAGCAGTGCTGCTACCAATATCAGATAAGAAATAGGCTGCAGATTGGTGAGTAAAGATCAAGATGGAAGCTCCTCAGTGACAGTTAGATTCCTGATTGACAAGGACGCAGCCTGCGTTGCTGTCCAGGCAGACAAGTGGGCTGGAGAAGTGGCATAATCCAGGGAGGACAGCCCAAGAGTTCCTACACGCCGAAATTCTGTGTAGCTGTACTTAGCCTCTAGCTACCTCAGCTTTTAGTCCATCTAAAGCAGAACATGTTTCTAAACTCCAGTGGCCAACTGTCATCCTTCCAGGCTGAATCTTTCTGCTCCCAGTCAGTTAGGGCAGCCTAGAGATTGCCGACGTTCATCGGAGACAGTTAAATGAGATTCTGGTTGTTTATGAGTTCACAGCAAGGGGGTGACTCCTGGTGGAGGGGTGTCGAAAGTGGAAACCTCTTCTAGCTGATTAAACTTGGAGATACACGAAGTCACCAAAAAACTTTAAAAATTTGGGGGAAAAAAGCAATATTATGTGACCCCGAGGTACGCATAATGTATTTTAAACTGTTACATGATGACATATAAGAAGGACTGGAATTCAGATCATTCAACCAGCACCACACAGTCACTAATACATGAGCGTAGACATTCATCGTGGTGCTGGAATATAGGCCAGGAGGACCTTTCTGAGTCCAGCATTAACCACTTGGTTGCTACTCTGTGAAGTGGTACTGAAGGTGCCACAGGAGGCGACAAGGCTCAGTGTAATGATGGCAGGGATGGGACGTATGGATTTGGGAACTGGGAGCAGTAAATATTTACCGAAAGGAAGGACGTAGTTTAATATTTTAAAAGCCAATGTGGATATAGTCCTGCCTGCTGGCTGCATATCAGCATTACATAAAGGATTTTTCTTAAAAAAATATGTCATAGTATTTCATGATGATCTAAAATTGAATCTTAGCTGACTGAATGCATTTGGTTACCTCTTGTTGTCAGGGGCATTTGGATTCTTAAAAAGACTTATTTTAGAATACCGTTAAATATATTCAGGAAATGGCTTCTCTGATGAATGGTGCCACAAGAGTAAAGAGTTACAAACTTCAAGGAGACAAAGCCCCAGCAGCAAGTTATCACAGGTTTTTTCTATTCCGTGACCTTTGTTTTTTCACTGCACATTCAACTCAGATTTACTTTGACCAGTGATTTTAATGCATCAAACATATGTTCATTCAATGGTTAGTTTAATGTCCTAATCACTGTTTACAGATAATATTTAATAGCAAAGGTAAAAGTAATCTTTTTCCAATAGAGAAAAGGTCTACTAGCATGGGTAACTATTTAGCTTAAAGGATCATCTGTTTTATATACCTCTGCCTTTCCTGGTTAATTCTGTTTCTATAGCATAGTTAGTCGTATGTAAGTAAATGGTGCTCAACGTTGTTTAAAACAGATATTTATGACATGCTGCCAAAATGGTGCACTTATGTGTAATTTATCTGTTGAATAGATAGGAGAAACTTCCATTTAGTTTATAAGGTATATATGTAGTCCACTTTATTTTAAATGGGTAGTCACATCAAATTTAAGTGTATCTGGTCTTCTACCAGAGAGTTATTATCAAAAAGCTTCAGATAATATGGGGTCCAAAAAAGATATGCACAATTATTACCAAAATTTTTTTAAGGTTTTGATCTCTTTCCTTTTATATGTGTGTACATAACCATCACATATATGCACAAATATATATGCATGTATTTATACATATTCATTATAGTGGTCTCATTGTTTTTGCATAATATTTTATCAATTCTATTACAAATTCTAATAATCAATATTTTAATATTTATATATTATTTTTTAAATTATACATAAAATATTTACAGGCAATCCACCTTCTCTGATATTTGGATTTTTCAAATATTTTGAAGCCAGAATGAATTTATTTGTTTACCTAATTTTCCTTTCAATACTCATTTCTTTTTTCATGATTAGTTATCAGCTTATGATAACCGGATTTATGGACATTTTTGTAACTTGTTGAGTATTCTTACAAAATAATTCAAGTTGTTTAGAAACTAATGTCCAAGATAAGTATAATCAGACTGCAGATGTTCATCGCAAAAAGTTGAAATGGGCCCAGTGAAGTCATTTAGAGAAGGGTAAATTTTACATACCATTATCAGCCTCTGAGATTTAACCACAATTAACCCTTGAAAATAAAAGTTTTATTCTATCATTCCTTTTAAGAGCTCTTTCTCAACACCTAGGTATATATGTAGGTAGAAGATGATAGATAGATGATAGATAGACCTTATATTAAATATGTTATTTTGGAACTAACTTTTGTAATTTAATATATTGCCAAAAATGTCGACATATATTTCCAAATTGTTTACAAGACTTATGTGCTAACTTTTTTTATTACCAACATGTTAAAATGAACAAACATATGCATCATATCCAGTGAAAGTGAAAAATTGCTACATAATATATGAAACTGTTAGAAGAGAAATAAAGTGAAAAATCCTATGAACATAAATTAAAAAGTATCTTAAATTCAGAGCAATTTCTTAGCAAGGTGAAACATTTCAAGAAGGAATATATATCCTAAAAGCTAAGTATATTTTAATGTTATGTCACAGATGGAGATGAAATATTGGTCTGTGTGAGGCAGCAACAGGCAATCAGACATCTATATACATGGGACCCTGAAAGGACTGTTCCGCAATAAAAAGGATGTCAAATTAATGAAACATCACATCAGTTCTGGTCTGAGTTGTGTCCCCAAAAAATGTATATGTTGAATTTCTAACTTTTAGCACCTCATGACCATATTTGGAAATAAGTTTCTTATAGAAGTGATTAAGTTAAAATGAGGTCATTAAAGTGTGCCCTAATCCAATACGAGTGGCATCCTGATAAGAAGATGAAATTTGGACACAAACATACACAGAGAGAGAGCATCATGTGAATATGAAGATGGTCATTTACAATTCAAAGAAAGAGACCTCAAAATAAACAAACTCTGACAATACCTTGATCTCAGCCTCTGGAACTGTGAGAAAATGAAGTTCTGTTGTTTAAACAACCCAGACTCTGGTACTATGTTATCACTGCCCTAGCAAAGTGATGTATGTATTGTTGTGATGAGGCTTTGCTCTGGTGAGGGAGTTCTCCCATGATGAAAGAAGAGACCAATCCATAAGCATAACACTCAGATGCACTTTTCCAAGTAGAGGATAAGATTCCAGCTTAAAAGACACAGAGAAGATAATAATTTCTTGCTTAAAATGTGGTTATGGACAAAAATTATAGTCATCACAGGTTGCTCAACCACTTTAAGATGTTCACTCTCTCACACACACACAGACACACATACAACAAAAGGTTTATCACCTTGAAAAACGTGAAAAACAGAGAAATGATGAGATGATAAAATGTATGTTTTATATAATAATAGAGATGAAAAAATCATGAACAATGAAAGAATAATATTAAACAAGAGAAGCACATTTTAGAAAAAAAGGGACATATACTATCAATGGAGGTAAAATGTATTTATTGAAATTTGAATCTTGTCAATTTATGGCTTCTTCCTTTCTCGAATGAGGAGTAGCGTTCTTTATTTTAATGAAGTCACATATATCAATCTTTCCTTTTATGTTAGTGTTTTCTTGTTGAAATAATCTGTCCTTACTCCAGTTATGCAAATATTCTAGTAGTATTTTTGTTTTACCTTTTATGCTTGGATTTGATTCTTTCAATGGTGGAGATTATGGAAGGGTCAACTTTCACTTTTTTATAGAAACAAAAGGCTAAGAACTATTTATTTAAAATCAGATTTTTTCTCCACTGTTCTTTGTCATAAATGAAATGTCCATGTTGTAAAAAAAATTTTCTGGATGTTTTTTCTCTAGTGTTCTGCTGTTATCATGGAGCGGAGGGGTGTTCGTAGCACATATAGGCCAAAAATATCTGATATCTTTATAGGTAAAGAATACCTATAAATTAATT
Source organism: Eidolon dupreanum (assembly GCA_028627145.1). NCBI lineage: Eukaryota > Metazoa > Chordata > Mammalia > Chiroptera > Pteropodidae > Eidolon > Eidolon dupreanum. Next base: position 91,859,033 of record CM053501.1, read on the forward strand.
AAAGAAGGCAGAAAACTCAATAGGTTTAGACAGGCACTTCAAAAGAGGATTTACAAGTTGCTAGTAATCATATGACAAAGTTCTTGATTATGTTAATCACCAGGGAAATGTAAACTAAGATCTCAATGATATAACACTACAAGTAAAGCAGAAATACTAAAAGTGAAAATATATGGCAATACCAAGTATTGGCATGAAAGTGAAGAAATAAAAATGCTTGTAACTTGCTGGGGGAAGTAGTAAATTGGTATAAATTATTTGATAATACATTAAGATTAATCAACTAAATTTGAAGATATGCATGCAAATTTGCAGAAAAAGACAGTTAAAGTATATCCATATCCAAAAATTAATACAACCTATCAACAATAAAATGGATACATAAATAATGAGATATTTATAAAATACAGTACTATACAGCAAAATTAATGAGAAAATAAATATCTGCTGCACCAACATGATGAGTCTTACTATGTGTTTAAAGATTTTTATTACATAAATGTCAAAATAGACAAAAAATAATTATGGTTTGCTTATGTTAGACATAATGGTAGTGATAACCTTTAAAAAGAATGCAGGAGTATTTGAGAAGGTCACTAAAAGTTTTCTGGGTATTCTTCTAATTTCTATTAGAAGAATAGACATTTCTTGGCGTAGATGGTACTTACATGATTATATATTCCCTTGGTTTTGAGGTACACATAAATCCAGTTCACTTCTCTGTTATGTATGCTTAGAAAGTCAATAGATGTGAGAAATTTCAGATAAAGAATTATAATGACATTGTAGTTTATGAATCAATTTAGAATTAAATCAACATGAAAAAAGATAATTCCTAAAAATTGAAGAGAAATCAAAACAAATAAATTTAACTATATATCAAGTTGTTTACTGAAGAAGGAGTTATTTCTGAAGGTGTCTTCAGAACATTATATTCTTACACTATATTCTTAGCCAAATATATTTTGTAATCAAATAAAACTTTAAATAAACCTTGAAATCTATGCCATTGTGTTCTGTTCAAAGTGACACTAATTATTACTTTGAAATATATATGGATATTTTTGTAAAGGTAGATAAATATAACAAGTAATTAGCTAAGGTTAGATTTTCAATATAAGAGAACAAAGAAATGAAAGTTTAAAATCCAAGAAATTTTTTAAACATGCCATAATACTAAATATAAGTTTGAAATATCAATATAAATACATTATTTTTTTTTTTAACTTTCAGCTTTCCTAACCCTTTACACTACAATGACACTATTGACACATGAACTAAGTGACCATGATGACCAAAACTTAAGCTAAATAGGGGCCCAACAGTAAGAAATTCTATGTACTAAGGCAGGTCTGGCTACTGTGCCTGTTAATACTCAACCTGTCAGAACAGAGATCAATGCAGAACTGTAGATATTGCATGCACTGTTGCTCCACGAGACCAAGAGGCCACTTGACAAATTAGCAGCATCGCTGTGTGTTCTTCCTCTGTTCAGCCCCTAGGGAATGTTTTTAACCATCTTCACAAAGCTTTGCCAGTTAAGCTCCTTATCTTCTCCTTTAGCCTTCCCTGTCATAACAGTAATTGCAGCCTCCTGGAAGTTAAGGGCTGAGTCCCCACCTCTGTTACTTTGGAGCCCCATCCTCTAGCTCAGTGACTGCCTCTTTCGTGTCAATCCTGTCCCACAGAGGAAGGACAGTGGCCCTGGCTCCAGTCTGGTTATTTCTTGCAACTCTTTTGTTTTATAATCTCTTTCCCATATTAGGCCAGCGTGTTCTCAGGCACATTTTTTTTCCCCCTGGGATTTATCACTATCATCACCCTGGCAGTCAATAAAGGGTCTAGCGGTACCTGCTGAGGAAAAAAAACTTTCTGCCTTGTGAGGCAGCGCCTTCTCTTTTTCTGCAGCATACTCCAGCATAACAGAATGGCTAGTCCTTACCAAGAAAGAGTAGGCAAGCTCTGCAAGCTCTGAGAGTACAGTAGAGGCTACAGTTAGTGTACCTGCGCTTGTTTCGGTTGCCTAGGATTTTCCCATAAGGGCCCTGACCTTCACGTAACAGACCTGCCATGGCCAAGCATCTGAATATCTTTGGAGGTCTCCAACTATAACAAAAAGGTCTGCAGCCTGATGTTCACCTTCAGTCTGCTTTTCCACTTTTAGAGATAAGGACTTCCTTTAAACCCCTCTCTCCTGCATACTTAGCTATTAATTGCTTGTTAATAGTCCTCAGTCTCTTAATGTCCCTCTGATAGCAGCATCAGTGCAACTTAACTAGTCAGTTTTATTGTCTTTGTAGGCACTGTCCTCCCTTCCACTCTCTGCTGCTCATAGTTTTTGAATGCCTGAACTGTCACTCCTTTCACAGCCTTCACCACTGGATCATTTTCCAAGGTAACTGCCAGCGAAATATTTAGCAGCTGAGCTTCTATCTCGTGCCAGGACAATCTGCACACCACCTACCAAATGTATCCCACCTTTGATATATGGTATATGAGCTAGTCCCAGCTTCCTTACTTTACCACCTGTATTCTTGGAACACTTCTGTTACTACTTGTATTAGCCCTGATTCTTTAAGAAATAGACACCTAGACTGTATTTTTCATGCATGTGATTCGTTAAGATCAATGCCTACTAAGGTAAAAAAGGAAGGGATCAGGAAAGGCTGGGAGAGCTACTAGACTATTATGCAGATCTAACCCCAGATGAAGAAGAGAGGGAGAATGAAGGAAGATTAAGCAGAAGCATCTTAGAAAGCAAAATGAGTCTAAGCTAGTTCGGCGAGTCCATTCCTGACCCAAAGTCACTCGTAGGTTGAATCCACTGGGATCCAGGAACAGGACAAACTTTATATCTCAGCCATGGTCAGTCTTTAGCTGGAGTTTGTGAAAAGTATAGCCTCAGTATAAACACAGTTAGGAATTACAGAATACAGTAGTTGAAGACATCAACTAACTACATTGTCTACAGACAGAGGTGAGAGGCACTTTTTCATGGCTGCCTCACGTATCTAGGTCTGGACATCTGAATGTAACACTGACGTATCCAAGTATATTTAAATTTAATTATCAGACATTGAGTAGTTTTGGTGTATTATGCACTACATGACAAAGATAAATACAATATTGATGATTGCCAGTAGATTTATTTAAGGATATGTAATAATACATTAGAAGTATGTTTGGGTTATAAGGGGTGCCTAATAAAGGATATAATCAGATATATTTGGGAAGTTAAAAATAATTCACAGAGAATGCATATAGTTAAGGTAAATATATGTTTTCTAATTAATAAGAATAAGAGGTAGCTGTGGAAGAAAAAGGTATAAGCATTTGCCTGAATAAGGTCTGAAATAGACTTAAAAATGACACAGTGAGAAAATTATTAATGTTTTGACAAAACAGCAGTGTAAAGAATGAATCGGAGGAATTGTGGGGCAGGGATGGGAGAAGGTGAAGTTAGGCTGAGAAAAAATTTCTAAGATCCCATATGAAGAAAACTGTAGCCAAAAAAAAAAAAAAGAATAGACACTGTACCATGTAAGTAATGGGGACCCATAATTGGATTTCAAACATGGCAGTGTTATCAGAAATATACATGCATTCATTCAGTAAGCATTTACTGAGCCTCTTCGGTGTTTTAAAGTCTATAATAGGTGGCTAGAGAAGTAGAAAATAAAACAGACTAAATCTGACCACATAAAGCTTATATCCTAGAGGCTAAGAAAACAAATAAAAATTAAAATAAGAAATGTCTACAGTATACTATTAAGTGATAAGTGATACAAGGGAAAAGCTAATATAGGAAAAGAGGATTAGAAGTGAGGGAAAGGGTGGTTTTCTCTGGAGTGTGGGAAAATAAGACTGATGGAAGGAGGTTTAAGAGAGATTAGAGTAAGAGAAATTGAAGGTAGAGAGTTTGAGTGATTCCAAGGAGTTTTTCTGTAAAGGGAAATCAGAGACAGCAGACAAGTAAATTCCAGAGAAAAGTATAGTTAAGGGGATGCTTTTTATTTAAGATCAAAGTAATAGCATGATAGCATATAAATGAAAATAATACAACAGAGAGGGAAAACTTGTTGATCTAGAAGAGTGTAGTGTGAATGATTGGAGTGGATTGAAGAGATATCTAGCACTGAATTGGAAGAGCTGTCCTCATCTATATTAACATGAGGAAAGACAGAGTATACAGGTGTGGGTACTGCAAAGTAGATAGAGAATTTGGAAGCTGTGTTTTACCAAAGAGCTGAGAATTGATTTGTTTGGAAACAGAATTTTAGGCAAGGGGGCAATTATGAATCTACTACAATAATCCATGAGAGAGTAAGGAAGTAGAAGTCAAAGATGAGTATTGAAAATATTACAAAAGTACCTGAGTGGAAATAAGTGACTAATCTGACATAGGTGGAATAAGAATGAGAAGTGTCAAGGATGACTTCCAGTTATTGGCTTCCTTGATGATAATAAAGATGACAATCCTTCTGGTGGAGAACATGGAGCACATAGAGCAGAAGGAACTCGTTTGTTACAGCTAAGTACAGAGTGCTACATAATGACCAGCTGATATCTGCAAGTCACTCATTGGATCCATTATACTGGGGTTCAGAAAAGAGTACTCTGGGATAAGGATACAGATTGTGATGAAGCTCACCTATAGAGTGAAAGGACCAAAGCATCAGTGTTAAAGGGTGGGAATCTAGGGAGGATGGCTTTTCAAAAGCCAAAGCAGAGACAAGAAGAGAAAGTAAGTTCACCATAGAAATATAGTGAGCAATGAATAAAGTCAAGGAGTGTAATGAGCCTAATAAGTCAGTAATTAAGAACTCACTGGGGAATTCTTCCAAGACAGAATCAATGGAGCATTGAAGATGAAATCCTGACCAAAGTATGCTATAAAGCAAATGGGAGTAAAGAACAAATAATTCCCCTCCAAATTTCCCCTGGTTGTTATTTGGATGCCTAGCTCTGTGACTGTGGAAAGCCTTAAATATATAGCACAAATCAAATTCTATCAGCTGTATTGTTTCCCAGTCATTCCAGATGTATTTGATCTTCATTTGAATAAGCCCAAGGTTAACTGCATCCACTTAGTTGTCATCCAAGAGCCCGTGTTTTTCAAGATTCAAAGGCATTGAGAAGATCCATCCTTACGTATGATATAGAGGTATAGGATCAGGTACCTCTTTTCCCCATTCTTTCCATCTGCCTATCCTCTACATGAACCTCCCCTCAATCTTCATGTCAGTTAAGCCTTTGTCTCAGAGCACAAAATCTCAGTTGAAAACTAACTCATTACTACATGATAATTATTATGGGTATCTAAAAGATTCATCATTCAAAAAATAAGGATGAAATCCAGACAAAACTCTCCTGAGGTTGTTGACCTTGCGACAGGCTTGGACCTTCCATTTAGTCTTCATTTGTTGTGTGACTACTAGAATAACTCTTCCTACTTTAGTGCTGTAGACTTTAATGTTTCTCAAACTCTCTGTGCTTGCTATACACAATTCACTGTATCCATCTGTCCCTACTTACACAGGTAGAGCGATATCTATCTCTATGCTATATAGAGAGCTATACATGCATAAGTCGATGATGCCCAAACTATTTTAAAAAATTATTTAAAAATTAATATTATACATTATGTTTTTGTTTTTACAAAGTTTTATGAAACTTCCTAATAAAATGTACTATATCGTTTCACATGTTTACATTATGGTATAAAACAATATTTCTAAATATAATTACCATTGCTATATAATATTTTTTTTTAACATTTACAACAAAGGACTGGCAAACTAGAAGCAAACCAAATTTTGAATATAGCATATACACAACTTGGAATGAATATTGAATATTGATGACAAATAAATTGAATAATATAGTAGTATCCATCACAAATATTTTGACTCAACTTTATGTTCAATATTTATTTCCCGTATCTACTTGAAGTCCACATTTATCAACTCATTTAGTTAACACTGTGTGTTTGTATGTGTGTTTGATGATAAAATTTTATATCACAAATTTTAAAATATCTATGTGAGTCCTCTTTAGGTTGGTCTCTTTGTTCAGTTTTACATTAGTCTAAACATTTTAAAAATAATTATTGCTTTCTGAAAATCAATTAAATATTATTACCTTGTCAATTTTCCCTATATCAAGACCAGCTACCCACTTTTCTCTGAAAAGCGTTGGTTACTTTAATTGGATAATAAGACAATTAATGGATTGAGAGTGGGAGTGGGGAATAATGAAATCATATATTTTAGTAGAAATAGTATCTACAATATAATTTGTTGAAAATAATTAGTAGCAATTCATGCTGAGAAATATAGACATCATATACTTCACTGATTCAGAATATTTGCTATCTGGCTATGAGGGATAGATATGGTATAAAATAAAAATAAAATGATCACAACAGCTTTAAGTAAATGCCTGCTAGGGTATTTGATTAGAAATAAATCAGACAAATCTGCCTTCTAGTTGAATATATGAAATGGAGATTTGACCACATATAGGAAACTCGACAAGTATAAAACACACACACTGTCTATTCATAAATATGTCTAGATTGTCCTTTCAATAATTAATACATTAATGCAGTAATTAATGAACTCAAGTCTAAAAGAAAATAGAAAATTATAGAATCATGATTATATTTGATGCTTCAGAAAGTAAGTAAAAGGCCTTTCCTTCTATGACTTAAGCAAGGTGAAAAGAGTAAGCTTATTGGATTTTGAGATAAATTCACATGTAAGAACTTATTAACTTTTCTAGGTGACATAGAATACAATAATATAACAGTAAGGTATAGAATAGTTGGTCAGTAATTTAAATATATACTCTCTAAGGGACATCTAAAATTCTGCTTGAGAACTTTGTTTTATTTTTTGAGGCAATTTGTGATTTATAAAATTGAAGATGAAAAAAAGAGAAAGAACTGCCCAAATGGAAAATAAATTATTTTATCCATTAAACTATTAAACATTCCCATTCAAATATCAGTATGAGCTATTATTAAATTATAACCTGTTTGCCTTTTTGTGAATTACCATGACTGATTAAATCAAGCTCAAGTGACTCCTGTTATTCTGAAGTATGTACTTATTTCTTGTTAGGAGTCTCTAGTGAATCTACATATGTTTACCTATAAGAAAGAGATACTTCTCATTAAGGTAATATTTGTCAAAGGAAAATTAAAAGGTGAATTTATATACTTAATATTTTCGGTTTGAAATCTTTTAAAAAATTAAATGAGAGATTTTTATGCACATATAGAAAATACATTAAACCTAAATATTTTAAATGTAAATCTTATGATGATTGATATTATAGTCAATTATTCAAAATGAATGATTTGTTGAACTGTAGACCTTTCCTCAGAATAGGGCTATTGTTATGTATTCTTACTTCAGTTACTTAATTTTACTTCCTGTGTTTTCCCATGACATTTATTCAGTTACATTTGAATGATTTACTTTAAAGTGTTTCACAGTTTTTATGGAAGTTGAAAGAATTTGGAAAAAAAGCAAAGAAGGAATAAAACCAATTAATAAATACCAAAGCCCTAAAAATCATTTGTTACATACTTATACTAACTGGGAGTTATTAAATAAAATTTTTCATGGAAATTTTGAAATCAAATATTTTAAGAATATCTTCAGTTTTACCCGACTTAACATTAATTTTACTACCTTTTACTTCATTGATTTATTCAATTTAAAAAAAAAAAAGATGTGCATAATATTTTCTAAGGGAGGGGGACACTAAGGCTCAAGTACCACATTAACATAATTTTACTGCATTTAATATCCACCTGAATAAAAATCAATATCAGGAATGTGTCCTCAACTTTTATGCAAACAGTATACTAGTTTCAATTTACTATCCTAACATAGTATCTAAAAAACAAGTTTTCTTTCAGAAGTATGGAAATATATTATTTTCTGATCTTATTTACAATGTCACTCAGCTCCAAAAATAATAAATCTAATTTATCTATCTACTTTTTTAAACTTAAGTTGAATCAAGAAAAATGTTCAGTTTAACATAGTACAAAACCATTACTTATGGTAACTAAGCCATAATCCCAGTGTTCGCCAAAAGAGGCAAATTCATCTGTAAGCATGCCTACTTTACATATTTATTTAGGTAATTTAACAATTTACTGGTCTATGAAAATAACCTTTCGCAAAATTTATTTTTGACATATTGATACTCTGCTATATGAATCGACATATGTCTAAGCATGGGAGGTTGTATAACAAATGATACCTTGTCACATAATATGACGCATGTGTGGATGTAGGCTATATAACATATACATTAATAAACTTTCCACTGACATTAACAAATGAGCTCTTGGTTTATGGAGTGACTGTGAAACATTTTCATCTCCTGTGAAGGACAAAAAAACAAGCATAAAGAAAATGTGGGCACAGACCCACAAAATGTTCCGTTAAGTAAAATTGGTCACCTACAGCTAGAAGTGATCTTACAAGCCAGTCGTAATTCTCTGAGCCCCTCTCTCATTCTGAACCTTACCTTTTTTCTTCTAATCAAATAAATAAACAAACACCTTTATCAAATATACAGTAAGGCTTTGTGACATATATATGATGTGTGTGTATATATATATATACTTTGATTTGTCTTTAAAAATTGACATTTATTTATTTATTTGTTAAAAGGAAAACAAAAACACCTTGTGGAGAAAAATTTTTTTTTTCTTCTTACATATTTTATCACTTAAACTTCATTATGTTTTTTTTTTTCCTGTCTATAAATGCAAACACAGTTCATCTTGGAGAAGTATCCTTTGCCCTGGCAATAATTATATGAATATTCTCTGTTGCAAGCCAAGACTGTTTTCCCATGTTCACAAAGGACTATATATATCAGGCCATTCTAATGACACAGAGTAAACTCTATAAGTACAGTAGCAGTGGTTAATGGATACTTTTGTTCAAACTCTTGTTTGTTCGAAATGTCTCATACCAGAGGCATACACCAGACTGCTGCTTTTAAAATGTAGGTGGACTTGTCCTGAAATCTGCAGTAATCATCAGGCCGGTCAAAAAAGATTAGCAGAACTGCTTCTGTATGACATGAGAAAACTGTCTTATTTTCTATTTCCTACTTACAACTTGAACCTGTATACAAACTTTTAATGATCCTTGAGAATATTTTTTCAAAGAAAAATTCAGGAAAAGATTAGATTTCCAACTAAACAAGACAGTTTCAGTATTAAAACAAAAGCAAAACCACTTTTTAGTTCAAATTTGTGAGGACCTAAATCATAGAGGCTTAACATTTATTCCTTTAAGACATATTGAGAACATAGTCTGTGGCAGGCAGTGCAATAGATATTAGGTTAAATACAGAAATATCAAGAAATTTTCTTTCTACAGAGAGAAAAAAATGGAAAGGATTAGGAGTAACTATAGTTTATGCGAATTTACTGTTCACAATCTTTCAATAGCATGTGCTTTTTAAGGACTATTATTAACATATCCAATCTACTGTTCCAAATAAAGTAGACAATAACATCTAATTATTTCCACCACAGGTTGCCACTATAGTACAATTATTTTTAGAAAGAATTTAACAATGCATATTAGTAGTCTCAAAAATCATTGTGAAATCAGAATCTAGGGATTACTCCCAAGGTAATGGATTGAGGATATGGATAAGGATTGCACCTTTATCACAGAGTATAATTTAAAGTCATGACTATCTAATTAGAGTTACTTGATAAATTGTTTTTGCAAAAATAATGTAGAATATGATTAAAACATTAAAATTTTATTTTACATGGGAATATTTTGATTATATAGTAAAATTATTAAACATGTATCATTAAAAAATAAAGATGATAGAATCCCATTTTAAAAAGTCACACACATGTAGGAGACATCAAGGAGTATTGATTTTTCTTTTATTTTAATCATCTATCTAAGTATTTATGTAACTAAAAGCTTGTGTGTTAAAATATAATTATTTTTAACAACATTAAAAATTAAAGTTACAGATATGCCTTGCTTTTTGAAGGTTTGCTTTACACCACTTTGCTTTTACAGAAGACCTACATTAATACCTGTTTTTGCTAACCAAAAGAAATCTAAAGAGAATTGTTTACTTTTACCAAAAAAAAGAAAGATGAAAATCAAAAATAGTTTTCAGCATTTGTTTTGCAGCTAGACATTAGAGAGGCAGTGCATATCTAATAGAGAGTAGTGCAGGAAGCTCCTTCCCCGGGAACTGTACTCAGCATCTCAACATCAAGCCACCATAGCTCTAAACTGTGTCTGTAAGTGAGCATCTGTGTTTTATCTTGACTTATTTTGTGCATCCATTAGCAAGATGTGACCTAAGATAATTGCTGTTTCACTTTTCACCATTTTAACTTGCAAAGGTTTCATAGGAAGGCCCTACTATTGAATAATAGGGAAAACCTGTATAGGTAATGGGTCTTATCAATTCTATTATCTTCACTAACACATCTGAGATCCTGAATTTCCTGGTACTGAAGTTAGAAGAAGTCAACTCAGGTATACTTGGAAGATGAAACATAATTTTCACTGAAAAGAGAAACTAGCGTTCTCAAGCATATCAAAAGCTAAAAAGAACTAAAGTGGCAAAATTCGTTAAAAATCACAGAGAAGCAAAGAAAAAATGAAACATCAAACACCAATCAGACTGTTGTGAGTGATGTAGCATCCAGTGAATAACAGTTTTTTATGTTACTGGTAGAAATATAACTTGCTAGAACCATTTTGGGAAAAAAAAAAGTCTAGAAATTTTATTAAAATAAAAACAAAAATAAATAATAAGCATAGCTCAGTCCCAAAAAGTCTACTCCAGAGACTTCATCTTATAGAAATTGAAGAACCAAAGTGTAAAACTCAGTAAAAAACAACATTTGATTCATTGATGTCTGAAGCACATTTTACAAGGCCAGCATCACCCTGACTTTAAAGCCAGACACTTTTCAAAAAAAGAAAATTATAGGCCAGTATCCCTGATGAACAGAGATATAAAAATTCTCAAAATATTAGTAAACTGAATTTATTAATCCATTAAAAAGATCATTCACTATGAATTAGTGGGATTTATTTTGGGATACAAGGTTGGTTCAACATCTGCAAATTAAGGTGACATATACAACATAAACAAAATGTAGGATAAAAATTATAAGTATATCAATAGATGCAGAAAAAGCATTTGACAAAATCCAGTATCGATTCATGATAAAAACTCTTAGCTAAGTGGGAATAGAGGGAACATACCTCAACATGATAAAAGCCATATATGACAAACCCACAGTTAAAATCAACACTCAACAATTAAAAGCTAAAAGTGTTTTTTTCCTTAAGATCAGAAACAAGGATGCACACTTTCACTACTTTTATTCAACATAGTATTGGAAGTCCTAGCCACAGCAATCAGACAAGAAAAATAAATAAATGTATCCAAATTGGAAAACAAAAAGGAAAACTGTCATTATTGCAAATGACATGATACTATACAGAGAACACTAGAATCCACCAAAAATACTACTAGAACTGATAAGTAAATTTAGTAGAGTAACAGGATACAAAATGAATATTGAGAAATCAGTTGCATTTTTACACACCAATAATAAACTATCAGAAAGAGAAATTAAGTAATTAAATAATCCCATTTACAATTGCAACTTCAACAACAAGAAAAACGAGGAATAAATTTAACCAAGTAGGTAAAAAACTTGTATTCAAAAAATTATAAGACATTGAAGAAAGTAATTGAAGAAGATACAAATAAATGGAAACACATTGTGCTCATGGACAGGAAGAATTAACATTGTTAAAATGTCCATATTACCTAAAGCAATCTATAGATTCAATGCAATTTTTATCAAAATACCAATGGCACTTTTTACAGAACCAGAACAAATAATCCTAAAATTTATATGAAACCCCAAAGACCTCAAATATCCAAAGCAATCATGAGAAAAATGAACAAAGTTGGAAATATTACATCATGTGATATCATACTATACTACAAAGCTACAGTAACTAAAACAGCATGTGACTGGCAGAAAAACACACATAGATCAATGGAACATAATAGAGAACCCAGAGGTGAACCCATGACTGTATAAGTCAATTAACCTATTGACTTATACAAAAGAGGCAAGAGTATACAATTGGGTTAAGATTGTTTCTTCAAAAACAGTATTGGGAAAACTGGGCAGACACATGCAAAAAAATGGAACTGGACCACTTTCTAATACCATATATAAAAATAAACTCAAAATAGATTAAAGACTTAAATGTAAACCCAATATCATAAAACTCCCAGAAGAAAACATGGGTAGTAAACTCTACTATTGTTCTTAGTAAAATATATATATATATTTTTTGGATGTCTCCTTAGGCAAGAGAAACAAATGAAAAATAAATAAATAAACAAATGAGACTGCATCAAACTAAAAAGTGTTTGCGCAGCAAAGGAAACCATCAACAAAATGAAAAGACAACCTACTTAATGGAAGAAAATATTTGCCAATGAGACATCTAATAAAGATTTAATATCCAAAATATATAAGGAACTCATATACAACTTAAAAAAAAGACAATTTAAGTAAAAAATGGGAAAAGGACCTGAATAGACATTTCTCCAAAGAGGACATATAGATGGCCAGTAGACATTTGAAAAAATGCTCAATGTCACTAATCATCTGAGAAATGCAAATTAAAACCGCAATGAGATATCATCTCACATCTGTCAAAATGGCTATCATCAATAAATCAACAAACAACTGTGGTAAGCATACAGAGAAAAGGTAACTTTCATGCATTGCTGGTGGGATTGAAAATTGGCACAGCCACTATGGAAAACAGTATGGAAGTTCTTCAAAAGCTTAAAAATATCTTATGATCCAGCGATTACACTCCTGTGTATTTAACCAAAGAAATCCAATACACTAATTTGGAAAGATATATGTACACCTATGTTCACTGCGGTCCTATTAACAATTGTCAAGATATGGTAACAACCTAAGTACCTATCAATAGATAGTTGGATAAAGAAGTAGTCGATACATATAGTAGAATATTAGTCATTAAAAAGGATGTACTCTTACCATTTGTGATAACATGGGTGGACTTAGAGGGTATTACGTTAACTTAAATAAGTCAGACAGAGAAAGACAAATACAATATGATTACATTTATATATGGAATCTAGAAACCAAAATAAACAAACAATACAGAAACATACTCATAGATACCTACAACAAAAGGATGGTTTCCAGATGGGAGGGAGGTTGAGGGGCTAGGTTAAAAAGGTGAAAAGATTAAGAAGTACAGATTTACGGTTACGTAGGCATGGGGATGTTAAGTACAGCATAGGGAATGTAGTTAATAATATTGTAATAACCATGTATAGTGTCAGAGGGGTATTAGACTTATCAGAGGGATTACTTTATAAGTTATATAAATGTCTAATCACCATGTTGTATACCTAAAACTAATATAATATTGAATTTCAACTATAATTGAATTTTTTTAATTAAATTTTTAAAAAATGTGAGTTCTTGGCTCACCAATGTATTTCACAAAGCCTGTATAAATGGGGTATGCTATAGACCCTCTGGGACTTAATTAGTAATAGGAGAGTAGGTTCAACATAGTACATCCATTCTCCTTTCTCAACTTCTCTGTATGTTACACCAAGAAAGTTCTAATATCTGACCTTTACTGTAGGTTACTCTTGGGTCCAGATTTTGGTCATTCATCCAAGCTAATTATTAGAGGTACTCCGAGCTGATAGATTAATACATTGAAACCATATTTTTGTTTTGTTTTTTCTAGTGTTTTCATGTCAATAATTTCAGCTTGATTCAACATTATATTCTTTTCACCTTATGTTTAACACCCATTAGTTTTGTTTTGTTTTGTTTTGTTTTTTTCCGTAAATATTCCCCAGGCATGTTAATAATTATTCAATCATTGTCAGGTGTGCTACTTTCTCACGAGTCACAGTTTTTAACTTTTCCTCTGGGCCTGGCTGAGAGCTGAGTCTGGTCATAGGTCTAACATCAGTGAGACCAAAGCATTGCCTCACAAAACAATATCCTCAGGAAAGGCAATTATAGGTCCTTTACACAAAAGATATACCACAAAATCATAATGTAGAATTTAGAAAGCAAAATTTTCGAGGACATACTGATATGGCATCATTTACATACAGAATAAAGATGTAAATGGTGCATATATTATTTAGTATTACCAACATATGATAAATGTATTGGATGTTGTAAAGAATTTCACAAATAAATTCAAGACAGCAATAATTACCTCCATGAGCAGGGATATCTGTACAACTAGAGAGGGTTACACAGCAGGTTTCAATAACACAGGTAAAGATTACTTGTCTGCTAAGTATGCAGGTATTCACCATGTTATTCTTAGAATATTTTACAAGTATTTAATTTAGGTTTATACATTTAAAAAAATCAGTCTACGGCCATGCCACCCTAAACATGCCTGATCCTGTATAATCTCGGAAGCTAAGCAGAGTCAAGCCTGGTTAGTACTTGGATGGAAGACCACCTAGGAAGACTCGTTGCTGTAAGCTTTTAAAAAATATATATATATATCAGGTCAAGTGAGGGTATTATGATTCTACTTCAAATATAAAGAAGCAAATATATCAACTATGCTTCTTTTATCAATGATTATATGAAGAATCTGTATTATCTGGTAGAAGGATACACACCACGATAAACTGGTTTTATCTTCACATAATGAATTTTTTTTTATTTTTACACTGGTTTTTATTTTATAATTATAAAAACATCAAATAAATCAAATTTAATATAAAACAATAATAAATAATCACTAGAAATAATCAGATTAAATTTCCATAAATTATCATTTTATACTTTCTAAGATTATAAATTAAAGGTTTAAGAAAATATTAAGATGTATATTGAATAGTTAGGTACTATGGTTAAGGCAAAAACATAAAGTAAAAATGAATAGTGTCTGTGTGTATGTGAATATTTATGTTTGATGCTTCCTTTAGAGTGACTATTAAAAGAAAAAATCTCTGTTACCCTTTTTGCTTGAAAAAAGTATAAATATTTTTTACTGTGCTCTATTTTTTAAAGTATATTTTTTGAAATAAGTTATAGATACATTTAATTCTCTTTCTTCTAATATCTACCTCAATAGGAATCTGAGAGCAGAAGTAAAACCATACATCCATCTTTCACAAGTTCTACCACCCATGCTATATTAAGTAATAATAATACTATCAAACTGGAATTAAAGTGAAAAACCTCAAAAGGGACAAAATGACTTAGGCAATCTGCCTTATGAAATATTAATAGATTAACTAAAGTTTTACATAAACTTTTTATGTATATAAGTTTATAAACTTTCTATTTCACTTCAGTATTAATTGAACATATGTCTCATTATCTTTCTTTTAATTCTAGATAATGTGAATTCCCTGATATTAAGATCTTTTCATGTCTCTGAAATGTGTATCTACTTAGTTGCCCCTATTTCGTACCTTGGGACATGGCCCTGAGATTGCCTCTAACTCCTATGATACTCCAGTAACAATGAGCACACCACGTTCACAGCCCTAGTTTCTAATATCATTTGGTAATTAGAGAAACAAGGCTCCATGTAGAAATGGATGATTCTAGGCTGGGGCAGGAAATATACAAGATGACCTTGGAGCATCCTTCAGTGCCATAAGAAAGTCCTCAAAAGCAAACAATTAACACACCCCAAATCATGGGGGTTTGTCAGAGTGACCTGAGTCAACCGAAAGAGCTTCCAATGGCCAGAACTAGAACTTAAGCAACAAAAAATATCACAGAGCATTGGATAATAATCCAAAGTATCTGTTTTATTTTTAAAAATATAAATTCATTATTTATATAAAAATAATTGAATAAATAAACAAAAGAGAGAGAATAGATAAACCTTCCATACAGAAGAATTTTAAATAAGTTATCTAGATACTGTACTCTCGAGAGGGGGAACATGATGGCTCACTCCTAAGATATAGGATGCACATAACAGCTTTCTTCCAAAGAATACAGTAAAAAAAAAAAAAAAAAAAAGTAACTTTACACTAGAGAAACTTGTCAAGCATTACCTCAGCCAGTTGAATAAGGTCGACATCAACACTGAAAAATCATGTTGAGAGTGTTGTTTGTTTGATATGACATGATGGCTATGACATGGGGCCTCTGAGAACTCCCTTTCCCAATAAGTAATCCAAGCTTATTTATTATAAAAATACCAGACCAATCCCAGTCAAATAATAGTCTACAAAATGCCTGACAAGTGCATCTCAAAACTGTGAAAGTCAACAAAAACAAGAAAAAATCTGAGAAACTGTCATAGAGCAGAGGAGTCTATGGAGACATGACAACTAAATATGTCATATCCGGAGTTGGTCCTGAAAAAGAAAAAGGCACAAAATTAAAAACTGAGAAAACCCAAATAAAATGTTATAGTTTCCAAGTAATAATGTATCAACCTTTGTTCATGAATTGGAACAAATATGCCATATTAATGTAAGACATTTATAATTGGAGGAATTAAGGTGGAATATGGGATATATTAGAACTATCTGTAGCCTATTCATGATATTTTTTTAAATTGAAAACTTTTTAAAAATCTGTTAAAGTATTATAATTAAGGAGTATCTCAAGACCGTATTTGGAAACTATTTGGTCATTAGCCCTATAAGTTAACTAGTTACAAATTGAATATACATACATTTTACTGGAAAAAAAATGCATCAAATATTGTCATTTTTTTCTTGAAATTAGTAAAAATTTTATTTCTAAGGACAGTAATGCATTTGTGCAATGAATACATTTGGTCTTGCCCACTTCTCTAGATATGTGTATGGCTTAAAATAACAATTAAATAGCAACATTCTGAGTCTGTGGAAATAGTTTTATGGGATTTGTGCCTGACACTACAGATACACATATAAATATACAGATATAAAACATACATACACATATATCACATAATGTATTGTACAAAATTTACATACAGTAGGAGGAAGAATTAAGTGAACTCTGACACATTCTGTAGCTACTGTTCTTGGCACATTAAGTTCATTTATTTCCTCATGATTTTCCAAGGACGAAGTTATTTCTCCAATTTTCTTCTGACAAGAACCTTGCCAGATTCCCATTCAATATTTCAAGAAGAGTTAGGTGTACGTTCTTTAAGTGTTGGCTGAAATGAATCAGTGAAAGAATAAACAGATTTGTACCATCTCCTGCATTTTAGTAGGTGAATAAACTGAAATCCAGGGTGATTAATTTCCAGAGAGAATACTATTAGAATCTGTATGTTCTCTTTATACCTGTTAGGAAACAGCTATAAAGTTTGGGGATACAGTAGAGAAAGGACTAGTTGATGCCATTTATATTTCAGTCTATTGAATCCAACATAAATTTCTTATTTTAAATTCAGTGATTAAATATAAGCACTATAAGAATAATCAGCCATCTACAGTAGTACATATTATAATGCTCATAGTAAAATTATCTCTATCTTAAAAAAAAAAAGCCCATTAGTAAGAGTATAAAGATATTTTCAGCCCTTAAAGTCATTATTATCATCTTTGGAACAATTAGTAACTCGTTTAATGTGCTAAAGTGCTTCTTCACTATCCATCATCAAAAACAATGTCTTTTGTGGTGGACATCCAAAACATTAAACCTCGCATAGAATATTAATGTTTAAAGAGAGAATGTAACTATTGATTTTATAAAAATGAAATCATTACTGTGCTACTTTATATAATGTAATGATAATGAATATCAAGATATTATAATTCAATTTTCTCATTGCTTCTCCTTCACTTCTTATTTTAATTGCAAATTTTTATCAAAGACTTTATTATATTTATTCTGGAGTCTTAAAACGGTTTTGAGGTTTATTTAGAAAACTCTTGTAACTTGCTCGGAAGAAACATCACAAGTCCTTGAAAAATTAATCATGCCACTATTCATTCTAGTAAATGTAGTTTTGGATTATACTAGAGTGATGATATGTAAACAACGTGTTGTTTCAAAGTGTCTGCAAAGCACTTTAGATGAAGATAAACTTGAAGTCGAAGGTTAAATATGAGATTGAACTGAATAATCTCAGTTGGGACTAAAATGCTGACAAAGACAATACAGAACTATCCTTGGGTTGACCTCAGCAACCTAGGCAGGCTGTAGGCCTATAATTATCGAAATGAGTAAGCAATTGTAGAGATAAAAATGTACTAGCAATTTGGCAATGATCTCTTAAGCAAAATTACATGGAGTAGTGGCGATCACACACACACGCACAAATATATATATATATATGTATGCATGTGTGTATGTGTGTGTGTGTGTGTGTATGTATAAAATCTTCTTTAACATGTTAAATCACATGGATATTTCCTACATTTACCTGTAGGTTAGGTGACAAAAGTTTTGTATCATTGTTAGATGAAACAATAATTGTGCATGTGTTAGTGTATATTTTGTTTTGAGATAGGATTTCTTTATGTTGTATTATTATATAATGTACTCAGATATAAAATTCCTTAGATAATAAATATAATCTATAGAGTGAATAAAGAGTTAAGATGAGATAATATATAATTATATATTTTAACAAGGATAAAAAAACATTAAAAAAAAGCTGAAGAATTGTAGAGATTTGAAAACCAGGTATCAAATGATGAACACTATGCAGTCCTGGACATCAAGTAACTGCATGTATCTGCATGGGGGAGATAAAGAGGAAAACAGACAGTTACAATACAGAGTTGTTTGTACTAATCTTAGGATATCATGGACCAACTGTACACAGGTAACTCAAATACAGAAAAGAGTCTGGAAACTAAAACCCTACCTGGGTCATTAAGTCTTTCATCTCTGGCTTAGGGAGCTTCAGGAAGGTATAATGTAATGTTTCACTAATTATTTCCGACCTAGCCCATGGAAACATGTTCCAGAACCCCTTGAAACAAAAGGATTATTATATAAATGAAAAAAATGGACTTCATTGTGCTTTAACTATTTGAGGTGAATCCTTTCAAAAACCTGATACAAACTTACTGCTCCTGCAGCAGTATTTTTCAGAGAGTAGAAGAAATATGCAGTATTAGTTGAGGTAATCAACTGTGGTAAAAGCAAATTTTTTTTTTAAGGAAACAAAACAGAAAACATGAAAGATGTGAGATCTTTGGTACCAGGAGTAAATAGATGGCAACAGAGGAAGAGCTGGATTTGCTGTAACAATACTGGGATTGTGCTCAGAGGGAAAAATGCAATTGAACTCTCTGCATTCCTGATGGAGTTATGATATGCGAAAGGAAAGGGGTTCATCATTTGTACCTATAGCTTAGATGCATTGATATACTTCTTATCTCTAACCACATTTCTTCCCAAAAGCTATAGTTACTTTGAAATTAATTCAGTTTTCTTTGACTATAAATTATGTTTTTTACTCATTATTGCCAGGTCACAGAGTTCAAGATAAATATAGGGATATTCAGTGCCCTCTTTCGGACTTAATGCACATGTGTTTCTCTCATACTAAAATTCCTCTGTAACTGGAATATGACAAGTCTTCAGCTTTTTCCAGGACTGCTGCCCCTACTTTCTATCAATCGGGTTTTTAATTCAAATGCCCTAGAACATCTCTTGTGGACCACTCTTACAATCTATGCTTCTCTAATTTCCCTTATATCTCACATCCCATACCTCTTATATTATCAAAGATTGTATGTTTATTTCCCTAAAGTACATTTAATGCCACTTTATCCCCTTGTACACACACACACAGAGACACACACACAGATATCACATCCTTACACTATATAAAATACATGTTAGCCCCAAAATGTTAGTTTATTACTTAATTTCATCTAGTTTTTAGACAATATTTTAATTTTGCATATTTGTAAAATTAATCTGCTCTTTAGTTTTCCAAACTTAAAAGCTTTCTAGAGCAGAGTAAGAGAAACATTATTGTTACTAGTCTTTTTCACAAATAGTTGCCTCTTTAATATCTTTATAAGTAATAGTCACTAAAAGTTGGGCAAGCTTCTGCTGACAGCAAATTTCAAAGCTCTTTCCCTTAGAAGTGACATATCAATTCCATTAACATACATATAAAAGAAAAAAGATTTTAGAGAAGATATTTTAAACTGAAAAAAAAAAGAGAACTATGTGCCAAAATGAATATACATAGTCTTAAGCATTTTTACATTTTAAACAATACAGTTCAAATTTCTATTCAGGTTCTTTTCTTTTATTTTCTTTCTTTTTTTTTTTTTTTTTTGAGAATTTATGACAATGAGGGCTTGTGTCTGGATACTACTGGAAATTAGATTTGAATATTTAAATGGTGACCAATTCTAGCCTAAAATAAGCATCTAATCTAGTTGAGAAATAAGAGGCACAAACGTGATCATACCATAAAGGATAATGTGATGTCCTATTTGGGGCTGTAAATGGTGTATCACTTTAAAAGAAAAAAGTGTAATCACTTCAAAGCTATAAAATGTGAAAGCTGAAATGGAGCTGGTATGGTAGATATTATATTTATATGAAGAAAAGAAATAAGATGAGCATGAGCAGAGGAAAGAATAAAAATAGCAAAGGTATAGGGTTTAGAAAGGAGCATGTTAGGGAACAATTTTCATGTTTGTACATGAAATGTTGAAGAACTTAGGTGAACTGGTAATTTGTCTTCGCATGGCAGAAGGGACTATCAACTTAAAATCCATTTGCAAGGCACGAGAAATAAGCCTTGTATAATTATGGAGATGAATATAATATGATAAAAAAGTTCTTTTTTGAAAAGTTAATGACTATTAGAAGTGGAGAACCTAATGGAAACTACGAAAATATGGAGAGGAGAAAATCTGCATAAGAAACTGTCTTAGGAGAGCCAGGTTATACAGGTTTGACTAAACATGATGAAAAGAAAATAAGACTGTCTTTCCTATACTTAGACTATTAAGTGACGTGGTTATACAAGTTTGAACACACATAAAAATACATGTTCTGAAATTACTTTTGTACTTAGACTGCTTCTTAGCCAATAGATACAGTATCCATTTTATTTAGAACAAAAATTCATTAAGTTTTATAATTTGGTTGAGATAAAAAGGACATTAATGTCAAGAGGATCTCTTTTGAGCAAGAGAGTAGACAGAGGAGTCCCCTGATACCAATGTCCAGGATGCAGTGTTGTAAGAGACGGGCCTGGCGTTATGGTCATTCATAGCATTTTCCTGCAGAGCAAGAATAAGCTCACAGGACACCAACATCATGCGTGTCCATGAGGAAGGGAGATGAAAAAACAGACTGCATCATAACCTTGACTAAGTACGAACTAAACCAGGTCACTGCCAAAAACAAAAGCATCAAATAATCCCCTCTCCCCATGAGTGTGACTTCTGCTCCTTGAACAACTGCAGCTGTAGTTTCTCTTGATTTCATAGTGATATTCTTAGAAATATTAAACATTGTTTTTGTAAACATACATATATTGGTTGTGTCTCTATAGGGAGCAAGAAAAAGTCGAGGTCATATATTATATCATATATCTCAAGGGTACAATTTAGTAAGAGAGCCTCTGTTTTCACAGTCTGACCTCAAACACTTTATTTCTCCCCAACTTTATGTGTCCTTAGATACTTTGTGAATTCTAAATACCTCAGCCATAAAAATTACACTTAAAAAAGGAGGCTAGCCAAGCAACGATAAGGATAAATGAGTGGTTAGTATGGTAGAATTAAAACAAGCTTAAAGCTGTCATATGACAGATTAAGAAAAGTCAGTCTACTGTAGTTTGTCCCAAGAATTGTTTTTTATTCAATTTTTTGGAAGGCATGAAGAATCTTAGGTTGTGATAGTATTGGAAGAGAATGTAGGGACAGTATGACTGGGTTCGTTGGAGTTCAGCTGAATTTAGCAAGAGGGTTGGGAAGAACGGTTGGGGTCTGAAGTCTTGCAAGGATCACAGTGGGAAATGTTTAGTTCTTTAGAATCTTCCATGGTAGCCAATTTTCACAGGCTGCACAGCCCACCTGTGCTTATTGCTATCGGTGTCTCACATACCTGCTGTCAAACAGAACGCTGATATCAGTTCCCTAAAAACTTGGTTTCTTTCTAACCTTGAATAAGTGATTGTCTAAGGGAAAAGTGAGAACACAAATGAGCACAGTCATCAAACTATCCCAAGAACCATTCCCTGTCTGTGGCCACAGCGGACAGTCATTCTTTGTGATCATTCCTCCATATTGGAACGCAATTACCTTCTACTTCTTTAAATCTCTTGCATGTTTTTGTTAGTACTTAGCCAGGACTTCTATTATTGCATCCCAGAGCCAGAGTAGGCAGCAGAAGCCAGCTGATGATGCCTTTTCTGGGATTGTCAACTTTCCAAGTTGAGCTTTTGAGTAAATATTTATCAAAACTTTATTCAGTCTCTCTGTTTTGTGTTTTTAGTACAAATTTGGATCATAGAAACTTCAGGAAGAGAGATATTAATTGATTCTCAACTCTTTAAAAGCTTGTTATATAACATGCTATTTTTCTTTTCTCATAATGTTGAAAAAGGATTTATAAATATTTTTAGCCCCCATTGGGGAGAGAATAGAGCATAATCCGGACATTTCATAGTAGATTCTCTCCAGTTATTTATAAGACCTTTAGTCCTTGAGTTCTTCTTATGACCCTTTTTAAAATCACCCATTCAAAAATCTATAATTTCTTTTTAGTCTCATTATGTTATATTCAATCCTCTATTTGATAAATATGTATACACATACTCCCTTCTCTCACACACACAAAATTATACACATAACCACTCAAATAAATTAAAAGAATCTTTCAGTAGTCTGCTCAATACTAGAAGTGAATATTAAATATATTTTTATATAATATAAAACTACAACAAAATTAGTTTAGTCACATTTTACATGTCACCATGATCCTGTAAATTAAGTTAGTTTTACTTTTTAATCAGATGCACATAGTACAAGCAACTCAATTTTTCTAATATTAACATGTTCGATGTCAGTAACGTAATTTGTCTTTTCATATTAGAAGGCGACATACTTTGATTAATGGAAGGTGATTTATAAAGCATATATGTTATTTACCTCTTGCACACCTAGATACAGGAACATGACTCATTTCTAATTTCATATTCACTATTATCATTCTTCCCTTGCCAATGACTTCCTGTTTGTTTCTCAGCAGTGTAAGGTGTTAACTTTAATTGCCAATTGGTATTGGGGCTTACTTTGTTTTTCCTTACAGATTGAAATCCTCTAGAAATTTCCACAAACAATTGCCTTTAAATTATGATTTCAAAATGTCAGTATTTGGAAATTCATGAAGTATAATTAATGACAATAGGTTGAAAAGATTTACAGAAACACACAGTAATATCACTTTAATATTTTAATACCTATCTACTTCCCTAAATAAATTTTTTATCACATAATTTTGTACATCTATATAACACATTAAAAATGGGGACAAAATTAAAAAGAAATAGCTTAATGTTTTATTAATTAGTAAACAAATAATCAAAAATAAGAGCAGTAAGCTCTTGTAAGTGTACCATTTTCTACAATAAAGAAAATAACAGTTTTAAGACATAAAAGATTTCTAAGGATGTTAATAATGTTTTATGTAAACAGCTCTGTAGTTTTAACTTGACCAGAATTATTGTATAGTTTTTATAACAGTTTGAACATTTCTTCAAATTTAAATGTCAAAATAATAAGTCTCAAAATTTGTAATATTAATTTATATCATATTTTATTCTAGAAGAAAAACTGTCCTGGTCTCAGAGACAGTTGTTTACAGCTTCGATACTTTATAGTAAACTTTTATATAAAGCATTTTTTTAATCACATTATTTCATTCATGTGATTAAAATATTTTTTTCTGGAATATACTCAAGTGCAAAACGTGTGAAAATCTCATATTAAATGGGATCAAATCAGACGGTATAGATTTCCCAGACCATAAAATCTATAAAGATAGGAAGCAACTGATTGAACTCTCAAGATGTTAATTTATGGATCTAATTATTCATTCATGTTTGACATTAAAATAAATTTTGAATAAATACTGTAGAGCACTTTTTCTAGGGACTATTTTACCATATCATAATAAAAGTAATAGTCTTTTACTGGTAGTTGAATTATTCTGTTAGTTATTATATATTTATAATTAGATCATATACTTAATGGGATTCTACTTAGCTTTGTTTTGTTTTACTAATAATAAGGGAATGTTTATCAAATGTCATGGTTTAAAAGTATGAATAACATGAGGAGAATTGAGTCAGGATTGTTTTGTTTCTGTAAAGAATACCAAATGAAAGATTTCCTATTTGATCTGTTAGGAATTATCTTGTTGGGAAAATAACTATGTTAAGTTCCAAATAAAGAAACATTTTACTCTTTAAATTTCAAGAGCAATGACAGATAGCAATATTCTAAGTTGTTTTTTGTACATATTTCCCATTCGACCATTTTATTTCCATTAAATTAACTAATCACCTTCCTAGGGTGAGAATTTCATGCTTCAAATATGGGTTGATTAAAGATTAGTATTCCTGGTAGTTGGTCACCTGCTTCATCTTTAGAGTTCAAGGGCTGTGGCTGCTCAGATGAATGAACACTGCAAAGAACTCTGAATATTTTAAATGCATGGATTGTTTCCCCACTCTCCGTGTGTCTGAAATTGCCCAGCATGCTAACATAGTTTTATTTTTCCTTTGTGCCATTCTCATTACTATTACTTAGTGCACTTAGAAAAAGTATAATCACAACTATTTTTGACTGAATTTTCAATTTGAAATTAAACCTTAGAGTGGAGGCTAATTCTACTTTCACTTTCATGAGTAAATATATCTTTGAAAATGTGTTTACAAGTTGGATAATCAAAAATGTAGCACTCTCATGTACCAGAAAGTTATTTTCCTGAAAATGAATTTGAGAATTCATTTACTTTACCTCTATTCTCATTAACAATAAATACTTAAATATCTCAGAAAGCCATATTTTGAAACCTTAAGGGAACATTGAAGTCCTTTGTATAATTATCTTAATGTTTTAAGAAGTAAATATGAAAATATTAGAAAAAATAGATTTGTCAGGAGTTATATTAACATTTATTTCCCAACATTCTAAATATCCATATTGAACTAAAAGTGTCTCAATAACAGATGAAAGTTCTGGTATCCTGACTTCTCAATCTTTGTTAAGAAGAGAATTTAGAAAGCCACATTAACTCTTTCAAGCCCCTGGAATACCATTAGGCACACTTCTGAAAGCCTACAGACCCCGGGGTGGGATAATAAGTCAGCCACTTCCAGGAAAGCAGCAAGTATTGTCTGCCCGCAGAAGTACCTAGGTAATCCACAGTGAAGAACTTTGCAGTATGACCTCCCCATTTTCTAATTATTTAAAGTAGTAACTGCTATCAAATTATACACTAGTCATTTGAAACTCAATAAAACCAAAGAAAACATCAAGGAGTAAATTCTAAGATAGAATTAGAAGGCCTATGATGAGTCCTTACTATGGTAAAAAATTAAAGTATATAATCTGCAGGAGTGAACCCATATTTTAAAGCATCTATTCTAATAGTTGATATAAAAAAAAGATAGGAGAATTGCCAAAAATGGATCTTTGATAAGTTGAAAAGACCTTAAAGTTATTTATCTATACTTATATTTTAATTATTAATTACATCTGCAATGATTTGGAAATTTAAAAAATCTCCAAATGCCCAGATAAACTTCAGATGAATTTCTAAATTATAAATTAGGCAATTGAATCATAAAATGATTGGCATCATAGGCAAAATTCATTTTAAAAATCAAAACAAAGAATGTGAAGTCACACTCATTTACTGTATTTTTCTTATGCTCATGGGGCGAGAAGCATAACTATCCTATATGTGAAGTAGGTTTCTGGTTATTTTGAATGTACGTGTATATTACAAAACAGCTTAAAACAATTGAAACCATAGCAGTCCTCAACCTAGTTTCCCAGCCTCAAAAATCTTTAGGAAAATACATCATGCTTATTCTCTAGCTTTGTGTTATGAATTGAATTGTCATCCCAAAAGATTCACCGAAGTCATAACGCAGAATGTGAACTTATTTGGAAATAGAGTCTTCATAGAGGTAATCAAGTTAAAATGAGATTATTTGAGTGGGCCCTAATCCAGTATGACTGGTGTCTTATAAAATGGGAATTTGGACAGAGACAAGTATGCAAATGGGGAAGGCAATGTGAAGACACACAGAAAGACGATGGCCATGTGACTGCAATGATGTGTCTACAAGCCAAGAGACACCAGGAGTTGCCAGCAAACACCAAAAGCT
Source organism: Eidolon dupreanum (assembly GCA_028627145.1). NCBI lineage: Eukaryota > Metazoa > Chordata > Mammalia > Chiroptera > Pteropodidae > Eidolon > Eidolon dupreanum. The sequence goes on from CM053501.1 coordinate 91,885,483, forward strand.
AGAAGGAGCAAGAAAGGATTGTCCCCTAGAACCACTAGAGAGAACATGGCCTTGCTGCACCTTTACTTTGGGCTTCTAGCTTCCAAAATTGTGAGACAGTAAATTTCACTTATTTTGAGCCATCTACTTTGTATGGCAGTCCTAGGAATCTAACTTTGTATGATCTGTGAAAATCACCGTTCATCATGGGGTTAAACAGGCTCAGTTTCAGAAATATTCATTAAAATGGATTCACCAGGGACAGTATATAAAAGAAGATGGTAAAGAAGGAGAAAGAGAAGAAACAGTGGCCACAGCAGCTCAAAGCTTCACAAAAGTAAACTTGTAGTACACAAACTTCAGGATTAAAAAGAATATAATTCAATGAAATAGGCGAAGCAATGTCATTCAGCAATGTAGAAGAAACATAGATTATATTGTAATAAAAGAGTGATGGGAGTGGAAGTGGAAATACGGAATCATAAAAAATAACAAAAGAGAGAGGGTAGGGACAGAAGAGAGACATGGACTTCTCAATTGCGTGATCACTGGTTACAGTCAACAGGAACTTTGTAGCTGACTAGGGTAATGGAACCATGCTACTTTGACTGGAGAATAAAAACAGATGTCAGCAAATAAATGCTTGAAGGTTGTTTTTCTCTTTTTGATGAATCTGTTCTTTTTCATTCAGCCTTGTTTCTAAGACTAATGCACACAGATTTCTTTACTTGAATCCACTCGTAGTTATTTTACTTTAATTTTTAAATGAATATGATAAATGACCTTTACATGATTTCATTAATATGTTCAAAATTTTTACTTTCTTCAAAATATTAAAGGTATTTTAAGCCTTACACGTTATTCAAAGTAGTATTTACTTCCAAATTCTTGCCTGATCTAAGACAACTTTAGATGCTACAATATTTCTATACAACTCGAACGTAGTGTTTCCAACAATAGATGAGCTGAAAACGTCAGCATCCCAGCAACAAACAGATGGTGCATGAAAAATGGGGATGATTGAAGACAGTTCAATAAAAGCATTCTATATGCAATACAGGAAGGTTAAGAAAATATAGGATTAAGACTAATGACAGGGAAGGAAGAGGGAAGAAGAATAAACAAAGAAAGCATCATCCTTAGGCTTGAAATGCAGAGGTTGGATGAAGGTGTCCACAGTCTGTTAGAGTTAGCAGTATAGAAGAGGGCTGCAAAACAGCCTCTGTGGCATTAGATATAGGGAGCAGCCACTGCCCAATGCTACCAGTTAGGAGAGGAACCAGGGTACCACATACTCTGACCTTTCTGTTCTCCTGTCTCCCATTAGCTGAGCACAAGCAAATCTAGAGGGAAAGGTAGCTCAGTAGCATTCAGCCTTCTGGATGCCAACGCCAAGAAGGGTTGAAACTGCATCTAAGAATGAAAATAGGAAAAAATAAATAATACAAATAAATATATCACAGAAGATTGTCTATTTTTCAGTATAAATAAATAAGTAAACAAGTGGTACTAACTTTATGAATTACTTAGGATAAATAGGTGAATAGGATATGATTTCTTCAAACAGGCAGGTGAAAAAAAAATAGTGAAATGTAGCCCTAATTCTTAATGTATACTTCAAATTTAGATGTTGTAAAAATAATATAAAGTACAATAAAACCTATCTTTGCATCAAGAAAAATTGTAGTTCTCTAATTCTCTCTCTCTCTCTCCTACCCACTCTCTTTCTCTCTCCTCCCCTCGCTCTTTCTTTCTCCTCCTCTTTCTCTCTCCGGAGTAAGCCCACACTCCCCCACCTTCCTTGAGCATGTACTTTCACTTTAAGAAAGCTTGCACTTTCCTGCTAAAAAAAAATAAAATAAAAAATTCTAAAGGAAATGTTTAAACCTTAACAGGAAGGTAATTATAGTATTATTTATTTTAATATACTTATATTTATACTGCTATTAAATAAGTATTAATTATAAATTCATTTAGTGTACATGTGCTAAGAAATTTGAGTCCAAGATATCAACAGTGAGGATAATCAAGTTGGACAAGTTGCCACAGGTCACAAGCTGGTATATGGGAGAACCTATTTTAATTATAAGTTAAGTAAAAGTAGTTTATAAAGAAGCATCCATAATAATACATAGCTTATGTATTTCATATACATACATACATATATATATATATATATATATATATATATATATATATATATATATATATATTATTTCTGTTGAACCTCTACAGTTGTTGTCGCTCTTCTGGTCATCTTCATTCACAGGAATCTTGTTTTTCTCACAAGTGTAGAGTGGAAGAATTAAGGATCAAGAAAGGAGTTTGAAAAGTCAAACCAAATTTTCTTATTCCATTTTTCTCTCTCTGTTTATGAATAATTCTTTCCTTCTTTACATCTGACATATTTAAACTGTGATGTCTATTTATTATCCTATTACTTTGTTGAGAAAGGGCTCCCTTTGTGATGTTGGAACATGCCTCCGGCTATGTTATCAGAGAGGATTGTTGAACTTCAGTGGATAAAGCTCACTTAGCAGCATACAAACATGATTTGAGAAGGACCCCCTCATGTAAATTATTTTATTCCAATGAATATTTCCTTAACACATTCAGAGTCCCAACCTCATTAACTTGGATCTAGTATGAGTAAAGTAATACCAGATGAGTAAATAAATTATTAAATGCTTCCAAATTATCGACCCATCATATATTCATATGTTTTCTCTTTCAGCAGAAATTTGCTGGCATTAAGAAAAATGTGTGCATTTGTATGTAAGCTCTTTTTTACTGAGCAAGCTGTTGAAGAACACGTTTTTATTAAAGGAAGGAATTAGACCAGTGGGATAGGCATTTATTATTTAAGAATAATAAAACTTAATGATAGACCATGTCCAGAAAGGAGACGTAATGGGCAGAGGAAGGAGGACAAGAAGAAGGGAAATGTTGTACATGTTTTAGTATCTTTTTTATCTATAAAGTGCTATTAAAATGCTAATAATTTTAACAAAATTATATGACACAATACATGTAAAAGTTTTATAATAGTGACCACATTTTTCTTACTGTGAAAACAAAACTTCCCATTATATACATTTTCTTTAGGTGAAGAATATCATTGTCTTCTAAATTAGTATCTATAATTATATGTTTTGATTTAAGTAAAATGTGTTATACTGAAATGTAAAACTTCATGGGAAGTTGCAAAAAATATACATTGACATACTATATACTTTTTACTCAATTTCCTCAAATAGTAACATCTTGCATAATTATAAATTAATATCATCATAAAATTGCTATTTATACAATACACAGAGAATTTTCAGATTTCACAAGATTACATGCAATCGTTTGTAAACAAAAATGCATGTCTATTCTTATGTAATTTTATACCCTATAGATTTATTTAACCACCATCACAGTCAAGATCTACCCCATTAACAGAAGGTTCCCTCTTTTGTTGCCACAACTTCCTAACACCCATCTTCAACCTCTGGAAACCACTAATCTCTACATTTTTTTTTTTTATTTCAAAATGTTATATAAAAGAATTAAGAAGTATGTAACTTTCTGATTTTGGCCTTTTTCACTGAACACTATTCCCTTAACACAGACTTTTTTGAAATTTTAATTTCTCTGTTGGCATTTGCCAAGTCATGACATGATGCAAGGGGCTAGGAATTAAAGTTTTGTCCAGGTAGAAAGTTGAAAAAAGAAGTAAATTGAAGAGCAGAGTATTCAGTGGCCTAAGGAATGTAAAGAAACACAATTGGACCTTAGGGGAGATAAGGTCCTGATAAAAATAGTGGATAAGAACAGCCTTCCATAGCTGTTTTTCCCCTCATGCCTTAACTAAGCTTGCATGAGTCAGAAGAAGCAGCAGCTATGTAGAGAGCTTCTGAAAATTAGAGCAAGTAGTTGGCAGTCGGTCTTCCATCAGTTCTGAGGAAACACATGTTAGAATTCAAGACTATCCAGAGGTAAGAAGATAGTGGATCCCAAATATCCATGAAGTAAAAAAAAAAGTTGATCTATCCCTAATTAAATCAAGATTGTCAGTCCTCACTCTATCTGCATAGTTGAAAAAAAATGTAAATATAATTTCCAACATTCATTAAAAAAAATTTACTATGCATGCTTATAGCAAAGACCATATTTCTCAAAAAATAATAGGACAAAAAGAAATTGAAACAGACCTGATAGCTGATGTAAATACTAAAGTTAGTAGATAAGGTTATAACATATTTAATATGATTCAATTAAGAGTGGTAATGTTAACAATCATTAAAGTGATTAAAATAATTAAAACATATAAGAATATTGAGAAAATAAATTTTACTGGATGCTTGCAATCTATATTGAATGTAAATTGGAATTCTAGACTAAAATTTATGAGAATGGAAATTAAATTAAAATTTAAAAGATTTTTGAAACAATTATTACACAGAGGAAATTTAAAAGATGATAAGCTGATGCTGATACTGACAAAGAAAAATACAGACAGCTCAAATAACCAAAATAAAAAACCACTATAAATAGATTTATATATCCTATAGTATAAAATTGAATGTAAAGAACAAATTCCTAAAAAAATAAAAATAAAAGCCATAGATAAGCAACATTTCTCTCGATTTGTCATGCCACTTCTATATGACTGTTACTTTTTACCTCATATCCCCCATCATCATTTTTCAATTAATGTTTCTAAAGCACTAGTGATTCAAATGTGACCAAATCGAAGTGACAGATTCTGTCTTTAGATTACTAGGTCTTTAAGACATATTCATTATACCTAACCATTCTTTCTTCTTTAAAATACTAATTCCTTTGGCTTCCATGAAACCACATTTACCCCTTCTCAGCTCTGCCTTTCTCTTAGTTTCTTGGCAAAGCATCTGTCTTCATCAAATTTCTAAATACAGACTTATCTCAAAATTGGTTTATTCTCTACACATTCTTCTTCTTCTTCTTTTTAAATTAATTAATTAATTAATTTCTTTATGGTGACATTGGTTAATGAAATCCAATAAGTTTCATCTGTACACTTTAACAGTAAGGCATATATGTTCACACTGTGAGTTCGCTTCCCATAATTAGATTTATTTCTGTCACCACATATTTGACTCCCTTTACCCATCTACCTCCTCCATCCCCTCATCTCTTACCCTCAGGTAACTACTAGTCTATAGTCCATATCCATAAGTCTCTGTTTGTTTGTCCTGTTCGTTTGTTGCTTTTAGGTTTGTATCCCACATATAAGTGATATTATGTGGTTTCCAACTTTTTCTGTCTGGCTTATTTTGCTTAGCATGATTACCTCAAGGTCTCTCCATGTTGTCGCAAAGGGCAATATTTCATCTCTTCTTACGACTGAGTAATATTCCATTGAATGTTACATTGTACCACAGCTTCTTTAGCCAATTATCTATCATAGGACACATCTGTTGCTTCCATGTCCTGGCCACTGCAAATAATGCTGCTATGAACATCGGTGTGCAAATATCTTTTCGGATATGGGTTTTCAACTCTTTAGAGTAAATATCCAGTAAAGGGATTGTTGGATCATATGGTAGATCAATTCTTAGTTTTTTAAGGAACCTGCCTACTGTTTTCCATAGTGGCTGTACTAATTTGCAGTCCCACCAGCAGTGTATGAGGTTTCCTATTTCTTCGCATCCTCTCCAACATTCGTTATTACTTGTCCTGTTGATTATAGCTATTCTAACAGGTATGAGATGGTATTTCATTGTGGTTTTGATTTGCATCTCTCTAATAGCTAGCAATGTTGGGCATCTTTTCAAAAATTTCTTGACCATTTGTATGTCCTCTAGGGAGAAGTGTCTGATCAGTTCCTTTGCCCATTTTTGATTAGATCATTTGTTTTGTTGTTGTTGTTGTTGTTGTTATTGAGTCATATAAGTTCTTTGTATATTTTGGATATTAGGCCGTTATCGAAGGCATTGCTTGCAAATGTATTTTCCCATTCATGATTGTCTCTTTACCTTTTTCATGATTTCTTTTGCTGAACGGAAGCTTTTTGGTTTGATGTAGTCCCATTCATTTATTTTAGCTTTTACTTCCCTTGCTTTTGAGGTCAAATTCATAAAATCCTCTTTAAGTGCAAGATCTTTGAGTTTAGTTCCTATGTTTTCTTCTATGCATTTTATTGCTTCAGGTCATATTCAAGTCCTTAATCCATTTTGAATTAATTTTGGTGTGTGGTGATAGACAACAATCTAGTTTCATTCTTTTGCAGGTGGCTTTCCAGTTTTCCAGCACCATTTATTGAAGAGGCTTTCCTTTCTCCACTGTATGTTTTTGCCTTCTTTGTCAAAAATTATTTCCCCATATAAACATAGGTTTACTTCTGCCCTGCTGACTGGGCACAGCCCAATGTGGAGCTCACTGCGCTTCCCGGCGGGGCTGTTCAGGGAACTCGCTACACCTTCTCCCCTCCCCCTTCTCCTGCAGGGAGCTTGGGTTGCTAGAGGCAGCTTCTTTGTTTCTCCCAGTCCACTGCCAAACACCTAGGGTTCTGACTTGTAGTAGCTCTTATGCTCAGATCCCACGCTCAGACATGCTGGTGTACAGTTTGGGTGTTTTTTGTTGAGTTTTAGATATTCAGCTTATTGTTGTTTCAAGGGGAGAAAACTGGGGATGTCTTTCGCTCTGCCATGTTTAATCTAATCTCCTTTCTTTTCTTTTGATTGTTAAATATAGTATATGATTTTTATTTTACAATATTTGTCATTAAATATCCTCATGGATACTACTTAAAATTTTATAAATACATAAATAGATGTACCATGTTTCTGGACAGAAAATCTCAACCTCAAATATATAAATTCTAAATTAATTTATGAGTTGATTCAATTCCAGTAAATATTATCAGTTTAACTTTTAGAACTAAGAAGCTGATTATAAAAAATTTGGAACAAATGTTCAGAAGAGTAGTTGGGAAACCCAGAAAAGCAGCGGGGGAGAGGTGGGGATCCATCCTACCAAACTTTTCAATTTATCATAAAGTCTACATAGAGAAGTTTAGCATAACATGTGAATTGACAGGCATGTGATGGAGTGGTCCCAAAGGCATTCCTAGGTGATTGGCGAGTGAGGTCATCTTGATTGACAGACACCTGGCTATATAACTTGGCCTAGTGCACATGTATGTACCCAGAATTCTACGACCATTGGGGTATTCTTTGGATGATCTCTAGACTAGGCTCCTATTCCTTTGTTCCCCTTGTTGCTCATGACTGACTAGCTGCCTAATAATAGATCAGGTATACAAATGTGTAAAAAATCAGATTATGTAATTATTAGGAAAAAAATGAGTGGACCGTGAATGAATTCATAATACGTGAGTAGGAAATTTTTTCTAATATTCAAAATGCAGTTACTCTAATGGAAAATAGTTATAAATTCAATTATATTAACTATCGCATATCAAAACACCGTAAGGAAATAAGAAAGACAAAAACTGCAAAATAAAATTGAGACTTATTTTTAAAAAGTGATTTTATCTATGTCAAAGTCAATTATTAATATGAACTTATTTTTGGAGAACCAGGTGTAATATAAATATTATATTTAATACCAATAACTCAAAGGACACATCTGTTCTACTTAAACCAATAAACTTAAACCAGCTTTTCTTTACTAAGAATTAATCTTAGATCACATGAACTTGAAAAGCATTTGATTTGGTTTCTATATTTCTAGAGCACCTATTCCCTACAAGTGCTTGCCTTTAAATTAATTTTAACGATACTATCTGAGATAGAAATTATTCATATTTACAACATACATATATAGACTTACACAGACAGACACTCACTAGAAAAACTCACTAGTTTATAAAAGAAATTTTAAAAAACTCACTAGTTTATAAAAGATCAGTTAGTCCCAAATTTTATCTTGGAGGTATTTGCAATTTACACCTGTCCTTGACAAGTCAAGTTCCAAATGACCTTCCCCCTTTCAAAATAAGGACAGTCGTTTTTTAACACCTCAAAGAATTGGCTTGACAGCTAAAGGACATCATAGGTTGATCCATTTATCTTAATCCTCTTTTGAAGTTTCAAGAGACCAATTTAATATGCTTGCCATTCATTCTGCCTAATTCTATAGCTGGCTTTTTCTAATTGTGCATGCAAAAATTAATTTAGAAGTATCAAAGGAACTCGCCCATCTTAGTATTAATGGGAGGCTGACTGTCCTGGAGCTCGTCAGCCTCAGAGGCACAGTCTCTCATGTTTTCAGTTTTTCTTTTCAATCCTGTAATATCTAAACAAACTTCTAGGGAAAACCAGCCCTTTTGTGCATGTCTCTGGATGAACCAAATGAGGTTAATATACCTACAGGACTGCTTCTCAACCTGGAGGAACTCTGGCCTCAGGCAAGCCCTCAAAGGGTCTTAGTCACCTAAAAATATCCAAGCAAAGGCCAGCAAGAGTTTACTAGATACCACCAGAACTGTGGATTGTCTACGGCATAGACCCCTCTCTCAGGGTGAACCATTCCTGTTGTTCACAAGGAACTCTCCAGGGGCTCCCATAGGATTTCTCAGGACGTGTTCTGCTGCGCCACTGGGCCATTCGCAGAGCACAGCTTTGCCACTCCAAATGTGGAGACCTGCAAGGACTTTTGTTGCCCCATTGGCTTTCGGGTTGGGAAGCAACTATCCTTTCAGTTTTGGAGCTAAAGAGAATTCAGCCTCTCATTTAACAGAGATTTTATTCAGACTCTTAGTAAGCAGTCCAATCAAAAGCTGAACTTAAAAGCAGCGACCCATTTTATTTTTCCTTCCCCTAAATTATCTCAAACTGTTTTCATCTCGAGAATTTTTTAACAGCTCAAATAAAGTCATGAACCTGCCACTTAAAGAAAGGAGGCCCAAGACTCCGAGGCAATACTCACCCAAGTCCACTCAGTGCAAAGTGGGGAGTCCCTGGGGCACCGTGGGCCCTTGCTTGTAGCCAGCACTGGCTGGGGGTCCACAGTGTCGCCCTGAGTGGACTTCTTTGGAATACTGCTGACTGTGTCAAAAAAATGTAGATGTAAGAATGTCCAAACCGGTAGAGAATTTTTATAAGTTTATTTTAAGCCAAAACTGATGACAGTTGCTGGGAAGCAAGACCTCGAATGTGCCAGAGAATGACAGTTTGCAGTTTCTTTTTTGCATTTGGAATTAAGGAGGGAATTTAGAAAGATTACATGAAGGTGGGAGCAAGCAAGGTGGGGGCTGGATTACAGAATACTTAACAAGATTATGTGCTCTCTTCAGGGTGGCTATGCCTTCAGGCGTCTAGAAAAGAGGATTATTTTGGGCATTTCAAAGAAGAATGGATAGGGCTTGCTTAAAAATCTTTCACTAAAGAAGTTATAGGCCTGGGGCATGGCTTCCTTCCTGGGCCTGCCCAGTTAAGAATTTATGATCAGATCACCCTGTGACATTCCTTTCCCTTAGATTTAGTATAACACTCCTTTTTGTCCACAAAACAGAGTAGGGGAAACTTTGCGATTGGATAATAAGGAAAATGGAGAGATACACACTTCTTTTACATTGATAAGTACAGGATGGTCAACATTTAACTCTGACAGTAAATGGAAATGGTATACAGGCAACAATTGTATGGGCTTAGGGAAATAGGGGCAGTGCATCCACCTCATGTGTTAAAGACCATCTCGGCAGCTGCATTTTAGAATCTTATCCTGGCATTCTTGCCCGACTCTAAGTCCAGACTCACTGGAAAGTGACTATCTACCTCATACCTACCACTTCTGTCATAAAACTAAACATTTATTCCCACACTCATTTCCTGGGCTCCTTGCCAATACATCTTAGCCAGGCCTTGCAACTATTCAGGGAATAATCTGACTCTAGTTATTGGCCTGGAAGCATTTAGAGAAATAAGGGAGGACTTGAGGGAGATGTGTATTATTCTCAAGAATAACCTGCTTCAAGTGAATCTTTCTGATGTCTCCAGGCAGTGCGAGGTTCCAGCTCTCACCTCAGAAAGAGGAGGACTTTGTTCTTTTTGACATGCAGGTTTTGCAGAACCTGAAGAGTAGAGGCTTAAAAGTGATACTGCCAAGGATCCCCATTCCATGCAGTAAGGGCCTCAGTCATTCCCAACAGGCGCACGATTTTTCTATAGAAAACATGCTGAGGCATGGTTTACACTTCCTTTTGCAACACTGCTACACTTAACGTTAAATTTCATGCCTGATTTTTTTAGTAATCTTTCTTCCAGCTACAAAAGACGAGGGAAGCATTTTGGATTTTATCACATGGTTTGAGCCAATAGTTGACTGACCTGATTCTGTCATTCGCTTTCTTCAAGGCCTTTAAGGCAGTTGACAAAGTCAGCCAATTATACAATATTTATAATTATCGTTGCTCTAATATTGTGAGATTGCTGAAGGTTCTAGACAACTGCAATCTCTATCTTCCACCCATACCTCATTCTAGTGGACTAAAAGTTAATGTTAGTAATTTCAAAGCAATAGCATAATAGGAGGTATCACCACCCCACTTGTCAATAATCATGGGAACCTGTTGCTTTATGGCCAACGAGAAACCTAATTCCAGAATTCCATCATGACGGTCTCTTTCTTAACACCAGTTGGATGCCAGTCATCTTAGTTTGGCCCCTCTGAAAGTAAAACATGAGACACAAACTTGGATGATGATTCAAGTCCTGCATCATTTATTTGTTTGAATTAGGGAGGTTATCCCAGGTGGAAGTGAGAAAAGGCACACAGGAAAGCTGATGTTTGAGTCTGGTACAGGGAAAATCTGATATATGAGTATATTGTTGACATTGCTGCTTTGGAATGAGTAGCTCAAATTTTTGTTGAGATATCCCCCTTGATTTTAGGTTAATCTTTTATATCAGAATATTTTATGGAATGGCTTTAGTCTAGCTTTTATTTGCTGTTGAAGAAAATTAGCCTTAGCTAATGATGAGTAAGCTGGAAAGAAAGTCAGATTTTGAGCTCTTACAATCATGACAGTGGTGTATGTCATCTGTAGTGAAGTATTTGGCTTTCCTGAGAACTTTTTGAGCATTTTTGTTGAGTCAAGGACATCTACATTGTTATTGTTCTTGTTTTCCTTTTTTCTCTTGGAAAGATAATGCTAATGGAGGTAATACATAGGAGAAAATTATTCTCCTGACATTCTCCTAATTTATTCTCAGAGGGAAAAAATAAAATGCTATCTTTTGGTGCTTCTTTCAGCTTCTGGTGGATTGCTATTTATTAATCATGCAGTAAAAGTACATTATTCTGATTCCATCAAAGTAATATTGGTGAGTTTTTATTTTCCCTGTTGTTATTGTTGTTTTATTTATTTTGCTATCCAATCACCTTCTCCTCAATGCAGTTGTGATGCAGTATGATGATGAAGAAATCATTTGCCTAGTTTAGATTTTACTTTTTAATTTAATTATTTGAATTCATTTGACCTGATAGCATTTTAAGTCTGTCCATATATTCTTATTTATTTAATTTTTTGTTGTTGTTGTTAATTTTATTAACTTTGGGGCAATTGTACCTGTGATGCCACCTTGAATATATCTTTGTCTTCTTATATTTTATATTATTGTTTAATCACTGAATACTGGCCTGTTTATGGATACATTTTAATTTTTTTTTAGTTTTATTGAGATATAGTTAACATATCTTATTGCGTAAATTTAAGTTGTGTATGTTTATTTGATACATTTATATGTGGAAAATGATTACCACCATGGCATTACCTTCATCTTAACACAGGTATTATAAATTTTAGCATCTTAACTATTATTTCAGTGTATATTTCATTAGTAAGTACATTTGCATTGCTATGCAATCAATCTCCAGAACTCTTTCTCTATCACAACTAAAGCTCTATACAACTATCCATACTCCTCTCCTCCCAGCCCTGGCAATCACCATTTTGCTTTCAGTCTTATAAATAATTTCTAAACAGTCCTCTATTGCTGAACATTTTACAGAGTGAACACTTTAATTTTAGTCCCAAATAAATAAATAAATAAATAAATAAATAAAGTGTACTAGTAGAGTAGGATTTTACCGGGTGTTTTCATTATCGAATTCCTCATGCTAGAGATGTATGTCCCAATACAGAATTTTGAAATGAATAATTCCTTTTAAAAATAAAGCTCCTCCCAATTTTTATGTTTGATGATAAAAGTAAATTAAGCCTTTGAAAATCATTCAGTTGAAGAGTCCTCAAAAGCTATGGGGCTATATAGTTCTCTTAGGTATATATAATTCCACAGAAATTATTACAAAATGTTTGACATTCATTTAAATACATGAAAACAAAAAGGCTTACTTAATAATGAGATACTAATTTTATCCTTATATAAAATATATCACATATAGAACATATATATTCAATCAAAATTCTATTTTAGTATGTTGTCTGATTTTAAAATGACCCTTTTATTTAGAAGTCAGGTTTAACTTTTTTTTTGAATGTTATTTAAATGTTGCCATTTGAAAGTAATTGTTTTATTAAAAGTAAAGTGTATATATATGTGCATGTATGCGTATATACATATAGAGAGAGAGGGAGAGAGAGAAAGCATTAAGAATGCTCATTATCCTGTAGTATTAAAATCAACTGTAATTGTAATCAAAATTTCATAGTTATAGTTTTATTTTAACCAAATATTAAATGTTTACTTTCTCATATGTTATATTCTGTTGAAAATTTTTAAACATATAATTTTGGAATCTTGTAAAATCTATAATAATAAAATTGAAAAATATTTTATTCACAATAGGGATGAACATTAGATGAATAAATTGGTGTTGAGACAGGAAAGGGAATAAAAAGTTGCTCTCCTAGACTTGTCCTGGATTTATGTCTCCCACATGGTAGTATTTAATAAGACTTTACCCTAAAAATACTCTTTTGGCACTGATTCCTTTAATATCATTTGTACAACAGGGAAAAATGTCTGAACATAGATGAGGAGAAATGACAGTTATTCTTATAATCAGTTGGGAAAAGAAAAACAGATTGAACTTAATTTTGTAAAAATTTCCAATTGTAATTCTGTTATCCTTAAAAGCTACTTAAGTGTATCAATGTATTTGATTAGATTAAGCAATGGGAGGGTAAAATAAATGATAGAAAATAAGGGTTTGGAATTCTGTGATTCTCAATCTTCTTCATGTATCATAGTCACCTGCTTCCCCCAACCCCTAACTCTGTTTTTGTGTTTTAACAAAGAAGAGTAAAACGATTTAGGCCCCAGGAATGATTTTATTGGTTTTATAAAAACATTTTTTTTTCATCTCTAGAAAATAACTTAGAAGCTCATATATACAAGCGCACACAAGGGAGTCTGGAGATTTTTCTCTGAAGTGTAAGTTGATTCCTATTGGGAAAATTAGGTTTTTCTATTCATGCAGGTAGTTTCTTGTTTGATATTTTAACTCAATCAATTATAATTAAATTGAGACTAATTAAAATGGGAAATCAAAATCAAATGAATTGACAAGGTGAATCTTTCCCTTAAGACTAAGAAGAAATTTAAATTTAGAAGTAATTTTCTCAGGCAAAGGGAAAATTTTCATCATTAATGTCAATTACCTAAGGCATTCTGGAATAGTTTTATTGTAAGAAATAATGAACGTGGGGCCCCACATTGTTAAGATTATAAAGAAAAATAGTTGGGCAAGAAATTAATTTTAACTTTTTGTACCTATAATTATGAGTAGCATACGTATTTATTAACCAATAATCTCTCCTTAGAGATTTGCCTAAGGCATCAGAAAATGCAGCAGAAGTAAAAAGTTGGTGTATGAGTTTTTTGCACTTGTAAAACCTACATTTAGTTCATAGATTTTTATATAAGTCTAAATCAGTAATTTTAAATAAATATAGAGTCATATTGGCTTTGTGTTCCACTGTCTTCAAAAGTTAATATGATGGGTCTTGATTTTTGCTTCTCTAACATGTTGAAAAGTATCATACATGATTTTGTGACTGAAAAAAATATATATTAGGTGGAACCATACAAATTTACTAGTTTTGTAAGTTAAAATTTGTCATGTTGGGAATTTTATGTAACTTAAACTATACTAGAAAATTCAATTTATCTAATTTCTCCATAAGGTAATAAGGTCCAGAGAGAATTTGAATTTTTCTGTCATTAAAAGTTATTTGTTAATAGGAATGGAAATAGAAGCAAAACCTTTTTAAAGACTTCCATTACAATGTTATTGTACTTATTCCATAGCATATTAAGTAAATGCTTATAAAGTCAAATACTAGAGTGGATACGTATGGTTCTGCACATAAAAACTATCCTGGTAATTTCCAGAGAGTTGTTCTATTTCTATATCAATGAATCTTTCTTGAGAGTAAAGATACAAATTCAAGTAGGGGTCACCAACCCATTGCTAATCAAGACGATTAAAGAAAAGAGAACTACCCATGATTTCAGGTCCCTTGTCCAGATCCCACTTGTCACAGTCCTAATCAAGGCTGTAGTCACTTTTTTCCCCGGGGTAAGTACAAAGCCTCCTAACTTTAGTCTGGCCTGCTATATAGTCTATCCTCCATAGGCAGTAATATGTGTATTTCTAAAATGCAAATTGGATCCCACACACACATCTTCAAAGACTTTTAGTAATTTCTCCTTGACTTTTGCAATAATTTCTAGTTTGGTATCATGACTTTTAAATCCCCAGGATTATCTGGATTGCTCCAAATGCTTCCTGCCCTCATCCAATCTGGCTCCCTCCCCCAATATAGGACACTGAGTGTTTTGCATCTATCCATACTAAACTTTTTTTTCAGTTTTCAAAGTGTGTGGTGCTCTCTCGTACTAGTTCTTTGCACAATTCGTATCTTGTCCCTATAAAATGCTTATTCAGTTCTGCCTTCCAGCCTTTAGAGTTGTTTATTTCTACCTGGTCTTCACTTGTCTGTCAAATGATACTTTTTTCTTACCCCTGTGACTCCCCAGTGTACTCCATGAGGTCTGTATTAGTTTTCTACTGCTACTGCAAGGAAGTACCACAGACTTAGAAGATTAAAACAGGACAAATGCCTTATCTTATAGTTTAGAAGATCAGAAGTCTGACCCAGATCTAACTGGTCTATAATCAAGGTGTCAGTGGGGCTGGGTTCTACCTGGAGGCTGGAGAGAGAATTCATTTCCTTGGCTTTTTTAGCTTCTAGTGGTTGTCCTCACTCTTTGACTCATGGCCACATTCCAGTTGTACAGCCAGCAATGGATAGTGTTTTTCTTATATTAAATCACTCTGACACTGAGTCCTACCTCTCTCTTTCATTTATAAATACCTGTTGGATTACACTAGGTTCACTAGAATAATTAAAGATAAATTTTCTATTTATTGGTCATCTGATCAGTGAAATTAAGTGCACTTGCAACCTCATTTCCCTTTTGCCAACAAAGGTAACAAATTCATAGGTTCCAGGAATTAGGATGCAGATATGTTTGGGAGACATTATTCTGCCCAACACAGGATGCTAACAAGACTGCATTCTTGTGGCCCTGCATAACCAAGGTATCAGATCCCCTTCCCACTGTCAGTAAGCCAATTAACAAGAATTGGTCAATCTCATTCACCATTTAGTCTTTGTTCCTAGCATATGATGTCTTGTATAAAATAGGATAAAATATAGTTAAACACAAGTAGTAAAGACAAAGATAAGGTATATAGAAATATTTCAGAAAAATGTTAAAGTGCCTGAGAATGGGACTAAGAGACATGTAGAGTTATTTCTTAGAAAATTTTAGAATTTGGATTAAGGGTCTGCTCAATCTCATCCCTGCCTTCCTCATTCTGTACCAGGATTACTGTTATTTTGATTTTAATCAAAATATTCTATCAAAAATCACATCCCTTTGAAATATTTTCCTCTCTCATTTGTGCCTGCATCCCTGACTTCCCTCAACCCTTGATTTCTCTTTGCTCTCTTTCTCTCTCTTTTTTTTTCTTCTTCATTTACTATGTTTAAATAGAATAGTAGCTCAGAGCGAGGCATCATAATACAAGGTACTAAGAGAAGCAAAGTGTAAAGACAATGAAAGGTAAAGACACTATTGGGGCCTCTTTTAATTACTTTTCTATATTCAACTATAGTCTACTTTTAATTTAATCTTTCAAATTGGTAATGTTATCTCATTTAATGATAGAGTTTTAAACTAAACCTTCATTATAGGCATATGTATATTGATATTTTTTTTCATTAGGTTATCATAATATCCCTAGTGAGTTTTTGTTGTTCTGTTTGTTTAATGTCACACCTACCGCTATCATATCCATTACCAAAGGAAGTAATTTCCCAAAGGATGACTATGAAGCATTTACATTCACACAGTTCACCACACAATCTGAACAGAAGTGTATCAACTTTTACCAAGACAATAGCAATTGTATTAACTTTTCTTATATTATTTTAGGCACTTTTTTTAAGCAACATGTTTATTACATCTTTCTGTCATGCATGATTAATTTAGATTTAATTTGCCTGCAAAATAATATTGGTAGGACAGACACAATATAATGTATTCTAAGATCCTCAGGCCGTAGGGATTTCATTCCTTATACCAACATATTAATAGTGCTTATTCATTTTATTTGATTTGTACAAATGCTCTTATGGCCACAGAAATGCTGCAGAAATGTGGAAACTTTTGTACCCATCATCTCCACTTGCTGAGGTTAATTAAATGATATTGCAAATGTTGATATATAAATCAGAGTCATATAGCTCCAATTAATTTTTTTTTAAATTTACCTATGTACAAAACACATCTATAAAACAACCGAAAACAGTTTCATATTATTAAACTTTGTGAAATTCTGATTTTCTGAGATTTTACCTTTTGTGTCCACAATTAATATATTTATTTTCCTACCTCAACTATATATGAGTAATAATTTGACAAAAAATAATATATATTAGGCAATTAATTGTCCTAAGCATTTTGCTATTATTTCTCATAATAGCTCAAAGTTCACAGTGTTATTATTGATATTTTGAAACTAAACAAATCAAAGATCATTGGCATTACACTACCAAAGGCCTGTGTTAATGAGTATCTGATTTAGGACTTAAACCTAGAGATATTTAATTTTGTAAATCATAATTATAATCAATACACCATGAGGGCATTTCCAGATATTAAGATTTCTTAGAACTGCAGCTTTTGAAATTATTCCTGATGAAACCAAAAACCTAAGATCTACCATTTCATTTCAATAAAAATTATTGGTTTGTGTTTTTTTTTTGCTCTATTGAGATATAATTGCCATATAACATTATGTAAGTTTAAGGTGTACAATATGATGATTTGATACTCATATATATTGTGAAATGTTAACCAAAAATAAAGTGAGTTAACACATCTTTCGTCTCACATAACTACCAGCTTGTTGTCTTTATTCTTATAGTAAGAGCATTTAAGTTCAACTCTCATAGCAACTTTCAAGAATATAATACAGCATCGCTAATTATAGTCATCATGCTTAGATCTCTGGAATTTATGAAAGTTATTCATCTTATAACTAAAAGTTGGTAACGATGTTTCAAGTTTTACAATAACTCTGAAATTTAAGTTTGTTAGCTTTCATCAGCAATATTTTAATTTCTTCGGTCTTTAATTTAAATTAAAATCCTTAGTGGATTATGCATATGAGTGTGTGTGTGAGAAAGAGATGGAGACAGATTGTATGTGTGTTTGTGTTTCCTTGCACCTAGCAGCCCTTTTTCTCTTTTGATAAAACTACTTGCTTTGGGAAATCACCCCTCTTCACTCTGGTATATGCAATCCCAGTGGAATGGAAGCCCTGCTCACTCTGGGTGCCTTGGCTTGGGGGTGATGGGTCTGGGACAGCAGTTAAGTCAGCGAGACTCATTTCCATGCCATCTGATAGCATTCGAATAAAAGTAATCTTTTTTTTTTTCTATTATAATTGCAAGGTGTATGGATATTTTAAATTTGATTTGCAACACCAGATAAGAGGGAAGTAGAGGAGGACTTTGAAACACTGAGCCTCTTGCTCCAGACATTTCTGAAGATAGCTTAACCTTGCCTTGATATTTTCATGTATCGATAATTTCCTTTATTTGTTTAAGCCACATAATCTTGTTTGTCGGGTGCCCTTTTATTCTATTGCTGGCATGTAACCTACTCTAGCTAGTGTAATCACAGAGGAATTCATTATAAGTTATTCAGTTTTAGAATTTACAGGAATGGAGAAGAAAAAACTCTCTAAGTCTACTAGCCAGGAAAAGTGATTTTACTGCATCACTGTCAATATTGCCACCTCCGTAAGAACAGACTGTGCCCTGGAAACTCCACTGTGTGTCCCCAGAAGCACAATTCTGCTGTTCTACCTGTAAAGAGAGGGCCTCTTATCAGAGAGCTGTTATTTCATGTTGTTAAATTCTGCCTTCACATCTTGTGTATCTACTTGGAGAAATGCATCTTGGTGTCTTTCATCTTTGAGAGAATATCAGAAATGTTTTTCTTTCTTTTCTTTAGCCCCTGTGACAAAACAAAGCAATATGGAAAATGCCAGAGTGGGTTCTGAGTGAAGCAATATGCAGTATTGGCAGAATTAACAACTGAAAGGATCCTGAATTAAAAAGTGGGGTTTTGAATCATGGTACAACCATCATTGCCTCTACAGTTACCTTATCAGCTCAGTGTGACCCTCTGAGAATGCTGTAGTTCAATTCTGTCTTAGTGCTAAAAATATTAGCATTTCTGATGAAGCTGTTACCCAGTTTTCTTAACTTATGAAATATTAAGGATTAGAAAGTCTGTTTAATAACTCATCCAGGACATCTCAGTTCATGCAACAGTAAATCAGCTAAAATACAATCCATGACCTTGCCCTACAACCTGAATTACTGGTAGCTTCAAATTGTTTAAAAGAACTAAGGGGAAGCCATTCTACTATTCCTTCAATTCCTTTCTGCTTCTGTGCCAAAATACAGGCCCCAGAACCATCCATATTATCAGGGTGCAGATACAAAGTTTGTGTGCCTTCCTCAATCCCACATGACTTCCTAGAGATGTAACAGATTTTGTGTCTCTATGAAATATTACGGAAGTGTCAAAATCACCAATTTTAAACTATGTAAATTGTGAAACATATGCTTTGTTTCTATTTTTTTGTTAAAATTATTAAATAAAAATTTCTCATCATGATATAAATATAAACACATTTGGAATAAATTACTAGAACCGTTTGGGAAGTAACTGCCATGGTTTGCCATGGTTATTAGACAATATGCTTTACCATGTAAAATTCGGGATCATGACAACCAATAGAGGCATAGTTAGTCTTCTGGTCCTTAAATATTTTAGTTCACTATTCTCAGGGCAGAGCATATTTCTGTCTATGTCAACTGCCAATCATCCCTTCCTAATATGTTTAGGCCATTCCAGAATCATAAGCATTACTCTAAATTTGTTCCTGTCTTAGGGGCTTGTCTTTGATGTTTCCTCTGTCTGGGATGTCCTATGTCCTGGCTTCCAGGTCAACTCATGAATTAGTCCTTCTTGTTATTAAGATCTTAATTCAAACATCGCCTCAGCATCAAACCTTTCCTTAGCCACTAATCTAACTTGAATTTCTGACTCCAAGAAAGTTTCCCAGCTTTATTTTTTCTAGCTTTGATTACTATTTGAAATTGATACATGTTTTACTGGTGTATGATCTGCCCCACCTGTAGAACACAATCTAGTAAAAAGCAAGACCTCATCTCCTTCAACAATTTTGAATAAATATTTGTAGAATGAGTGGTAGAATGATTTTAAACACTTAAAGATGAATTTCAGGAACATTATTTGAAGGTTTAAATTCATCTATCTAGAGAAATTTTTTTAAACTTTAAATTCTCTTTTCATTTCTCTAGTATAGGTCAGAGGGACACACCTATGAAGCAAAACCTAAGGTCAGCCATAAATAGTCCAAAATTACTTAAGTAAATCATGAATATAAACAACAATAATGACCCAGGTTATGAAACTTCCATTTATATCCCCTTATGAATCTTCTCTTATTGAATGAAAATTGAGATTATGAAATTTAATCACCTACCACTCCAAGCATCTGTCATTAGTTTATAATTAGGAACAAAAGACTAATTAGAACATGTATTCACATTTTAGAAGCTTTTTCTGTGAGTTCATTTGCCCCCATTTGTAATGCTTTAAAGAAATGCAATGAAATTTGATGCAATGTCTATTATCCTGATTATATTTTTTTTTCAATAATTTTTAGAGTGCAATCTAGTTTTGCCTTCATGTTATGTATATCAACACAGTTCTGTGCTTCAATATAAAATATGTTTCTCCCCCAAAATAAACATTACTTCATTGATTATGTCTCTATCATCTCTGTAACAATGTCTTGGTTTACGAACACAGATAACCAGTTTAAAACAATCCACCTTCACTCTTTAAATTTTCATAACTCTTGGTCATGCATCTTAATAGTTTTTTTCACATTCTTTATAATTTATATCTTACAGTTTCTTCCCATCAAAGTTTATCCATTATAAGTTTTATGTCAATATGTGTTGACTACCCCTTTTTTCCACAAGCATGCCTTTAAGGATCCCAGAGACAAGAAATATTTGAAGAAATATGACTTTTTGACCTTTGTATTTAAATAAAACAATGTTAGATATCTATTTCTGTTCTAAGAGAAGATATATATTCTATCAAAAATAAATGGAAAAAGATTTTTTTCAAGAAATAGATAGAACAAACAAATGTTCCTGATAAAACCTTAAATTTAGACTGATAAGTGTATGTCATGTATGAGTTTATTACAGTCTAATTACTCACATATAGTCTCATAATAAGAAGAGAAAAATATTTTACGCAGCCCGACTTATTTATATATTCCAATGATTTGATTACAATATGCACATATTATATTTGTATGTACATAACTTATAGAAAACATCAAATTATTTTTAATGACTGAGGTAATATTATTCAATAGACTTGGTATTTAGTAATGTTTACGTGAATTAAAATTCAATGAAATCAAATGCTTAAGCTGGATAATTCATGGTAGTGAATAGGTTATATTACTAAAAATAATGAAAATAACAAATTAGTCATATAGTTTATGTTGAAACTTGTAATTTTAATATCTTTTATACTATATGAGTTGTTCAGTATATAATGTTTATTTAATATCTTTTCATTCATTATAGATTGGACAGCATATAATTAGCACACATGATGCCTTATAATAATATAAAGAAACAATGGATGGCATATTATACAACAATAATATAATGTTGATTATCTCATAGATATATTGATTGTTTAATAAATTAAGAAAATTAAGATGAAATTCTTAGATAACTTTGTTTTTATATAATTATTAAAATGCCATCATTCTGATGGAATAATTTTTAAAATAACCAAAATTTCTAACCACTAAAGGGAAAGCTTTAAAAAAAAAATTTTTTTTTAAAGAAGTCTTCTGTGTTGACTCCAGCCCATGGATTTGTCTCCAACGAATAAATAAATTTAAAAAATCAATATGTTATATTTCTTTATGTTGAATTTCAAGCCTACAATGATATTTATATATGTGATTTTTTTCCTGTTACTTATAAATCTGTGTTCCACATAGCAATATCACCTTAGCATGTATTGCCTGCACCACTCAACATTCGTTATTAAAATTTATTTTTAAATACTTATTACTGAGCTCCTCGGTTTGGATCCAGGCTCTCTGCCAGGTGTTGGGATACAAAAATGAACATGACAGGAGAGTTTGCCTGGTAGCAGGGTAGGAAGACAGTTAAATAAACAACTACATACTCAATAAGATGTTTACATCATCAAAAAACAGATAAATTGATTCAAAAACAATGATGCATTTTAAAATGATAGTGGGAATTATTTAATGTACAATTGAAAATCAACCATAGAAAATAAATAAATATAATATTTTTTTCTTTTACATTGCCAAAATGATTTTTTTTAAAAAAAGGTTAAGATTTTGTGTTTATACTAAAATTGAGCATCGCTCTGTTCTGTAACTCTGGCCATCTTTATACTAGAATAACTGTGTAGAAGCATCGACATCAAATAAGCTTCAATTATATTTCTGGGGGAAAAAAGCATCATCTCTGTTATTGTTATATAGACAGTAGTCATATCAATATCAGGAGATGAATAAATAAAGATTTATTAATAACTTTACTCAAAAATACAAAAATGAACTTTCAGTCCTAGATTTTTTATTCTGTTTTGTGTGATCTTTCAATGGTCATTCAGCTTTTTGTGATGTGTTTTTCTCAGTCGTAAAATGTGAAAAAAAATTACATCCGTTAATTATGAAGATTAAATGAAATAATTCGTGTACAGTATTGCAATTTAATGTAATACTTCAAATAACTTTTTAAACACGTACACACTTAATCCCAGATGCTTTTATAAGCAAGAATATTTGAAAGAAAAATGTCACTGCAACCTGAATTATAGAGAAATCATAAGAATACTAAACTTTAAGTTTAAAAGAAGATTAGAATCTGACTGAGTACTGAATTTATTCCAGAGTGATTTTTATTTTTTTCTACGAATTTAGAATTTAACATCTCGATTCTTCACTACAGTGAAAAGAAATGAAAAAATGAAATCTCCAGGGAAAGTCCTCTTTGATTCCCTGCTTCAGATCTTTTTCTCTGTGTTCAGGATCTATATTGCATATTCTTCCTTTGATCTCTGCCTGAAAGACCACTGATAACAGATCTAAACTTTACTATGAAAAATTCTAGATAGACATATAGAAGAGAAAAGTTTAAAAGTAAATGTAATAAGGATATTCTAGGTATATTACAACTATGTTAAATTAGAGGATTTTTTTTTTAAATAACTGATTGTTTAAATATTAATAATGTGTTTCCTTACATATCCATCTTTCTTCTTTCAGTATACATTAATATTATAGTATTTTATAATTATAAAAAAATTGCCAAAAATTAGAAGTAAAAGTAAATATAGAAAACACCTACTAGAGAATGCTAGGAATACCAATATTAAAAAAAAAAAGATTTTTAGTATATGACAGAAAAACTAAACAATCTAATTAAAAATGGGTCAAAAGTATAGAGACAAAATCCATAGAAGATAGTGCAAATATCTAATTGATATATGAAAAGAGTTTTGATTTAATTATTATTAATGGAAAAACATTTAAAAGATTGTGAAGTGTTATCAATGCATAGATTAGAAAGTTAAACAGTGTAATTATACCCAATGCCTATTAAAGGAGAGTACTATATGGAAGCTCTAATACATTATTGGTGGGAAAGACTGTAGTCTTTGGGGACAATATCTGGCAATATACATTTTTTTAAAATTAAATGTTCTTATTATATGTTCAAGTAATATCATTTTGGGGAAATTATTCTGCAGTAATAAAGTCAACTATATATAGTTTTTATTTCTTTAGAATAAACACCCAGAAACACATATATACACCATATTTGGTACTGATAAATAAAAACTAGAATGCTTATATTTAGTAAAATTATTGAAACTTTTAATGTAACCACACGATAGATTGATGTCAGTAAAATATGAATTGAATATAAATATTTTAAATAAGTATTTACTACTTGCCTCAGTTTTAGCACTGTTTTAGGCTTTACTGATACAACAATGATCAAAACAACTGTTAAATGTAAGACTACAATCTCTGGCTAGTGTGAGAGCATGAAATCTCTGATAGGTATAGGCACAGAGAGTTCACACCTACTCCCAGGATCTTCTCCAATGATCTCTACCTGCCTATGAGAAACATGAAGGAGAAATAGAGACTGGAGAAAACATTTTCATATAACGCAGTCCCGGTGGTGGTAGAAAGCATCTGCTATTGCAGTAAAATAGTAAATGCTCACTCAGATGATTTTTCCTCTAAAGAGCAAAATCCTTAAACTGCTAGGATAAAGGCAGCAAATGTGTTACTACAAGGGAACAGTAAAAGACTTAATGTAGCTGGAGGAAAAGGAAAAGAAAAATATCCTTTATCCCTGTGTTGGAGAAAGAAACCATCTTTGGCAGGACTATTAGAGGATTCAGTGGTGGGGACTGGGAGCTGGGGGAAGGGGTTGCAGAACCCCTGAGAAAACTTCACGTTTGAATCAGTGACATAGGACCCGCCTAAGACTGAAAGTGGAGCAGGACACCAGAGAAACCTGTCCTGTGGTCCCCAACCCCAGGTTAGACAGTGCTAGTTTACAAATAACAGGAGTTTATAACACAGGGAGATAAATTATTATTAGAACTGAACTTTAAGAAATATTGACTGAAATTCTTCAGATAAAAGAAATATGATACCTAGCAGAATCTTATTTGGTTGATACAATGACATAAAGATAGAAATATTTGGAGATACACTATTATAAAGTTTTTATACTATGAATGAAACAGTATAGTGTTATTTGAAAGTATACTATGCTTAATTAAATCTAAGTCTATCAATAGATAGATAGATAGATAGATAGATAGATAGGTAGATGGGGGCGGGGAGAGAGAGAGAGAGAGAGAGAGAGAGAGAGAGACTGAGAGTAACCACTAACAGAATTACAAAAAGAGATTTAAATCATAAGCCAATCGTGGAGATAAAGTGAAATATTAAAATTACTTAAATACAAAAAAAAAAAAAAAACAGGTAAAGAAGAACAGAGAAGCAGAACATAAAGAACAAATGGAAGAAATAGAAAGCTAACGAGAGTAGATTTTAATCAAATCACAATAATTAGATCAAAATTTGTTTGTCTAAAAAATACCAAGTAACAGAGATTTTCTGATTGAAGAAAACATGGCCAATTATATATCCTCTAAAATAAAAACATTTTAAATATAAAAACAGAGATTAAATATGTATATCATGTAAGTACGAGTCCAAAAAAATCTAGAATGTCTATGTTAATATCAAAGTACATACCAAATCAAGAAATATTACTACAGATTTATAATATAGAAGTATTCTGTGAGTAGAGAAACTGAAATTTTTTTCTTTTCCACTACTCCACGTATATAGTTATAGAGATGCTTAGCAAATGCTATGTGATTGTTAATTTTGAATAAATATAAAAACAAAAATATTAAAAATCATGTATATTTATAAGTAGTGGGATTAAAATGATTTCTTCTTAATTTTCCTATTAGTATTTTACAATTAATGATTTCTTTCTTTCCGTTCTTCCTTTTTTTCTTTCCTTCCTGCCTGCCTGCCTTCCTTCCTTCTTTCCTTCCTTCCTTCCTTCCTTCCTTCCTTCCTTCCTTCCTTCATTCTTTCCTTCCTTCTTTTCCAGATAATAATTAGTAAGAACTAAGATATACATAGAACATCAATGTCTATGTGTCTCTTCATGCATAACAATTGACATGGTTATCTTTTCTCCATAGCAAGTATTAGAAAAGATAACTATCCATGTATATCATATCAAAACTAAGTAATTTATATTAGAGTGTAAAAAAGAGTCCCTTTAATTAGGATCAATTCAAACTATGAGTAGTTACAAAACCTGTAAATAAATGAAATTTCCTGAAAAAACAGGGAATACAAAATTATTTAAAGGTCATAGCAAGCAGCCATGATCTTTGTTTTTTAACTTATTTTTTATTTTTATTTTTTAACTGATGATATAGAGGATAGAGGGAGTACTAATTCCTGACAAAACTGATACTTTGTTGGGACTATTGACCTAGAAAAAGAAAGTAGACCATTATCTTTCTTATTTTTAGAAATCTCAGTCAAAACATCAAGGAAGTATACAACAGAGGAAACACATATCATCAATTAAAAATTGTGTTCTCTAAATACATGTAAAGGAAAGGAAAATGCTTATTACATTTAATTAAATGAAGTAATCAAATCCAAAAAGTTATGAGTGCATACAGTGGACAACAATTACCATGAAAATGTATATAAACAAATGAGAAAAACACAAATTCCAACAAAAATGGTTAAAAGACTTGAGCAGGTATTTTACAGAACAGGAAACACATATGATCAATAAGTATATGGATAAATATTCAATTTTAACAGTAAAGAAACATGCATTTAGGCTTTGAATATTGATATTAATAATTGTATTGTTCTCAATGGCAGGAATTTTAAGTAGGTAGAAAACTTACCTATGAGAGAATGAAAAATGAATGGCGGTATATTCATACAGAGGAATATTATAAAACAGTCCAAATAAATTTCAGAGACTATCAATCTAACAATATATTAATTATAATTTAAGAGAGTATCTCAAAAATAAATATACCTTTTCTGTGAAATTAAAAGCATTTGCCACTAAATATACACACATACACACACACCTATGCTTCTAATATATATTTCTAAAAAGTTATTATTATATATAAACAGAACTATAAAAATAGAAAATATATGGAATGATAGAGTCTTCAGAATGATGGTTCACTAGGTATTACTAAATCTATTATATTTACTTGGATATAAACATGGGCCAAATTAGCAAAATATTAATCAACAACTCATCACTGTTATACTATTCTGTTTGTGTTTTATTATGTCAGCAAAATGGACAAAAAAGGACTGTTCAAAATATTACTAGCTAAAACATGACAGAGTAATTTACCAGTAACAGTTGTTACCTAATCCCACAGAATTGTGAGCTAAATTCCTAGTGTTGTATTTTTTTCTATCACTGAAACAATCAGAAAGTTCAAAGCACAGATTGTCTGTGTTGAGTACAGTGATCAGAAGTAGGTCTTGGGTAAAACATGTGGCACTGCAAGAGACCAGATCAGCTCAGACCCAGTTCTTGCTGCCTTCCTGATCTGGTTATCCCCAATAACCTGGCATGTGAGATTGTTTTGACAGTCGTCAATATCACTTGCCTATTCTGTTTTTGCCTCCCAGGACACAAATTTATAGAGAACTTCTTAGAAATCAACAAGTGAGGCAAGATTTGCTGCACTGGTAGGATTTTATTGACTTAATGCTATATTCATGCTTCCTTCCATCTGAACTTATTATAGGACAAAAATAGACAATATATAATGTATTTTTGTCATGGCAATCATCTAAAAGTCTGAAAAAGCAGAATGTCTTTGGTAAATGATGATAGAAGTTTGCATAAATATTGTTAGCCTCTACATGAAACTACTACTTACCCCCGCAAAAAGGCCCAGGACTATGAAATACATTTTGAAATTAATTTCTCTACTAAATGCAGAAAAGATGAGCCATAACAGGAAGAGCTAGACTACAGTCAGACTTCATGAGGCATGTACTGGCTAGTCAGATTACTCCCCAATTCCCAAAGCTCCGGAGATAGTGGGAAGAGAGGGGACTTACAAGTGGGCATGTTAAAGGAAACAAGAAACAAGGCATGCTTGTTCTTCTATTTTTTCTATGTCTCTGTTCATGTGTCAGTAAAACTTTACAAAATTAATGTTAGGTTTTTTTCAGTAGGAGTAGAAAATGTTTCTCCCATGCAGAGGATGGTTAGATAGACTAAACTTTTCCCTATAATAATTTCTAGACTGAAAAGAGAAAACTCAGTTGGAAGTTCTATTCTTTCCATCAGAAATCCATGAGGCAAAGATAAATGTAGCATTCTGCTTCACAATTGTCTAATTATTTGCTTTAAGAGTTTGGTATTAAGAATACTTAATTTGAACAGGCTGTGCCTCAGAGAGGTTAAAGAGATTTGGACTAAACCGACCCCACTAATAGAGCATTGATGTCTGAAGTCTTTCATTCACTGGACTGGCTTAGAGGCTTAGAGAAATAGTAACTCATGACACATGAATTTTATATAATTAAAGTATACTTAACAAAGTGCTAAGAATATATTTCCAGCAGAACATACTAGGAGCCATTGAGCTGCCATATATTCTATGATAATAGTTTCTTGACTCTATCCATATTTTTATAGGCAACTAGAGGTCACAATGCTGCCAAATTGAAAGAAGCCTTATTTAAGAATCATAGAAACAGTTTCATTTCAAATTAGAACTCTAAAAAACATCAAACTACTTTAAATGTTTACAAAAAGTGTGTGTGTGTGTGTGTGTGTGTGTGTGTGTGTGTGTGTGTGTGTGTGTCTGTGTCTGTGTGTGTGTGTACTTCCTGTTCTAATATCCAGATTTGGGGAACAGTATCTTTCCTGGAGCTATATTACTACAGTTTATCCTAGAATATATAAAGAATGTAATCCCTATATGATTAAATTCAAATGTGGTCTTTCTTCTTAGATATTCTCTTTCTCTGAAGACTGCTTCTTACTTAATGCATAGCACGAAATATTTCCATTTACCTGTTTTCCTCCCCCACTTTTTTCACTGCTGTAAGATAAGGTGCAAGAGAGAAGGGATGATGACTAACTTATTTCCCCTCACATCTCCAGTGTCAAGTACATTCTTAGTAAACATTTCTTGAATACATGAGTGAACGAATGAGCTGAACAGTTAAAAAAAAAAAAAAAAACAAGCTGAGTGTCATAATATGCCAAGGATTGACAACTAGATGATAGGATATTTTCAAACTCCCAGACAAACATGTCTGAGTTAAGGTAATGCAATGAGTTATGTAATGAAGAATCAGAAAAAGTCATTTTGGCACATTATGTCAGAGCACAAGCCCACAAGGGAGGAATTTATGCTAGAGAGAAGGTAACAGAGAAGAGAGGTTGGTTACACAAAGGGAATTGATCAAATAAGCAAAGTTAGGAGGAAAAAAAACAGCCAGATTTCTCAATACTAAAGAAGGGATTACAATATGGAATAGGAATAAACAAGCATGAATACTGATATTGGATTGAAATTGAATTATGATTATAAAATCATAGTTTTAAATATATATATATATGTAATATATATTTTATAATATATAAAAATACATACATATATTAAAAATGTAAATTGTATCTATTTATCTAATATATATATAGAGAGAGAAATAAACAGACAGACAGACAGAAGAATGAACACCTTAGAGAACTGACAATCTAATAACAATGAGCACACTCAGTGCCCAGATCTTGGTTCCCATTCTCCATTGAAGAAAACCTGGGTTTCTTAGAGATTCAGCTGAATCCAGGACTAGAGCGAGAAAATGATAAAATAAACTTAGAACATATTGTTCTAAAGAGCAAGAAAGTGCTCACAGAATAATGGAGGTATCTCGAAAGGACAAATCATTGACAATTTGAGCATTGAAATAATTAATGCCCTCAATTATTACTCATGAAAGAGAAAAATATAAACTCAAATTGATAAAAATAAATAAATCTATACATTGAAAGGTGAGTTATGTTTTAGATATAAGTATATTTTCAAATCACCTCCCTACAAAATACTTAAGAACTGAAAGTTGGTGGAGTATCTTTCTAGTAGAGAAGCCTAGCTAACAGTGAGATCAGTGTAAATATCATCAGTATAACTCAGAAGCATGTATCACCTGAGAAGATACAATGAGAACACAGTATCACTTTGTGACATTCTCATCAAAGAAACAAAACTCGAATCTAACTTTTATTTTTTTGAGATATATAGATGCAGGAATGAGATATAAAATAATATGTTTGGTTTCTGAAAAGAGAGAGGAAAAAGAAGAAGGGAATTGAAAAAATAAAATGAATGTCATTATGATGGGGGTGGTTTCCATTTTTGTCAGACGTTTAAGACAAAAACAAAGTCAATGTCATTATTTCTCCTTAAACTCTGATTTCACCACTTGGTGGATAGGAGGTATGGCTCCAATCTGAGTTTATGAGCACAAATTTAAGCACATCACTTGGATTGTTGCCTTTGTGCTTTATTTTGATTTTGTTGATTTGCTATGCAAGAGTCATCAACTCTTGATCACTGCTTCTCACTTTTATCACTCAGATAATAATACAATTCCTACCACTGCTCTCATAATCTGCTTGCCCATAATCTGTTTGTGATTTTATGCTGAATTGGACTCGTTTTTTATTTCCTATCAGCATTAAGAATCTTCTGCAACATTTGACAAAACACTTCCTCCTAAATTTCCAAATTGTATTATTCGTTTGTTCCCAAGTTTCCTTTTCTCGTTGATAGTCCCCCAAGAATAGAGTCTTTACCTCCCTTCAGATGTTTCACAATCCCCTCCACCAACGCAGCTGGATGCTTGCAGTCACTCTTTTTTATTATTAGATCCACATGCTTAAGGCATCATAAATAGTGCTGAATATATCTTAGAAATAAATTATCTAAAAGATTTGAACAGAGAAGAAGAGGGTGAGAAAGATGGAAGAGAAGGAAAAGAAAAATTGTCATAGTTTCACTTTTATAAGTATCTTAAATTCTATTGCATACCTAAGTCCTAACACTGGAAAAATCCAGAGAGAGTTTAAACAGCCTCGGTCATTCTTTTTTCTTCATCCAGTCTTTCTTCTTAGGCTGAATATTTTGCTTTTCCTGGCTTCTGACATTATTCTGATTCATGCTCTTTTTAGCTGTTCCTTTCCCTTGGAAATGATCTTTTGGTTGGCATTTCAGGACTTCAGAACTATTAAGTGATCTGAAGTTTACTCTAAGGATACATTTATTCCTCCAGACTCTTTTGTGAAATGAGATCACTATAGCCATGTAACTGAATTTGCTTTATCACTCAATCAATACTTCTTTCACAGAGCCACAGCAAGAGGAATATCAGTGAAAACAGTGGTGGTAAGGGAAAATGAGTTTGAACGAAATGGGGGCACAAGGAAGTTTACGAGAATTATTTGAAAGTTATATAGAGAAATGAAGATTTACAGGTTTGGAAATCATTGCATCTACCAAACTTCATTTAGTCCTTTTCTTTCTTTTTCACTCTGTGCATGTTTCTTTAGGTTTCTTGCATCTGTCCCCAGCTCTTTTCCATCTATTTATTCTTTTATTTTATTTTACTGTTTTATTAAAGTGACTCCAATTTTCATGTCTGTGTCCGCCTTCCTTTTCCAAGTCAATTCTTAAAAATTGACAAAATCCAGGAATTCAATTAAATAAAAAGTTCTTAGTATAAATACATCCACATGATAGTTCCAAGCATATGTATAATTTTATACAAGTTTCACAATAATTCTGATTTCTATAGAAGTATTATTGTTGTTAATAAGTATATTATTGGTTCTATTTTATAAATAAGAACACACAGACACTGAGAAAGTAAATGGCTTACAAAAATCAAAATGCTTGAATGAAAGAGAGGTGAGATATAAATTGAGACTTCTAAATGCAAAGCTTTTGACAATTATTAATTCCTCCAAAATTTGTGGTGTGCTTGTGTTTTCTTCTAAAAATACAGGTATAATAAAACAAATAAATGCCAATAGTTATGACAGAAAAAAAAAACATTGTTTCTTATTAACCTATTACATTATGTTCCAAATGATTTTAAACATCCAAAAATATAATATTCCTTCAAAACCACATAGTCATACACCCATACTTTTATTTTTGTTTAGAATATTGACAGTAGCCTCCCCCACACTTAACTTCTGTTAGATTAATTAAAACTAAGAAAAACAAAAGTTTTGATTTTACTTTTACTTATTTCTTCTTTGATGTTCTCCCTTTACGTAGATCTTAGTTTCTGATCTATATTATTTTTCTTCCTTCTAAATAACTTTTTTTAATGTAATTTGCAAGACAGATGTAATGGCAACAAATTCTCTCAAATTTTGTTTGTCAAAATGGCTAGGCCAGGTCATTAAGAACTACCCTGTCCAGGAAAGGCCACTGGCTCCCATCTATAGATTGGCCAATCCTCTGACCAGGCTCTCTGCTTGGGTGCCACTATTAGGGCTTCCCAAGTACTCTAAGCTTTTTGTTTAGGTGGGGATGGAGGCTATTCAGTCAAAAACAGGACTTAAATTTTGCTTCTCAATGCAAGTAGAGCCATAGGATGGGATCCATGGCAAGTATGGGACATTGGCTGGGGACCCAAATCAGACGGAAGTATCCACCCAGCTCCCTCACCAGACAGCACCACCAGTTTGGTTGTGCAGATTTGCTGGCTGGGCTATCTGCTTGGATGCTTCTGTAAATGCTGTTGTAGGATGAGCTGCAAAACTCCCTAATGCTCGGGTTAGGCTTCCTGGTTGGATAGGACTGGGACTATATTCTGCAGTAGGCAAGGCTTTGAATTTGCTTTCCTGGTTTGGCTTATTGGCTGGGGACCTGAATGAGTCTGAAATGCCCACAAGCTTCCCTCGCCAGACAAGCTCACCAGTTCAGCTCTGCGGAAGGACAGAGCTGCTGGCTGGGACTTTTACTTGTGGGCCCTTGCAAGCAGAAATACGGTCTGCCAAGATCTGAGCACTGGTTGCTGTAAACCCTGTCCCCCTTCTTTGTCTCAATCTGATCTGCAGTGGTCAAGCTTTGCAGATTTTACCTGTGATTCCTATGAAGCAAGACCCAAATAGTCCAGCCAGGAAGAACCCCACAATGCTGATGGAGCTGAGTATCCTCCTTGGGCTCTCTTTTTCTCATTGGATAGACTATAGGCTTAGGGGTCCTCTTGGTGAGGGGTTGTGCTGGCCTGTGGGAAAGGACAGTGCAATCAAACTGTAGTCATTCCTCTTCCCCTCTATGGTGGTCCTTTCTCAGCATCTGTGGTCCAGGGGTATGCTTCAGCCTCATCCTGTGTTCTGGGATTTTCACAATTATATTTGTCTGTGGTAGTTGATGCTAGTTGATGTTCTTGTGAGGGAGACTAAAGTCAGGAATGACCTATGTCAATTCTCAATGATGTCACTTCTAGTAATTTCATTGTTTTTTGGTATGTTGGTATTTTTTTTCTTTTTCTCTCTTTTTTTTCCTTTTCTTTGTTTTGTTTTGTTTTGCTTTAGTTCTCTGTGTCTCAGTGAATGGTTTCAAATGTACTCTTTTGAAGAGACACTTCATTATTTACTTATTTGTAATAATAAATCTGCACATTATATAAATAAGTTATTGTTTCTATATTTGAAATTTTTATTAGAAATAGTATTATATGCAAATAGAATATTAAACTAAGAACCCATCTCAAACTATCACTTTAAACTGCTTATAAAACAATTATTATTTTTTTATATTTACATTTACCAAAACAAATTTCAATTTCTTCTCTTGCACTATTCAAATAAGTTTTCTCAATTTCATTAAGTCATATCAATTGGGAGGAAACATGGCAGAGCTCTACAGAAGGTTTCTGTGTGAAATCATAAAAATACTAAAATGTTCTATTTGAGAGCATTGTGTTTAAAAATAGATTATCGCAATTTTAATTATTCCTTTACAAGAGTAAAATTTAGGTATTACGGCATTCTGTCATTTTAATAACAATTACTATAGGCAACTCCACTCTGTATGGAAAGTAGAGGATACAAAATGTTTAAGCCATACCTTGTTTCTGCAGAGTGATCTTTAACTGAATATAAATATGCTTAAGTATATTTTATGAATATATACAAACAATCTAATTAATAAATGGGTAGAAAATCTGAACTTTTTTTTTCAGAACGACTTACAGATGGCTAACAGGCATATGAAAAGATGTTCAAGATCACTAATCATCAGGGAAATACAAATCAAAACCATAAGGAGATGTTACTTCACACCTGTTAGAATGGCTATTAAAAAAAAAAAAGAAAGAAAGAAAGAAGAAGTATAAGTGAGGACCCGGAGAAAAGGGAACACGTGTGTACTGTTGGTGGGAATGTGAATAGGTACAGCCCCTATGAGAAATAGTGTAGAGATTTCTCAGAAAATTAAAAATAGAACTATCATGTGGTTCAGCAATTTCATTTCTGGATATTTACCCGAAGAAAATTAAAACACTACTTTGAAAAGATATATGCACCCTCATGTTCATTGCAGCATTATTTCTAGTAGCCAAGATATGGAAACAACCTAAGCACCTAGTGATGTGTAAATGGATAAAGAAAATGAGGTATATATACAAAAGAGAATATTACTCAACCGTGAAAAAGAATGGAACATTGTTATTCAGAACACTAATAGATCTCAAGAGCATTATGCTAAGTGAAATTTTAGAGAAAGGCTAATACCATATTATTTCACTTATATAGGGAATCTAAAAAAAAAAACAAGCAAGCAAATTAAAACAAAACTAAGTAAACAAGCAAACAAACAAAATGCTCATAGATACATACAGAGAACAGATTGGTGGTTGCCAGAGGAGATGGGGAAGAGTGGGCAAAATGGGTAAAGGGTGTGAAAAGTTACAAAATCCCAGTTATAAAATAAGGCATGTGGATGTAATGTAGAGCATGGTGACTATAGTTAATATACTGTATTGCATATTTAAAAGTTCCTAACAGGCAAATCTTAAAAGTTCACATCACAAGAGAATAATTTACAACTATGTATGGTGACAAATGGTAACTGGACTTATTCTGGTGATCATTTTATAGTGTATCCAAGTAGTTAATCACTTTATAGACCTGAAACTAATATAATGTTATATGTCAATTATACCTCAATAAAATAATAATTTTTTTTTAAAAAAAGGCACCTTCTTGCATGCTACTGGGTCATCCTAAAAACTTTACATCAATTTACCATGCAGCCAGGATTGGCAACTAAGTCTTAACTTCAAGTGAGCCAAGAAGGTATCCATAATACAATAGAAATGGTTAAACTAAGAACTCGGTTCAAGTGTCCAGAGGACACATTGTAAGCTGCACAAACAGATCACCAAGCGCCCATGCCATCTTCTACTATTATACTGATTCTTTTTTTGTCAAATGAAATCTATGACCTTAGCTGAATTTCTTATACCTAGCTGATGGAGAATGGAAAAGCCCAAAGTTAGTACTTGGTATATGTGTGTATTTCATGGATTGCTTAGGGTCTATTGTCTATTGTCTCAGGCAAGCTTGGCCCTGAAAGACAGTGGTGAGGATTACACAATCAGTAGACAGAGTTTGGACCGTGCACTTGATCATCCATTTAGTGTAAAAAAAGAATTGACCTGTGATAGGGATGATATATGAGGCATGCGGATGGACCTATAAGACATAAGCAAAATACAGTATGTATTTGCATCACAAGTTAATTCCACCATTGAACATCTACTGCAGAAGAGGTACTAAACCACCAAATATACAAGACACATTATTAAATTAAATATCATTAAATGTCAGCTAGTCTTTGTCATTGGGGATCCCAGTGCTGTGATATAGATCATGAAAGGAATAGCCATGGTGGTATATATGGAGGTCACATGTATGTCTAGTAGCATGGTCTCTCACACCAGTGTGAGCTAGCCCTTGCTGTTGCTGATGACTTGATCTGCCAGTAATGGAGAATGATAGCAAGTCCACAATGAAGCACAATCCCTCAAGTAGGGGAACCAGTCATTTGGTGACAATTTGGTTACAATGAACTTCTTAGAACCTGGAAAGGGCAATGATTCATCCTGAATGCGATCATCACATATTCTAGAAATGGCTTTGCTTTCCTTTGATGCCATGGCTCAGCCAGACCCACTATTAAATTGCTTACAATGCATCTGATCTACTAACATGGTATCTTTTATAACATATTCTCAAACCAAGGACACTTTATAGCAGAAGTGCTACAGCAGTGTGTCTGTGGCCATAGTTTAGCCATGAACTTCACTGTCCTAAAAGTGTTTGTCTGATAAAGCAGCCTCTTGAAGAATGAGCTGAGGAGCCAGCTTAGGTATGAAACTCTGAGAAGATGAGATTTTTTTGTCATTCAGAATGTTGTATAGTGCTTGTTTCCAGTAAATAGAATACGTGGGTCTGAGATTGAAGGAATGGAAGTAGCAAGAGTAACCCCTCACCTCCAGCGTCCAACTGAAGATTGTCACTAGACTTAAGCTCTAATTGCTGCCTGATGACTTTAGGTTCTTTGGGACATTAGGTCAATTGATACAGAAGGAAGTTATTATACCAGCACAGGTAATTAACTGTGATGATCATGAGGGCTTCTATTACCTTATGAAGGCAAAACAAAGTGTACTTGGCAGTCAGGAGGTCCTCTGGATATTTCTTGGTGCTCGTCTTCCTAGATTTAACTGAAAATGGGCCAGTAAAAATACATGACCCAATAAAAGCCTGGTAACTGGGGCTGAAAACCCTCAGAGATCAAAGTCCCTACCAGGCAACCATGTAGTCTAGTGTAAGTGCTAGTTAATGGTAAAAGGACAGTCTTAATTGGGTAGCAGAAGAGAGAGATGATGAGGATCAATCACAGCCTTAGAGCAACTACAGCCATGTGCTGCTGTTCACTGCACTAACCCTTCTATTATAAATTTTTCCAGAAATAGTGGCCAACAATTAGCCTAGATGCAATGAGCTCAATGTGAAAAGTAAGTAGATCTGAACAGCACAAT
This sequence comes from Eidolon dupreanum, assembly GCA_028627145.1. Classification (NCBI taxonomy): domain Eukaryota; kingdom Metazoa; phylum Chordata; class Mammalia; order Chiroptera; family Pteropodidae; genus Eidolon; species Eidolon dupreanum. The sequence goes on from CM053501.1 coordinate 91,921,876, forward strand.
GAGTGGACCATCGTGGAAATTAATGATGGTCCATTTAAATCCCTTTTACTTACTAAGACAGTGCATCTCAGCTGTCTTGAGAGTTAGCTGTTAATGGTTCATAGCTTTCCCCTCTTTCAAGATTTACTGTTGTCTACAATCAATGATTATCTGACGGGAATACTTAACACCTTCTTTTTGCCTCAAGCTGAAACCAAACTGTGGGACTCTTTATGCTCCAGAACTTCTCACAGAATCAGACTGAAACTATCCCCCCATGTGATCTCATCCATGATTAGTTCTGACTCCTGTCTTACTCTGCTTATTCCACCTGCTTTCTCCTGAGATGAACAGAGAATTCCTTTGACCAACCATATGCACCTAAATCCTTTTCTCAGGCTCTCCTTCCAAGGAAGCCAACCTGAGACACCTTGTGACTATGAGCTACTCAATTATAACCACAGATTTTCAGCTGACTCAATTATAATCATTCAGATATATATGTTTCTACCATTCACTATAAATATAAGATCCTATAAAAGCTGTCACTCTATAATTCTTTCTTTATAATTTTATTTTATTTTATATTAGTTTTGGGTTGACAACACAATGGTTAGACAATCGTATAATTTACAAGGTGATCTTCCCAATTAATTCTTAATATCCTGCTTTCAATCAGCTGAGTTGTTTAATCATGCAATGGTGTCTTTTATCTATTTTATTGTATCACACAGTACAATTTTCAAATGCTGGGTAGAGAGATAATTTTCTTGACCCTAATATAGAACACGTATTCTGGCCCTTTTTCTAGCTGTATCTATTACCATTGGTTAAGGTATTCATAGGACCAAGTGTTCTTGTATATCTAATCATATGTCACCTCTGTACACTATGGTCCAGGCTCCCAGGACATTGGACTTCTTATCACAATAATGAGCTTACATCTAGGGCCGGTGTTGGCTTTGTCCTAAGCTTTTGTCCTGAGGGAGGGTCATGCTACCAGTGTGTTTTCCCCTAGGCCTGAGAGAAAGTCATGCAGCTGCTGTTTATGAAGTTTTGGACAATGCTGAAATGTGTGGGTGGGGATGACCACAAAGGTGAGCTCAAAGCCCTTTGTTGTATAGTACAGAGATGGGGGCTCTGGAGCTCAGGGTGCTAGCTCTCCAGGACAAAATTCTTGAAAGTGAGGACTAGAACTCATACTTGAACTTTCAAATGGCTATAAAATATATATTTTCAAGCTAGAATAATTGAACATTATTTTCTTAATGGCTTTTCTGTTATTTATATATTTTAATTCTTTAATCAAATATATGTGGATCTTAATTTATACTCATGAAAATATTGGGTCGGACTTGGCACTGAATTTACTAGTTTAAATCTTTAATTTCTATATTCGCAACCAGGTATCATCTTTGTATAAGATACAATATCCAAGCATTACCCAAGCAGTTTTTTTTTCCCTTTGTTCATCATCTTCACCTAAATTTATTTTTATTTATTTATTTATTTATTTATTTATTTATTTATTTATTTAGAAAAACTTACATGCCTGAGTTGTGAAATGCACACTTAAATCATCTTATCTACAAATGTATTTCATTTTTTTCTACACTGTTCCTGCTACTAACCTCATTATGTCTATTTGTATTATTTCTCTGTTTTTGATATAGTTTGTAACACCTCTCTACTTTGTATCATATGAGAACCTTATTAATATTCCATTTACTTGCTCTTCTAAAATTCTTAATTAAAATGCTAAACAGGATATTAAATCAGATGGAGGCAAAGAGTGACCTCTGTGACAGACCGTAATACAACTTCCTCAATATAATGTGCTGCTATTTATCATGTTTCTTGATATATTACTTCAAATAGTTTTCTGTGACTGTGAAATCAATTTACTATTTTTTTAAATAGTGTTTTGTTTGAAAACTTTACTTATGGCTTTTAAGGTCATTATTATAAATTATAAGAAAAAATAATTTAATTTTATAAAAACATAAATATTGTCTGATGAATACTTGTCTTAATCAGGATTCGATTTGAAAATGTTTTTGTTTTTCAGAACATCATCATGAGACGTAGTTAATATAGGAAACTAGACTTTGGTTTAGCATATTATGAAAGTGGGATTCTTACAGGAAAGCATGAATGCCTTGTAGAAATTGACTCAACACTTGTCTATAATATTTATTCTTTCTTCTGAACTTACTCTATCAATCCACTGAAGTTCCTGCTTGACAATCAGAAACTTACTTAACCTTTTAAAAATGGCTGAATAAAAGTCATTCACTAATTCAGAAGAAATTTGTAGGATTCTGACAATCTTCAAAATTAATGGAGAAATCTTCATTCCAAAACACTGGAAAAATGAGAATGGTTTTATATATTTATGTAAGATGTGATTTAAACCACTCAGTACATTTAATAACATATTTTGAAGGCATATCATCTTTCTTGTTTAAAAATATCTCAGTTGTGTATTCCGTTTTTCTACTAAAACCACAAGAGAAGTAGTTAGAATTGCCAGTTTTTGGTTGTTATAGATTTTCTTTAAATACAGTTTGAGGACATGGTGTACCTATATCCTCAAAACCATTTTTTACTCATTCTAGTGTATATTGCTCTTTTAACTGCTATATTTTAGTAATGTTTCTAAAATATAGCAGTTAAAGTTTTTAACATATACAAAGTACATTTTAAGGGACAAGGTTGAGAATTAAAATGTTGTCAGATGACTTATAAGAATCAGCGTCTGGAAACATGCATCCAATAATATTTAATTAGATATTTTCAAAATATAATCATGTAATCAAAACGAATGCAATTAAATCAAGTTTCAAGTAAACTATAAAACCTATGGAATTTGACTACTTGTGAACTATAGGACAAATATTTTAGGTCATAAGTATTGGAGAATATGAATGCACATCATTCCAAAGCTTATGCTTAATATTATGGATTGCCCTTAATACATTCTCCAGTTTCATAATATGTCATTCATTCAACATATATTCATTGAAAATCTATATGAGAGTTTTAAAAATGAGTAATTGACATGATAGCGAATAAGAAGGACAATGTGCCTGCCCTCATAAGGATTGAGTTAGGCAAAGCCTTGTATATTAACAAATATTATGAAGATTTCATTGAGTGAGAGTGCCAGAAATACAGCATCGTAATAGGATAGGGTGTGACTGAGGAATGGAGAAGTTTGCTTATTTCAGGGGATTGGGTAAACAGATATTTCATCATGATTTTCACCAAATTTTTGGTATTTAATGAGTTGCACATGTATCTGAATATGAACGGAGGAATAGTTCATGAGGAATTTCAAATTGGGCCCCCAGGACAAAGGAAGAGCCTCCAGAACTCTGTTGTGATTCATGCTGAAAATATTCAGTATTTGGTAGGGAGCAAAACAATTAAGTTATTTTACAACTTTATGTTGTAAAAAGTAATTTTACACAATGAAAGGTAGGTATTATAATAATGACTATAATGATAATTAGGTCTATGTTAAAGTATACGTTAGGATTTTATCTTTCCTATGTCTATTATTATATGCAAGGTAATACTGTATATATTTATAGTATTTATTTCTCCATGTTTAATTATTATCAATATAAATAACATTTTCAATCTAATCTTAATTCTAATAAGTGTCCTCATTCAGTGAATAGTATATATAAAAACATATGTGTGAAAGTAAATACAAAGAAAGTAGATATCACAACAAAACAGGCAGGTATTCAATAACAATGTAAGATATAATCTAAAATTATTCTTCAGCCTCCTTTCTTTAAATTCTTTTTGATTTCAATATCTTTTGCCACAGAAAAAAATTATGTAATAATAATTTGAAATTTTGCTTGTCAAAAGCGGAGCCTTAAAAAAGTTAGGTATCTTCTATGGCCATGCCACCCTGAACACGCCTGATCCTGTTTGATCTCAGAAGCTAAGCAGGGTCAATCCTGGTTAGTACTTGGATGGGAGACCACCTAGGAAGACCAGGTGCAATAGGTGTAAAAAAAAAAAAAAAGTATCAACATTTCAAACTTACTGGCTCCAAATACTTTGCCAATCCCAGTGAATTACTTAAATTACATGGTAATTAAAGGCACAGACATTCTATCCAGGGTATCAGAGTCTGCCAGTTATCCTTCCAAATAGATGAGTCAATTGGTGAATTATATATTTGTGCAGTGGAAAATTATCATAAGAGTAGTAGCCATATGTTTATATGTCTAAATAGAAAACTAAAGGCTATCATACATATTAAAGTGTAGTGAGAGAAATTATAGAGTTTAACCATTCTCTTTTAAAATCATAATTTACTTCATCTCTTTATTATGTGAATTTGGCACCCCTAGACTGTATCTGGCACCTAAATGTCAATTTAACCTTCAGGCTTCACAAATTTCATTCATTTTAGACTACATCTCAAAGTACAGAATGTCACAGGGTCTAAATGCATGCTCTAGATCTTTAGTTATAATCACCCTGCTGTTAAAAAAAAAAAAAGTTAATATTACCATGTTTATATTCTGGACACCTAGGGCATAAATAAATTTTATTTCTTAGATGAGTCACTTAAAAAATGAGCCTGTTCAGGAAATACTGGTTTCAAGTCCATAAAAAAGAAACAAAAAAGTGTGTGGAATGGAATCAGGGTCTGGAAAGATCAAAAGGAAAGTTCACAGTAAATGATGCCTCTTTTCCTTCAAGTAAATGTCAGCTATCAGTTTCAGAACACTGTCTTGATTTTTAAGAACCATGGATACAGTGGGTAATATGATGAATATAAAGATTATAAAACTTTGGAATTAATAAAATTCTTCATTTCAGAAAAGAGGGCAATTACTTTTGCACACAAGACATAGGGGTCATTTTCAGAGGCTGTCTTTGGAAATGTAGCCCTTTAAGTGGCATTTCACTCTGTAATATTAAAAAGCAATTTTATAGGCCTGTTTTCTTTAACTGGAGTCAAGTGGAATGTAGAATTAGTTCTACAAAAACTTCAGAAAAGAAATACCCTTTTACCTCTTAACTTTTGTGACAGCTACCCAAAGAATTTTATTGATCTAAATCCCAGGAGCAATTTGATG
>CM053501.1:91927465-91992359 GCA_028627145.1 Eidolon dupreanum
TTTTAAAAATCGTATATATTTTTTTTAATATCCAGCTATGAGTAGCTATCATTTTTAGTGCATGACATGTATCCATTTTTTGGTAAAGTAATGTTCAAAAAGATTAACCAAGAGATGATCAATATATGTTAAAAGTATTAGAAAATCTAAGCTTTTCATATGGTGGAATCAAATCGAAACATAAAAACAAATATTCAAGCAACAGCAACAACAATAAAAAGCAAGCAAATTACAGCAGATATGTTTAAACTAGAGCAATTATACCTGTTTTAGAGAGGTGTTTTTCACACATCAAAAAACTGATAAGGCAAATAAATACATACTTATATATTTGTTAAAAAGCACAAGTTCCAAAATCACTTGCTTACTCCTAGTGACTATAGGTAATGATATTCTATTTATTTTTTTAAATATTAAGTATAAAAATTGTTTACTAAGAATGTTTATAAAGTTGTAGATATAGATATAGATTAGATATAGCTACAGATAGAGATAGATAAAGATATAAATACAGATATAGATAGATACAGATATAGATATAGAGATACAAATTTTTGGAAAACTTATAATGTTCACTAGTTCACTAGGGTGACAATTTAGACATGAACAAATGAAAGAGCCATTTAGCAATGATTCATTATATGGGAAATGCCCAAACAAAACACAAGTTTGGTTCAAGAACATGGAAGGGGAAAGTGTCAGAGGAATGATTCTAAGATGCTCAGTACCTAGTAGTTAGTTGGTCTTCTCCCATAGTACACAGTTGTCATCAAATTTAAGCCTGTGTCTCTTTCTGGTGGAAAGAGCTACAATAAAGAGTGAACAAGAACTAAATTAGCTTTTTAAATAAAATATTTTGGGGACAGTTAGGTTAAAGGTAAATATATACTTATTATAAACTATAGCTGCTGCAGTGTCTGAAAATGGGACTCTCTACAATAAGCAGAAGTTTTGGAAAGGGGTCATTCTATGGTAAACATGGCGAGGGCACTACTATTGCATTGGAGCAGCACTGCATAGTGAGACAAGGGAGTAATATGTTGGAGGCCAAAACATAGTCAAATGATAGCAAATGGAAGTCGATCTTCCTTCAAAATAGAGCATGTTATATTGTTCCTTAAAAACTTATGTGTGGCTTTAATTTCTGTTCAGTGTTTGGAAGAGGCTGACTAGTCTTACATGCAGAATAATCTAAATGAATAACGTTTTCTATATATTTTTCCACTGTGAATATATTTAACTATAGCAGAAACTATAATAAAATCATTATTTTTGACTTTATTACCTTTACCCTTTAAAAAAAAATAGGCTGTGCTAGTCAAATGTCAAATACAAGTGATCTTAAAGTAATTTTGTATGAATTTTAGGCTAAACTATGCAGATGAGATATAACTAGTACACTCTCACTTATTACATCAGTTGCAAGAGCATTTTTGGTTGTGTGTGTGCATGTGTCTATCTGTGTATGCGTTTCCTACTATAGTTTCATTTTATAATCATTCTATATTATTAATTGTTTTATAAGAATAAAATAATTTTAACGAAGTCCATATATATATCATTAATGAAGATATGCAAAAGATTTCTATGCATCCTGAATTATGTCATTTTTATTATTGTTGTTTTAATTTTTTATGCATAAAATTCTTTTAACTAATATTCTTTTAAACTGGCAGTACTGCATCATTTAGTCTCAGGAACTCTTTTTATTCTTATAGAGGAAAAATGATCCCAAGACATGTTTTTTAATGTGTATGTGTGTGTGTGTATTAGTAAGTAAAAGTGAGAAATTTTTTGACATTTATGATTTAAAGCAATATGATTTATAATAACAATGAATGAATAGTGACCAAAGTCCTTTTAAATTAACCTATTTAAATCTAAATAAATTTAAATTTAAAGCAATTGATTTATAATAACAATGAATGAATAGTGACTAAAGTCCTTTTAAATTAACCTATTTAGAAATAGCAATTTCCAGGAAAAAGAATGTATAGCAGAGCTAGGGGACAATGTGATTTATAGAATTCTTAATTAAATTAAAAGACAGCAGGACAAAGAGCAAGATTCCTAGAAATGGTGTTATCAGTGGGTTGTATTTTCTCATATATTTGTTAATTCAGAGAATTAGAAAATGAGACAGTAGCTACAGTGATTCCCCCATATTACTAGTGCATATTTGAACTTTAACAATATGTGCTATAAATTGCAAAGTTAATTGGCTGCATCTAAACTTGCCCAACAACTATAATTTAATAAAGGATCCCACTGTAATACTAGAAGTTAAATCTAAGCCAGGTTCAGACTTCACATGTTCTCCACTGGGAAATACAATGCTACGACTGATCTCACTTTATCTAAAAATTAATCATATAATACATATCATCAAGGAATTTCTCAAAAAGATATTCAAACATAAAGGAACTGATTACTTTAGAAGGAAATAAAATATCATAATTTGAAATAAAAGAGAATTCTTAATGTGATGATTACATCAATCTATTAAATCTAATAGTACACCACAAGCAGCAGTCTACTGAAAATTAAAAATAAGAGAATGCCCATTACAATTATATATTATAGTGGATTATTTGACCAAACATTTCCAATGCCTTTATTTCTTATAGTTGCAATTAAACTGATTTTATTAATGAAAGTACAAAGTATACTTTTTTAAGTTATAAAATACATGTTTGTACAATTATAACCATTTGATATCTTTATAACAGAGCTGATGAAAAACTAAATACTTTAATAATTACAGAATTTAAAATGGTTAACTGCACAGTGTACTTGCTACTATTCTGAAAAGACAAAATAATTTGCATAATTTACATTCATATAATTCACTTCTAAGTGTAATATGATGCACAGCACCAAGCTGATTAATTTTTCCTTGGTTTACTATCCAGAATGTCGTCAAAGTTTTAGTGAATTAATCTGACCACCATTATGTGTAATGGGCTAAAGTTACATTAATCTAAGTGATATTCCCATCAAAGCTTATGAAGAGCTCTTTCAGCTGAATGAGAACTAGCAAAATCGATTATGTTTTCAACACAAAGAAAGAACATTATGCATGCTTTTGTAACTTAAAATTAAACTTTAGCCTGTATAAAATATATGTGCGTATATATATGTATATTCAAAATACCAGTTAATATTTTATAGAGTAATGGGAGTTGAAGGAATGTGGTGGGTAACATTTTATTTTATAGAGAATACATAATTATATTAACTCAACTGTAACAAATGTTAAAACGTACTATTATTAATTTTAATGCATAATAAAATATAAATTACAACTCCATAAAGAGGATTAAAACTGGAGATTATAAAAGATCATTATAGATTCAATTTGGTAACCCTTTCATAATCATTAATAATACTTCTAGTGAAAAATTTTAAGCACTGGTAGTGTACCCTTAGCCAGAAAAATTATTCAAATTTTCTATCTTAGTTCTTAACCTTCTTTAAATAAGTGTACACCCACACACAATTTGTTAACATGAATAACTTTTTAAAAAATGCTGAAATATAAAATTATTTCTGATGTTTGTAAAAGAATTGCCTTCTAAGATTATGGATTTTTTATGTCATTAGTTATTTAAATAATTTTTAGGACTTTTAAGTCTATGGCATATGTTTTGAACTGAATGTTGTATCCCCTCAAAATTTTTATTCTAATTCCCAATGTAATGAAGTTAGAAGGTGCAGCCCTTGGAGGTGATTAGGTCACAAGGGTGAAGCTTTCAGGAATGAGATTAGTGCCCTTATAAAAAAGGTCTCAGAAAACACTTTTGCCCATTCTGCCATGTGAGGACATAGCAAGAAGACAATAGTGTATGAACTCTGCTCCCCAGATGTCAAATATGGGTGCCTTGATCTTGGACTTCTCAGCTTCGAGAACTGTACGAAAGAAATGTTTGTTCCTTAAGTCACTCAGTTTGTTATAGAATCCTAAACAGGCTAACAGAGTATATATTTGAAAAATATGATCAGTAAGAGATGTATGGTTGAAGTTTGATAGTGTTTGATTAGTATGAAATGGTGTATGTAATAATGTCACCTGAATGCAGACAGTACACAGATTTGATACAACTGCTTACAGTCAAATATTAGGCATACCCCTCAATTTATGCCAAAACAAATTCAGTTGTAAAACATTAATATTGAAATAATTTGAAGACATTTTAAAACATAAAATCCAAGGAAAGAGTGAAGCTTGACAGATTTACTACAGAGAATTGAAAGATTCTATATCACACAAGTCATGAATAAAGCTAAAAGCAAATAATAAAATTGGGGAATACTTGGTTTTTTCATACTTTCACATAATCTTTAATAAATTATAAAAAGTAAATATTATCAACTTGAAATTAAATAACAGACTGCATATACTTTAAATATGATAATTTCCCAACTTTCTTGTATTTTCCTACCAAGAAAATTCATTTTCAAGTCTTAGAATTTACTGTCCTACCTCTTTTTCTCTATTTTTTTCTCTTTTATTTTTCAGAAACACATTTTTTTAAATAAAAATATAATGATAGTAAATGTTTAAAGTATTATCCTCCCAAATTTATTTCCTTTTGCCACTGGGGAAAATATATACTAAACATTTTTTTGTATCAAAGTATAGGTAAAAACTGCTATCTGTGGCTACTTAATTTTCCATTTATCCTAATACATGTGGACCAAATTGTTATCTACGGCTATATAGTCCTACTTTTCCTATAATTTATTCAAATATTGGTCTGGTGAACATCCAAATTTTGTCTAAGTTAAATATAACTTTATGACTTCTCAGATCGTATGAGACCCTGATAATTTTTTGGTTTCCTGAAAAGAAAACTCCTTTTGTAACAGATCTGTGGCTTATTTACATATGAAGCTTTGGGCCAGGATTTTGTGAAACCACTGGTTTTGTCATGCTTCTGCCACATATCTCCCTCAAAACCCAAGCCACAGAATGTTTCTGTCTCCTGTATGTCCATTTGTCTTCCTCCATAATATCTCATCATTTTCCTAATTATTCTCTTGGTTTTGTTCCACACAACTTCTGGGGCTTTTGCTCCGTTCTTCATATTATAGAATCCCTGTGTTATGCTGCCTATTAACATGCTCGGTTTTCCCTGACTCTAAAATTCTGATTTTTGATTACCAAGCAAAATTAACTACAGTTAGAACTGAACTCAAATGCTGCAGGATGGTTATTTCTGTCATGAAACTAACTGCTACTATCATTTTCCTTCCTTCCTTTTGTATACATAAGAAGTCAGAATGCCCCTGCCCACACACCAAGACCTCCATGCACAGAATATCTATAACAACTAAGAAGTAATCTAGTAGGATTGAGGCAGAGGGTGGCCAAGAAACTTACAGTAAAGCTATATATGCAGAAGAATTACCTGTGGTAACTGAGAATATATATTACAAAGTAATTAGCAAGCAGCAACATTTTCCAAAGATGCTTTTAATCATAGATTTTTTGAAAAATAAAAAAAAAAAGTTAAATATCAATATCAGAAATAATTACATGAAATTATATGACTGCAAGTCATCAGAGGACTCATATTCAATATGGCTTGATTGACATAAAGTTATAAAATTGAAAACGTTATATTTTTTTTACTTTCAAATAAAAGGCTTAGTGTAACTTAAGTTTCAAGGGAATGAATCTTCTGATATGGTGGGAAACAAAAACACCAATGAAAATATTAACTCTTTTATAGCTGTTAGATTAGTATCACTCATTCAGTTCTTACTACTACTGCTCCTCAAATAATTTGTACATATCTGAGAAGCAAATGAGATGAGTAAAGAAAGTATGCAGCCCAGTAAAAGCTATATGTCTAAGTTCCTAGGAATATACTTATATTGTTCTCCTTGAGAAATGTCTACTTTTTTTTCCCCAGAGATTTATGTATGTCACAGTGATTCTGTGCTAAACCAGAGGCTACGTAGGGTATTTGGCTACCACAGACACAGTCAAAGATGTCTAGAGAAAGGTAGCGTTTTTTTCTGCCTACTTTTTCCCTTACCACTAAGCATCATAACAGCTTTCCTTAATCATGTCTCCTGAGAAACTATTAAACACACACAAAAGATCACTCTTATGTCACCTGTATTGATTCTTAATTGCAAGGTAGTTTCCCAACTGAATGGTTGGACAGTGAGAGCCTTGTGTGTATCACCAATCTCATTTAATTAACTTAAGGAGAGAGAACCCAAAGGGAGAGTCTCAGGAATGGCTCTAGCTGCTCTGCTGGACAAGCAGAGGCTCCTTTGAGGTTTTCAGTTTCCCATCCAGACCTCAGCTGCCTACAGATCACTTCAGGAAGGAAACCCAAGAGAAGCTGCTGCCTGATCAGGTTAAGGATTTGAAGATTATCAGGTAATACAGCCTAATGAAAAGAAAAAATAAAAACAAACAGTGACAGAACAAGTTAAAAAAAAAAAGAATTTGAAAGTCAATGCAGAGAATCCTGTATTAATTGCTGAAGAAAGAAGGAAGCGTGTGTCTTGAGGGTACAGTGACATGGCTGCATTGGTCAGTTTGGGTTATCAGGTAGACATCTGTCCAAATGAAACAAAGGACAATGAGTGCTGGGTTATAACTTAAAGGTATCAGAAATGCCACCACCTGTGACAACTCCATGGGATGGGAATGCATAAATAAGAAAATAAAATTCTTTAGGAAATTGTCTGAACACAATATACATTTAATTTCACATTTCTCTAAGGTAGAACAAAAATACATCTTGATCCGGAGATTTTCTAGGGTATGTGTAGAATTATGGAAGAGAATTGAGTGTGCAGAGATCTTCTTTAAAAGGTAGTCAATAGAGGACCGAGTTCACCATGAGTTTATACACTGGCCTGAACACACAGCTGGTAAACTCCATCATCTTTGTTATCTCCAACATTAACTAAATTTTTATAGGTATTAAATCAACTGCAAAATAAAAAACCTCGAAACTATTTTACTATAACTACTTTTCAGATGTAATATCAGAAGCCCACAGAGGGCAATGCCAGTGGTTGCCCAGGAAGAAGTGGAGCTGATTTTTAAATTCGAGTTTTAGAGTGTGCACTCACCACGCTGGTACTATACACCGCTTTGACTGCTAAATGGTGATTTAACACAGGATACATGTAAAACAGTTAGTTGCAAACTCCCCTCTCCCAACCACGTTTTCACAATCCTTAAAAATGTGAATATACAATCACATTTTAATAGTATTATTTTATTATTTTAATGTGTCTCTGTACAACATTTATAAATAATTATAAATTATACTTATTTCCATAATTCAGGGACAGCTGCATTATTTCGAATCTGTTATATTTTTCCAGACTTTCCTCTCACTATTCCTTCTCCTCTGTCATTTGGAAAATCATCTTGTAATTTAAAAAAACAATTACCAGTGATGGCACTTTTGTTATATAAATTCAAAGCAAATACATATTCATTGTTTCATAGTAATATGGGTCATGTTTAATCTGAATATTGACATTAGTATTATGGTTTAGTAATATTAATATTTGTCAGATTATGTTCTAAGACTGAGAATGACATTTTGTTTTGATATCAAAAATTCTCTTTTCATGAGTGGATGTTAAGAGACCAAAAAAAAAAAAAAAAAAAAAGAAATTTGTCTTTGTGCCTGAGAGTTTTTCTCGTTTAGCTAGAAAATAAACTTTTTCTTTTGTGGTGGTGTTATGATGATTATTATTACTTTAGTATATTTATTGGTTGGCTGACACTGCAGGAATAGATTGAAAAGGAAAAGCTGAAAATTTGCTTTCTTGAATTTGGTAGGCAATGGAAATGAGCAATGTTGCTTAGAAACAGAAGTGACAATTTATGGCAGGGAGCTGTGGAAAGATCCAATTTGCTAGCTCTACATGCTCCCCAGCGCCACTTTCTCACTTACGAGTGGCCACTTTGAGAGACTTCCAATGCAGCACCCTTGCCATAGAATGGGGATTTCACAAGGGACACCATTACCAGTGGCTTCCCAGAGGGTCCTTCTGGCAGGTTCTGAGGGGTAGTCTTAACCTACAGAAGATCTCAGTTGCAGAACAATACCATGGCAGACACCCAGGGTTACAGTGGTGGACAAGCTGTATGGCAAGCTCCTATGGGCCTTCTCCAGTGGACATCCAAAAGTGCTGAGGAAGGGTTTTCCCGGGTGATGGTCCCAAGGAGCTGGTGGGATACAACTCCTCTTAATTGAACATTAAATGTGGCTAATTTTGTCTGCATAGACTTGTGATGTCAGGACGTGTAGATTGTGTGTGTGTGTGTGTGTGTGTGTGTGTGTGTGTGTGTGTGTGTGAGACTGTGTAATATATATATTTTTTAAGTCACATTTTTCCAGTTACTGTTTATTTACTGGATTTTTTTCTTAGAAGTATAATATGAACATGTTCCCAAAACATTAAAGTTTTGAAAATTCAAATGCATAAAAATAAGTTTTTTTTTTCTTTTTCCTTTCATCTAAAAAGTGTTTTCATTTTCTTCCATTTGAAAAAAGAAGCAGCCGTTAAGTGAAAATTTCAGTTTCCTCTTCTTATAGGATGTACGGTACTAATATTTCTATTTTCGAATTTGCTGATCTCATCTGAAATAGTAGGCAATTGTAGGCAATTACCTCTCTGCCTCCTCTCAAGGCATCTTTCACCGAGCTGTGGATGTTTTTCCCAAGAAAAGGGCAAGATAAGTGTCAACTCTCAGGCACTTATTATCACAACCCGGTATATTTCCCCCCTTAAGAGAGGTTCATTTTTCGAATTGTTCCTTAAACTGTAAGTGAATACATGGATGTTCCAGGAAATACTAGAAGCCATAGGTTGAAGTTGGCATATTTTCTTGAATTAGTCATTTTAATTTTGGTTGGTGATAAGAAGGTAGAGAAAAGAAACAGGTTTTTACAAATTTTCTGAGTTTTCTTGTGTTTTTTTGATCACTTGATGTTCTTGTATATGTTTGATATGTTTGATCTGAATTCTTGGAGAGCTGTCAGCAAGTCCTTGTGGAAACATGTAGGCTGGCTTACGCATACTGGGGCACGGTGCAGAGGGCAGGTAGGAGCTAGCCAGAAAAGTAGTTCACCAGGTTGCCCTAAAGATCTCTAACCTTGTAGAGTAGTTGGTTTGAGTTTTATGCTCTCTTTTATCTTCTTTTGAATCTTCAATCAATTTTCTGTAAAAATTCTTGTCCTTTACTGGCCTGTGAGGTACTAAAATAAAAGATGAGTTCTATATTAAGATATATTAATAAAAAAGAAAGAAAGAGAATATATAAGATATATATAACTTAAAATTATTTTAGATTATTCATTTTTAGTAGATCATCCCGTTAATGTCAGCCTGTTATTTTAAAGGTATCGCCCTCATTTGTTAGCAAACAAGAAATTTATCTGCAATTTTGAGAATAATTTTAAAGGATAAAATTATTAATATAATATAAACAAGATTAAGAAATAGACTAGATAATATTCATTTCTGAAAATGAGGGTATAATGAACTAAGAATAATTTGGTACTAGCCAACAATGTAAAGTCTTAAAGATATACATTTTTTAATGCAAGTGTTTGGAAATTCATAGAGCTGGAACTTTTTCAATTCCTGATAGACACAGCACGCCAGTGTAAGCTGCAGTTAGGCAATCCTGTGCATTAATTAGAAAAGGTCAAGCTGTGCAAAGGAAATGAATGCAGTTCATATGGGTGAGAGCTTAGAAAGTACAAGCTGTGACAATGAATTCCAAATCTTAACTAATTACTGGTGGTTTCTCCAAATAAAATGATACTGAATGTTCAAGCATGCTTAAGAGGACACTTTCTACCTTAGTTAGAAGTTTAATGAAAATGATGTTACTTTTTTTAAAAAAGTAATTTATAGCTTACAATATCTCTTTTTCAAAAATTATGTCTTGTGATTCTAATAACATACTGTGAGACAAGTAGGCCATTATTTTTATTCTCCTGAAGAGAAAAACAAAACTTAAGGAGAATTGGCAACTTGTCAAGGTCACACAGGTTATAAGTGACAGAATTCATAAAAACTTGCCCCCTTTTTCCTTGAAATATTTTCTAAACATGATCTATTTTAAAATCAGCACAACATTTTGTTGGGGTTCCACCAACAGATCTATGTAAACTCTTATACAGAGTTTTACAAGTTGAGATAAGCCGCAAAATGCTTCAGAATTATATCTGGCTTGTTGCTTTACAAATTTAAAGTTTTCAAAATATCAAGTCAATGCTAAACCAATATATTCTTATTTCTAGTAATTCTTAATCATCCAGAAACTCTTTTATCAAAAATCATGTGTGGTCAACTTGGAACCATAGAATTTCTTCAAAACTGAGCAGTAAAAAGAGAATATGATGTAGGTAAAGTCTCTGGGGAGAAAAAAAAAAAGAAAAAGAAAACAAAGAAAGGTAAGTTTGTCTCTTCCCACTTCTTTAGATTGGAAAGTAGAGGGGACAGAGTTAATTTCAGAATCATCTCCTCACCCACCCCAAACTCTCAAGGTCAATAACCAGACGATTACAGATCACATGAAAGAAATTGCAAGCATGACTTAGAAACCTAGAAAATGTCCATGAGGGGCCTACAGTGAATTAAGCCTTAATATCTTGATGTGTCTGTTATGTATAATGAAAACTTCCTGCACATCTAGTGTGGTACTAGGTACCACTCATGGGACAGTTGAGAATAGTCTCTCAAACCATTTTTTCTGTTCTGCGCTTCGGATGGAGAGCCTAGTTTTGAAAGGTTTGCCATTAGACTGAGAGCCTTAGAGTAGAGACAGAAGATGATGATGAGTTGGATGAGGAAATGCTGTTTTGGTCTCAGAGTCTGTTCTGAGTGATCAGAATTGCGCGGCTGATAAAGAGACATGGGGTGGTTATGACGAGCACTGGACGTGTAGATGCCTCAGGTCTGAAAGAGCAGCCTACAAAGAGTAGAACCCTGAAAGGCCAATAAGACAAGAAAGGTGGTCAGTGACAGAGCATGACTTTATGGGATAAGCCAGCACACCAGCAAATTCAGTGAGCACAAAGGCAATACACAAATATAGGTGGCATGGAGACCTCAACCAGCAGACAGTTTGGGTTCTGAGCAATAAGTTTTCACCATTTTTTTTTTCTATTTGTTTTTGTGGCTGCTGCTGCTGCCGCCACTCTGTTCAGTTGGAGCAAAATCTGTCATAAAATCAATGCTAATAATAAAGTTATGCAAGCTCAAGTTTGCATGGAGGTTTAGCTTCTTTATAAAGGATATAGGTATTCCATAATTATCAAGATACTATTCATCTTCTGGTTGAATAATCTGAAATCTCTTAATCTTAATATACATTTTTTATACTTTATCATTTAATCTTTTCACTTACTCTTTTCTTTGTAATTTCCCAAATGGTCCTAATTCATTCCAAATTGTAGAAACTGTTACAGAATAGAGATATTTAGGATACCTATGAAAATTACTGAAATTCTGATACTCTAATCTTTTCTATAGAATCTTCTCTATATTATTAGTATATATCTATCATTATTTTTTGCATTAATGTTAATAACTAATAGTTAATGTTGATAACTCATATTCAGTAATTGCTTCTAGATACTGCATTGCCAGATTTTCATTTGTTTCACTTCTTCATTGCATTTTTTTTCTGTTAATTTTAATTTAGGGAATGCTGAGTATGTCTGGAAACTATCAAATTTATCTTGAATTTAAATACTCTTCCATAAATATGGTTATTTAAGTACTCATAAATAATACTTTTCATTGTAAATTTCTTATAAAAAAATTAAGTAGTAAGTTGATTTTTTTAATAGACATCACTGATGTACCTTCTGATCATTTTACTTCGGTCACAAATATAAAGAACTGACCATCTTCTATCCCTCATTATTTAATGATTATGGTGCTTCTGAGATATATATTGTGCTTATTATAGATCATACAAGATAAAATCAAAAGTCTGTAATTGTTACTTGGATTCATAAAACAATATTAAAAAAATAGTTCAGTGATATCAGCTTCTACTTATATGTATTTTGGAATAATAATTCTAAGGATTAACTTTTATTTCAAATCAATGAAAAAAGGATATACATTTTTTTTTAAAAAGAGATCAGGAATTGTTATTAATGAAACATCAGTATCATACTTGTACCACATTAGCCAGTTTGGAAAGCCCTATGACATAGAAAAGGATTATAGATGGATAATAATATTTGTCAGTTAAAGAACATATCAGAACAATATGTTCATAGACTTTTGTTTGTTTGTTTGTTTGTTACTTATCTATATCAGTTCTTATCCATGGGTGGTGCTTCCACCACAGGACAATGATCAACTAAGGGACTGCATGGTTATATCAAGAGACAAGGTGGTGATTTAACTTTGCACATGTATATCTCACATATTTGGAATAAAATTTTGTTAATTATCTTGGACATTTCATTATGGTTTTCAAAATACACTTTGAAAATGTATTTCTTAAAAGGATGACATTAACCAATTGATTTTAGTCAATATTGAATAAACAGAGTGTCATTTCTTCATTATTATTAATTTTTAATTTTTATTAAAATAAACTTCATTACAATATTTATTTTACATGTGTTAAACGTTCATTTTTTTTTCAGTGCTACTACTGTCTGTGGTATATTTCTATTCATAGAAACTAGATAAGTTATTAATAAATGGTTCATTTAATCACTTGATAAAAATGTTAACATAAATATTACCCTTAGAATGCCATAAATATAAATACTGAATAGGTGTTGAGTTAGGAATAGATAATATGGATATTTACAAATAATTTTATAAGTGCAACTTTGTCAAACAAGCAAAAGCAGGATTTTTAATATTAAAAATAAAAAATGAACACCTCCAAATTACATTTTATTGGTCCTCTAAGAAATTCAGTTCCAGTCATCATGGCACTATATTTTATAAAATATTACCTAAAATCATCAAAATTAGCAAGAACCCACCAAAGTGCCGAAGAGCAAAATCTGTCATAAATACTAAAGTACAATGACTTCTTATTTTGATAGACTGAAAACTCAAAACATCTTCCAGCAAGAAACAAACATTCTTTCTAAATAGTTTTAAAAAAAAATTACAGAGTTAGACACACGAACTCTTACAGTTCTGAAGACTGGAAGTAATATATCAGAGTGCTAGTATAATTGTGTTCTTGGTGAAGGTCCACTTCCTGGTTTGTTGACAGCCATCTTCACACTGAATCTTCACATGGTGGAAGGGGTGAGAGATTGCACAGTCTCTTTCCCTAATCTTTTCTGGTAAATTCCTAATCAGCCCTGGGATTTAGCTTGTGGCTTTTGTAGAACTAATGGCCTCTCTTTAAGTACCACCAAAATTTCCATTGTTTTAAAGAATGCCCTTAGATTTGAACTTCCCTGCACTCTGTTAGAAGTAAAGTCAATTCTTGGGGAAAGCTTCAGGAGTTCTGTTCTTAACACCTTGACTCTCCCTGGGCAAAATTCCTGAGCCATTACTCAAGATCTGGGATTAGAGACTGCAACCTACTTCTCATGGAATTATAACCAAGCTTTACAATCAGGGTGATTAGTGCTCTCATAGAGAGCTAAGGCAATAGTGGTTGGAGTTTGATTATTCTCAGCCTGCCCCACCTGGGATAGAGATTATACTCTTGATAGAAAGATTGAAAGTTCAGACCTCTCAGCTGCTTGCTCCTGAAATAGCAACTCTGCAACATAGAGCTGGGGGCATGAGAATTATTGGCAGCTTACCCTGGCTGAGGGGAAAGGATAGCCTTATACTGGGAGCTGGAGACAGAGGGATGGCCTATATTCTCGCATGAGCCTATCCAGGATGTGACTTCCATCAGGTTGACCTGCTGGAGGGTGTTCCTATTACTAGAATTGACTTCAATTATTTAAAGTTTCTACTTTAATATTGCTCTGCCATATCAGACACTTGTCACCATTATGATGGGTTTTAAAGTTGTGACTTAAATATGACTTTTTAAATAAATAGGTGGTCATTTGATAAAAAGACATTTTTATTATATAAAGAAATCCCAATATACTACTTAAAATAATGATCATCAGTTTATTGAATAAGAATGTAGAATATTACAGACGAAGCATATGAGTTTGAAAAATATATCATCAACATTCCACTGTATTTTTTTTTAATTTTAAATTGCAACAACATGTTTACTATATCCATGCGAGTAGAATATTTTAGTGTTGTGTTGCCAAAAAAAAAAATATATATATATATATGGGGTGAAAATAGTTTGAGGACTTTGTAAATGTCTTCTCTAAAGTTTATAAATGGAAGACCTATTTATCTATTGGTGATTTATCACTAAAGAAGTGTGGCACCTTTTTAAAAGTTATTCTTTAACATAATAAATATTGTCATTTTATGTAGCACAGTTACATAAAAATGACAACTCTGACCAATGAAGTTAAACTATTTTAATGAAAACTAGCTAAAAGCTTCTGCTGAATGGCAATTGTCAGTATGCTTTTCATACTTTCAGTTAAAGTTTTATGAGTAAATATATTACAATATGTGTATTAAGACTTTCAGAAAAAGCTTACAATATAGAGTATGCTTAGGCAAAACAAATAAGACAATATATATTTTTAATTATTTTGTGTTTATAAGGTAAAGAATATTACTATTATAGAAATTACTTTTTAAAGTCTCATAAAACTTGTATAATATTTAGTATTCCAAGTAATAACAAAAGTTGGTAATTAAAATAAAGTAAGAAAATATTGAAGACATTCTGATGAACATGCAATTCATGTGTTTTAAATGACGATAAGTACTTTTCACTAAAATATCTTTTTAGTTTTTTTGTGTTTATAATTGTAAATCTGTAATATCTTTAAACAAACAAATTAACCAACTCTCCTCCCAAAATTAACAATCTAACAATTTAGTAGTAGATGACCACAGTGTACCTATAAATATTGAGCTAAATAAAATATATGTGACATTTCTATAATTATTGCCAAAAAGTGAAATTATAGGAAAATTTATGAGACTTAAAATTCAGCTGGAAAAATAATACATATTTCACAAAATCTAAAATTTTAATATATTTTAGAAATGTTATTCATATCTTAGCAAATATTATTCCCTAAAATGTTATTAAGATTATTATCTCTTTCAGTTTTGCAAAAAGAAAACAAAATATATTTTAAACCACAAGAAAGTACCGACTTTAAAATTAGAAAAAGAAAACAAAGGAAATCTCTATTGTATTACAGAAGTATCTACAAATCAAAATTATAGCTTTTATTTTGTTATATATCCCTGATATTTTCCAACTTTCCAAATGACTGAAATCTTGATTTGCTAAAGATGACTAAAATCTTGATTCGCCAAAAAAAAGACAAAACTTGGATTTAAGTACAATATAACTCATAATCATCATATAATATGTTTGAGACAAAAATCTCCAAAAAGTAGTACATAACCAAGAAATTGCTAGTTATAAAATACAACTCCATCACTATTGAACATTATGCTTCAGAATATTCACAGAGGATAGATGAAAAAAATAGTGTGCATCTTTCAAAAGAGTATATTTAACAAAAATCTCTACATTAGATAATTAATAAACACAGAATTGTGTAGCTCCACCAAATCGATCTTCTCTATTCCTAATAATAATCTTTACAAAAATTATGCCAGAAAATTTTTATTTCTTTATCTACTTCATGTTGTTGCTTTTACCAAATCACAATCAGATTGTAATTCTTTATATTTTGAGTATAATAGTCCATTAAAAGTGAAAACCACTGAAATGAAGGAAGGGAAGAAATGTATTGACCAAAACCAGAATCTTCTGGATTTTTCGTCTGATGACTTCTGATATATCAGTAGTCTGAGGACTTTGTAAATGTCTTCTCTAAAGTTTATAAATGGAAGACCTATTTTTCTATTGGTGATTTATCACTAAAGAATTGTGTCAGCTATTTAAAAGTTACTTTTTAACATAACAAATGTTATCTTATGTAGTACAATTGCATACAACTGACATTTCGATCATGAACCTGGATTACCAGCAGGCACATCATGGCAATGAGGGTGCCATGGTTAGTGTTGCAAACCGTGGCTCCAGAATACCCGGATTCAAACCCCAGCTTCACCAGTTATCACCTGGGTAACAATGCTTACACGCCTTGTGACTAAATTAAATGCTTAACTCCTTTGTTTGTACCAAATTCTCAAATGCAGTATTTGAAAATGAGAATTCTTAAGAGTTCAAGAAAAAGATCAACTCTGCTTGCATAATGAATGCACTGGCCACAGTGGTGGCTCAGGCTTTAACTTCAGTTTAGAATTGTATTATTTCACATGCACATGCTCAAACACTGCTCCAAAAGTTAGACACTGTGACAGGGTGCCTGGTTTTACAAAGTGCTCTATCCTAAGCAAACTACTGTGTGGGGAACTGGCATTATCATCCATTTGGCTTTTGTATTGAGTCAAATTTATCACCTCAGACTCTCCTACCTAATGAGAGCTTTCGTGGGAATACTTGATATGTAGCTGAGAGAAAAGGGTGGTCTATTGTTTCAGAGAAACATGAAGGATATGATTTAGGGGCTGCTAGCTCTAACTTCCTCTGCATATACAAATAGTACAGCTTGGCCATCAAGTTTGAATTATTGGGTTCTGCTTTGTGTTTAGAAAGAGTGTTGTCTTGCAATTTAGTTATTTGTGTTAATGAATAGCTTTTTTTTTTTTTAACTAAAACAATTGAACAGGATTTTTATCAGCGCCTTCCAAAAAGATACTGCTTTTAAAGTAACAGCTAAAGCAACTTTTAATTTAAAACTAGTTAAGTCAGTTTATTTAAAAATACATCTTAAAATTTCCATAGAATTTTTATTCATGTCATTATTCATTCAAGCATGATTCCCTTATCATTACTAGAATTATCAGTGTATTACTCATTTTCTCTCAGAAATAATTTCTTCGTCGAAATATTCAGATGCATTGCTTCTTTTATAGTAAGTAGATCGTTGTTCAAAAATATTTGATTTCTCAAATCCTACCCTCATAGAGTATATTTCTCACTCTGTCATTTTGGCTTGACTATGTGACATATAGCAGGGATACCCAACCCCCAGATCATTCACTGATACCTGTCCATGGCCTGTTAGGAACCAAGCCATACAGCAGGAGGTGAGCAGCAGGCCAGCAAGTGAAGCTTCATCTGTATTTGCAGCCACTCCCTAGTGCTAACATCACCGTCTCAGCTCCACCTCAGATCATCAAGCATTAGATTCTCATAGGAGCACTGGTCCCTGGTGCCAAAAAGGTTGGGGACCACTGAAGTCTTAATAGGGTGGGATTAGGGTAAAGCAGGACCATGCAAATTCAAGACTAGATTCAAAATAATAATAATAACAACATAGATACATGAATAAATAAATGCATACATAAATACACAAATAAGTAAATAGGTTGGGAAGAAATTTTGGAGGTAGTAAATATGTTTATGATATAGATTGTGGTGATGGTTCACAAGTGTATATCTCCAGATTCATCAAGTTTTATACAATAATTATGTATAGCTTTTCATATGTTAATCATACTTCTATTAAGTGGTTTAAATTTTTTGATATTTTGTTTCTAATGGAATTTTTGTGTTTTAAAATATTGCATTAAAAATATGTATGTACATATAGATATATACATCTATCTATCTATCTATCTATCTATCTATCCAAAGAGAGATATTTTATCTTGCGCACTGGGCCTTTGGCAGTCCCTCACCCAATCTTTATAAGTCAGTCCGTTCTCTGACTAAGTATCTATTGGAGAAGAAGCCTGAACCCTTGAGAAAGGAAATGTCCATAGAAAGAATCCAACATAATTTTTTCTCTAATTATCTACAGTCATTTACCAGGAACACTACACACTAGAATTCTTACGATAGTTCTATGACTTCCATAGTAAGTGAGATTTTGGTAAGAGAAGTCAAGTTGAAGATCTTTAGTCAAAGTCAGTTAGAAAAATGAAAAAGACACATCATATTGTATGGTAAAGATTAATTAGTGTTACCCTCAAAGTCAAAAGTGGGAAGTATTCTGCAAGCCCTGCAAAATGACGGGAAATAAACCTTACAAAATTTTAGAGGCCTTCAATTCTAGGGACTTTAAAAATATCTAATGGTTTAGAGATACCCCCTCCAAGATATAGGATAAGTTATTGCATGATACAATTATTACCATGAAACAAGAAGCACAGTACATGATGACAGATCACTTTGAATTTTGCAGACAGCATTTAGTACAATTGAGAATGTTGCTCCCACCCAGTGATTTGGAAAGCTGCCAGATTTGAATGAGGTCCAGAGAAGGGAAGAGCTCTGCAGCAGGTTCAGGCTTTGGTACAAGCTGCACTGTGTTCAGCAGTCTGACCTGCAGATTCTATAGTGCAAGAGTTATCTACGATAGATAGGAAGGCATATGGTGTGTCTGGCAAGCACCAATATGAGAGACATCAGGCAAATCCCCAGAGTTCTGGAAAAAAGATCATCTGCAGCATATAACATTTGTCCATTCAAAAAGGAATGCCAGATAGGCTACTAAGCCTAAACTTGTTTGCTTCAAGAAACTATGGGGCCGGAACCCTCTGTCAGAAGCCAGATGGACCACCAGGGCATCGATTTGGGTGAGCACAACTACAGTCCTGTGTGCATTTAGGAAAAGGCTCATCAAACATAAAAAACACACACACAAAACCTACCATGAGAGAGGATGGACTCCATATAATTACAGTTGTTATAGGCTGGATTGACATCGAGAGAGTGGATCCCTAATACAATATGATAGATGTCCTGATAAAAAAGGGGAAATGTAGACACAGATATGTAAACAGGGAAAAAACCATATGAGGATGAAATCAGAGATCTGCAACCAAGACATGCCATGGATTTCCAGATTCATCAGAAGCTAGAGGAGAAGCAAGAAACAGAAGAACCAACCCTGTCAAACCGTAATCATGGATTTCTAGCCTCCAAAACTGTGAGACTATACATATCGTTTGATTAAGTCAACCAGTTTATAGTAGTTCGATGTGACAACCCCAGCTAACAAATATAGATGCTTTTACTAAGTGTTCTACCTCAACTCACATATGTGGCTTTTTGCATGTGTGTATGGAAGGTCCCTATGACCAGTTCATGGAGAAAGAAAAAAACCAGATAGATCACTTTAATACATTGTTTTGATCTATACTACAGCTAAATTATTGTACCCTGATAATGCTGACGAGCTAGCCTCCTAGTGGGCACTAAACTTGATTTAGAGAGAAAAGCAGACAGAGGAAGTACCTGAAATTTCAGGCAGTGGTCAGTGGCCCAGCTGGATGTTCAGGTGCCTGGAATGAGCAAGATTGGAAGATCATAGAAGGTGGCCTGGAGAAGATGTATGTGGATGGCTCTGTTATAATAGACACAAAAAGGTGCAGATCATTGAATCTCATGTCCAAGTGTCCATCACAGAAGTTGGCAAATTACGTGTTCAGTGCATGCCAGCTAGCTTTGTCTTTGGCCACCTAAATGCTCTACCATGGGTCTATAAATGGAGTGATCATGGTGGCACAGAGGGACACCATTCACGAGCCCTAACACTATGTCCTTACCCTCAGTGATCTGATCCGGCTGCTACTGCTGCTGAATGTGTAACTTAGCAGTAGCAGAGACTGATCCTATTTGAGGAAATTAGACAGCCAACTTCTGATGCAATTGGAGTCTATCAGGCCTTTTCAGCTCAGAGGAGGGGAAAGGGATTTATTTTTCTTCCTGTTCTGGGAATGGGTTTGAACATTCTGTCTGAGTGACTCTGCCTGTGCTATTACTCAAGAGTTCCATGTCTAACTTATCGAGAATGGACCCTATATGTAAAATCACCTCAGCCAAAGTATTCACCATATGGCTAAAGAAGTGCAGCAATGAGCAGATGCCCAGAAATCTGCAGGTCTTATGATATACCATATCACCCAGAAACTACTAGCTTTATAGAATTTTGGAATCATCTTTTAAGGGATTAGCTAAGCAGCTGCAAGCATGGGGATGACTCAGTATGGCTAGGACTTCTGTCTTTCAAGACATGATATACCCAGTGAAACAACAGACAGTATATCATGCTGTGTATCCGACAGATAGAATTTAAGTCCAGGAAATAAGGAGGAATATTTCTTCCTCTCACCATTACTCCCAATGACTAATTTGCAAAATTTGTCCTCCCTGAACTTGCAACTTTACTCACTGTGCAATTAAGCATCTTGATTCACGATGGTGGAACCCTTCTGCCAGGTCACAGTAAGAATTCCATTGACATTAAACTATGACTGTTGCCTGGTCAGTTTGCTGGTAAGGACAAAGAAAGTAGTTATTCTGCTCTGGGCTGCTTTTTCTTAATCTGTATGAGGAATTAGTGTCATTGCTCTATAATGGTAAAGTGAGGAGCAGGTCTGGAATGTAGAGGACTTCCCGGATGCCTCTTGATGCCTCAATGCATAAACATAGAGTACTGACAGTTGTGACAACTATGGTCTGCCACAGGAAAAATAACCATGACTTATAGCCCTCAGAAGTGAAATTCTCAGTCACTGAACAGCAAAAGCAACCTAGACCAACAGAAATTCTGGATAAGGGTGAGGAAAATTTAGAACTGTGGTAGAGAAATAAAATAATAAATATCAATTATGGCCTCAGTGCCAACTGCAGCATGTGACATGTGTATTGCACCACCAGCTCTCCAGTCGAAGGTCTTTTGGGACGCACTATTACTGACTGCAACCTTGAATAGTCACTGACTAAAAAGAGTGAACTTAATTTGGGGTGGGTGTGTTGAAAGGGGAGGAACTGAGCAGAGCTCACTTTCTTTCCTACCTGGATTCACTCAAAAACGGTTCCAGTTCCTTACAATGATTTTCTAGTTCTGCCTGCCTCAGAGTGTTCTCTGTCCACAGCACTGCACACCACTGGTACACAGAAATATCAGCAAGTTAACACCTCAAGATTTATCTTAAAAAAAAAATGAGAACTAGGAGTCAAAAAACACCTCAGCTTCCTTAGCTTTTCGGGGACAATTTTGAGGGGTGTTTTACAGTCTTCTAAAGGGATCACTGTAGGATTTAGTACCCAGTTCTTACAGCCAATTCTAAAAAAAAAAAAAAAAAAGAAGACATTTTTAATTGACTTTCTTTTCACACTTTCTCACACCTTCATCGTCTTGAAGTACTCTAGCAAATTCCCTGAATTCTAAGTTTGAGACATATTACTCTTTAACCCTTTGATATTTCTTGGGGTTGCTCACTAAATAAAATACTTGTCACAAAATCTTTGTATCAGAACTGACCTTTTAGGAATTCAAACTAAGACAGAAAACTTAGCTGGGAAACAGAATTAATCCCATGACCATCATGCCATTTCTTTTGTTGTCTAAGATCAGCAGAGATGTGAAGCCATAGCTGCTCTGGAAGTATCTGGTTGGCCACAGCACGTAGCTGAATTCACACTGAAATAAGCTCAGCTCTTTTAAGAAAACAACCGCAGATAGTCCTTCTAGCTATTGGAATACAAATGAAAGCCACACTTTGATATCTATTTCATCCATCAAATTTACAAAGATAAAAAAATGATAATTTGATGCTATCCAGTACTAGAAAATTGGTACACACACACACACACACACACCCAAAACACCTTCATATACTTCTAGTAATAGAGTAAACTCTATTTTAGAAAAGCAATTTGGTTGGTAGTTGGCAATCAAACCAAATTCCTCAGTCCATACTTGTTATGTTGGCCATACAGCCTTCCTGAAATTTAGTGTACCTTCTATTTGTCTGTTTTATCTCAATTCTACTTTTTTTCTCTGCTTTTTTGGAAGCCTGAAAACTACAGTGCCCGATACAGTCTCCCAGTGGAAGGCACTGGCAGACGTCTAGGCAATTGGAGAAAGAACTAAGTTATGTGCCCCTCTCCTTTGGCTTCTGAATGTGCCCCCAACAGCATTAGGGACAAGTGCAGCTCATGCTCTGGCTGTGTGGCTCCATCTTTGATAGTAGAAGTTGGCTGTCACCGTGGAAGCAAAGATATCGTGGATCCTGCAGCATCCTTGGCAGCACTGACCTTATTAAAGACTCTGGTTTTGCTGGAGACAACATTAGTGAGTGCATTTAAGCTTCCTGGCTACTGTAGCATAAGAAGTAGTGTGGGCTCCTGGAGTTTGGGAAGGCAGTGGGGGCGTGCTATGGTCACAACATCGCTAGGATCTCTTACAGCTTCAGAGGCAGAGTAATTATGCAATATGGGATATTCAGTTTTGTTCTTTCATCCTGGAGGTGGTAGGGGTTTATTGAAATCCCAGCTTTATGATACACTAGTAAGCAATTATTTATATCAAATATTCTTCATTTGAAATATATTGTTTTCAAGAACAAACTTTGACTGCCAGACTTCCTCACCCTGTTTCTGCTTCATCCTTTATCCATGTGCTAGCCCACTTTTTATTTTGCTTTTACTTCTATTGCTTATCCTCTAAATGTTTGCTTTCCTTGGGGATCAATTACTAGCTTACTTTTCTTTGTGCTATATACTCACTCCGTGGGTGATGGAATTCACTCCGATGCCTAAATACTGAATACTACCCCATATCTTTATCTCATGTGAAATCTCACTATGAGGTCAAGACTGTCAGCTGAAAATCTCTTCTTAGCATTTTAAATGTAAATATTCAAATTGATCTTAGCATCTTCACAGTGTGCTATCAGTATGTTTGTTCTGTTACTTCAGCCAATTGTTTCACATCTATCAAGTTTCTTAAGTTATAAACTGGAATCCTTTCTTCGCAATTTCCTCTTACTCTTTCAAACTGATCTTTTACTTAGTCCCATTGCTCCTGGTTTCTGAGTATCTTTTGAACATTCTTTCCTGCTGCTTTGTTATTTCATTCTTGATTTGTAGCAATATACTTCAGAATTTGCTGTTTAACCCCTCTAATCACCTTTAGCATTTCTACCACAGTGACTTTATAAATTAGGAATTTAATTGCATACCTCTCTTCATAAAAAGTTTTATTGAATTGCCAAAGTCCTCGGGAAAAGCTCAAAGCTTTTTAGTGGGGCAGGGAAGACAATCAGGGACACAGCATGTGTTTACCTTCTTTGGCTTCATCACTCTCCAATGCCCCTTTGCACTTTGAGTCCAGTTTCATTGAATCATTTACATTTCCATTAATGTGCTATCATCTGTCTTCCTCAGTAACAATTTTATCTCTTTTTATCTTCTGTCTGGAATGTCTTTCTTCACTTCATTTCCCAGATCATTCCAGGCATCCAAGTGTCTAGGAAGACATCCTATAAGAGCTATCCATTGCTTGGTGTACACAGTAACTCTAGATGTAGATATTTCTCATAGTTTTTCTTTTTCTACATTTTACTTATTAGCTAACTGATCTGCCTATCTTTATAAAGTGTAAGTACGTGTAAATTGCACAGTACCTAGCTCAATATACAATTTCATTATAGACATTTAATAAAACTCTCTCTTACTATTATTTTCTTTGATTTCATCAAACATATACATTTTATCTTTTTAATTATCATTATTTTTATTCTCAATATCAATTAACTTTCCTTTTTAGTAAATATGTTACATTTCAAAGTGATATATATACTTTAAACCAGCATGATAATTATTTTTTCATGTCTATTACAGTGTGTTGAGTAATAAATTTCTTACTAACATTTTAAGTTAGCTGGAAATTCAGAAGGAAAGAAATTATGATGTCTTCCATAATTTCTATCCCTGAGTACATAATTATTTGTGTGAAAATAATAATAATATAACACCTAATTTCCGAATTAATGGTAATAAGTTCATAAGGAACATAGAAAGGCATCTTTGTAGTCAGTTTATCAAACCCAAGTTCAAATCCCACTATTTGCTAGACATTAGACCTAGTAGACATTATGTAACCTCTTTCAATATGAGTTTCCACATCTGTGAAATGAGTATAATTATTATGACCACTTCAGATTTTATGAAGAGTAAATACTGCACATAAACTGCTTAGCTCATTTTGGCACATAATAGGCATCAAGTAAAAACTAAGTGTTAATTTTATAGAAGTTGAGACTTGAGTGGACTTAAAAACATGGATATGAATCTTATCTATGGGTTAGACATAGGGAAAAGAAAAAGAAATTCAAGGAAGGAGATTGAGTCACGCAAATAAAACCACTCAAGATCTATTACGAACCAAGGAGACAGTAATTCCAGTAGAGGGTGTAACTGGAGAGGAGCGGAAATAAACTTGGGAGTAAACTTAGTATCACGCATTCCGATGTACAGGAGAGCGAGGCAGAATACTTCAATTTCCTAAAATTGGCAGTGTGTTGTCAATGTAGTGTTTTGAGTAGAGAAGTAAAAATATAAAATTTAAAGAGGGTTATCCTAGCATTATAAAGAAAGTTTATTTATTTCTCAGTGTTAAAAATGAACTAATATAAGACTTGAATAATTGATGCAGGGTATTTCTTTGAGCAAGCATCCACAACATGCACCCTGAATCATGAGTCCCTCAATTCTGGGTTGTGTCTTAGTGCTACAGGGCAGACTGGTGTGTTTCTTCCTTAAGTGTGAAATTCTTCACTTTTATTGTTTCTCACTTGCACTTAAACCCTGTAAATGTTATATTATTACACTATTATGTAACACAATAGCTGTTATCTCTCACTTCTCTATGCTGATCTATGCAAGGCACCTTCTGTCAAATAAGTCAGGACCTCTTGCCAGAAGAGAATTATTCATCAAAACTGCTGAGCTTTTTTAATAATCATCGTCCTCACAATGTATTACAGAAGACCATCAGCAGCCTTTAATTTTCCAGGTTTGGTGCAACATAACAACTTTAGTTTATGTTTCACTGCTTCTATTTGTAAAGAAATCAATGGTTTTAAAACTAAAGTACTCATCCCAAATATGTTAAATTCATTAGCATCTGCCCTGATTTTCTGTATGGAGGCTGTATTACAAACCTGATTTGCATTTTTATCTGCAAGGAGCACAAGATTTGAATTGCCTAAATGTTTACTTAATGATTATTTCCATTCTCTTCCACACCCATTCACCTCAAGCCCTCCACAAGCAGAAAGCAAGACTAATTAGTATCTAATTGATATTTTTTTCAATAGTGCAATAGAATCTCTTCAAAACAAAGAAAGTAATTTTATTATACACTGGAGAGAACACTTAATCAGTCATAATAACAAATATGGGAGTTTTTCTTAGATTTTCAAAATGATATATATTTAAATAAGAAGCACCTGGTCGTTGCTACTAGATTTTACTTCTTAAATAGGAGATTATAACCACTCATTTCTTTTTCACACATTTACAGAGAGACTATTGTGCTATCACTGAGCTAGGCATTGCAGATAGAAAAATGAATAAGATAAGATTTCTCTTAAGAAACCCATAGTCTATGGGGAAAAACCTCAGAAAAAAATAATGTAAGTATATGGGATGATAGGTTTGTACAGGGTATCATAAAATCATAGGAAAAGGCAGACTAGCTCAGTCTCAACTGGTCAGAGATAGGTTTCTAGAGGGGATGACACATGAGCCAAAGAGAATGCAGCAAATTAGCTATCAGATTGAAGAGAGGATGGGGCAAAAGGCATTCCAGACAGAGAAGAAATTACAAAGATGGCACTGTGAGAAACATATTCCAAAATTCTATTACTGAGTACATTTCATTCATATTCATAGAATTCAGTCAAGTTCCATAGTAATTTTTCAACATATATTTAGCAGAAGAAAGTAAAAATTGGGCATAACTTCATATAAAAGATGTTTATGTGTTAAGCAAAATTAACAAAAAAACTTATTTTGCCATTTAACAAATATCATAGATGAATTCTTTCTGTTATAAATAACTTTCTGTGTCCCCTGAAGGTCAAATGACATGCACAGCCCAACTCATCCTGCATGTCCCGCATGTCTGTGGACCCAGAGGACTTTGACAAAACTGAGTAAACAGTGAAGAACTGCGCTGATTCTGCAGATAGTGATATTGGAGAAGAAAGGAAAATAAACCTGGAAATTTGAAGGCATTGTAGATCCAGACAGACATGAAAAATGAGCTGAAATGATCAGATTTGAGATATTTGACAATCAGCAGCCAAAACAGTTTCCTAAGGTGCATATTTATTCCAATGAAGCTTAATAGTTTTGTCTTTTAAGTGATGTTATTGTTTTCTAATTTTTAAATTGTAAATGAAATAACAATTAAATTACAAAAGTTCATTTAAATACCTTAAGTAATATAGAAGCTAAACAGTCAAAGACTACCAAGAATACACTCAGATGCATAATTAGGCCTCTTTAGAGTTCAGCAGCAAGAAAATATAAGAATCAGGGCTGTCTTGATAAGAGGGAATTATAAGGAGTTTCATTAAGAATTAGGTATGGGCTGGGTGATTTTAAGGGAGTTTAAGGAAACCAAGAATAGTTCTAGATTGAGTGCAGGCAGGGAGCAGGGACAATTAGGTTTCGGGGCATCCTGTTAGTTCAGATGTAGAAGAGAAGAGGAAGTTTGGTTGGTGTCAGTGTAAAAGTGGTCAAAAGATGAAAACTGTTATTTAGTTTACTTAGTTTTGAATTTGTAGTGTCAGTTTATCTGTTTTATTTCAGAAATTGTCCCAAAGTGTTCACAGGGGAGCCTTGCAAGATGTTTATGTATATTTTGTGTGTGCTGATTGTAGTGACCTAGCTGCTTGCTGCTGGTTGCCAGGGATGGGTGAACTCATAGTTTATTCTGTAGAGCCTAATTTCATACATTTTCAGAATTCTGTTGATTAGAATTTGGACTAGAATAAATAACTCTTTTTTTTTTTTTTTTTTTTTTTGGCTGTCGGGTGTGTTGTTTAATCCTGCTCTGTGGCAATGCTTGCACAGTAGCATTTAAGTCTCTGGACAGAATGTATCAGCCATACAGGCAATTTCAAGTTACAATATAATTGTGAGTTCTAATAATAAACTCTGAAGGTAGAGATATAGATTCAAACACAGACCAAGAAAGCATATCTTAAAGAATAGCTAGACCTGTTTTCAAAAGCCAAGTGGTCATTTTCATTATGTTATTCATTTATTGTTCTACCTAATCGTTGTTTTTCATTTAGGTGTTTGCTATAGCATAAGTTCTCCTTGACTAGACAAGGGGTAATCAGGGCCCAAGTGATTGTCCAGACAACACTTAGATTTAATCTACTTACTTGAGACTGTGATCATTTATGATTAAAAATGGGTCAGAAATAAAATCCAGAACTCTCTTTTAGGTGCACATTTGCACAATTAGATTCCAGATTACATAGCTTACATGAAGAGAAAGTAAATTATTATTCTTCAAGTACACATTCCTAAACAGCACACTTGCCTTATTTTAGAGTTCTCTTAATCCTATAGATTGAGGATGATGTGGGCAGTGGATATTTTGAGTAAAAAAGCAAGACTGTGAAAAATTCTTTAATGATAGTCGCAATGAATTTTGTATTATTGACAATGGAGACAGGTTGAAATTCCCCACTTGAGGAACAAAAAACATGAAGCTTTTTTTTTTTTTTTTTTTTTTTTTTTTGATAATGTTAAAACAGTAGCTCTCTGTCAAGGAAAAGCCTCAATCTATTCTGAAAAAAAGAGAAGCTAATGATGATTAGATTATATTTATAGCCCATTCCTGAGGTAATTGGTTTGGTTAATAGTGTTTTTTATAGTGGTCATCAGCAAGGAAATTCTGGGGTTCTGAGTCAATGTTTTGAATGACATTCCATTTATATTTTTGCTACCTATGTAATGCCAAGTTATCTAGAATGTATTTTAATTGGTTTATCTTATTTTTACAGGAGAGCCTTACAATGGTTAGAAAGCTTCTTTTATTAAAGCATTCAAAATGACAAAGACCCACTCCAAAAGCATACCTACCATCCATGTAAATATATATATTTTATCTTTTGTAAGCTGGACAGCTCGTGTAAGGGAGATCGATTTAGCATTTGAGTTAATTTAACTTCTGGGAGACATTCATATTTTAATGTTGAATTTATGTCTATGATCCCACAATTTGCTTGACACCAGTTTAGTATGAATCATCAACACACAACCTTAAATCAGTGCTGTTCAAAGGAGTTTTTATAAGGTTTTACTGGACATGAATATTTCCCTAATGAAGTCAATGGGTTCACAGTGTTTAGTGATGAATAGGAATATGAGGAGAAAGTGACAATGAGGCTATTAGCAGATCTCCGGAGACTAATTTATTCTATGAAGTGTTTTGTGGATGTCAATGATTGACAAGGGTATTTCTAATTTTTTTTGTTCATTTAAAAATTGATTTGTTGACAGTTCTGATGTCAGTCCATGCATAAAACTAAGGTATGCTTTTTTTAACCCGATAAGTATACAGTCATTAAAACATACACATATTAATATGGTTTAATTACACACAATTAACCTAGAATAACTTCACTTCTCTCTTGGCATATTCATCTTTCATCCTAGATTTGATAAACAAAAGAGCTTTCACAATAAACGAGAGATAATTAAAATCTCAAAGATACCAAACAAACTAAAAACTATCCCCATTATTTTTTTATAAGGCGAAGAAGTAAGTTGTTGCTTTACCTGTGGCTAAACGGTAGTATAAAAGGCGCTCCAAAAGTTAGTAGCTTAAAGAATTAAAGAGTTAAAAGTTTGTTTCACAAGTAACATTCCAGGGCAGGCATACAGGTCTTGTAGAACACTTTTCTGCCGTGTAGTCATTGAGAAGCTAAGGCCCATGCAGATATTAAATTCATCAAATGTTTCTGGAGTCCCCTGTGTTATTACGGTGCTAGTCATGCAATATGGGAAAAAATAAGAGGTCATTTTATTAGGAAGACCTGAACGTGGTACCCATTCATTCTGCTAGCCTTTGATTGGAGAAAAATTAGCCACATGGCCATACCTAATTCTAAAGGAAGATGAGAAGAAAAAATCAAGTTTTGTCCTCAGTAAATGGGAGAACATTTATCAGTTAATAGCACACAGTCTTTTCCAATTCAAGAAAATTTCTGAAAAAATATTTAGTCACACGATATATGTGTACAACATTATATATCATACTGCAATTTTTATAATAGAAA
The DNA here is from genome assembly GCA_028627145.1 of Eidolon dupreanum. Lineage (NCBI taxonomy): Eukaryota > Metazoa > Chordata > Mammalia > Chiroptera > Pteropodidae > Eidolon > Eidolon dupreanum. Next base: position 91,956,713 of record CM053501.1, read on the forward strand.
ATTGGAGACAAAATACTTGTTCTAATATTGATAATTGGTTAAATAATTATAGCTCTTGCATTAATTAATTATTATAAAGCACGCAGAATATTTTAAAGCATGGCTTGCTGCTATGTATCTACATATTTTACTATTTTAAATATTCAGTATGTATCTTTTGTAAAGGTGGAAAAGAAACAGAAATATATAAACTGTAGTAATCTCTATGTGAGGAGTTTAGTATTTCTTTAAATGTTTCTTTGTTTCTAAATATAATGATTAGGTATATTTTTTATAATCAAAATAAAAAGTGAAAAATTACTTATAATAGTTACATAAGCATAAGCATGTCATTTGAACTTCTTTAAGTACAAACAGGTAGTGAATTATTTTTACAGTAAAAAATATATTTTTCGCATTCTCACTTGTTGGAAAAGGGAACAGATTTTCCTCCCACATGTGAGAAAAAAATCACCTTGGGAAAGAGGCAAAACATGCAACACTTTAGTGCAAACCGCGACTTTTTCAGAATCATGTCAGGTTCTGAAAACAGAAGTTTATAATAGAAACTGTTTAGTAACATTCATCTTAGCATTTGGTAGTGTCTTGCCCATAATGTCTAAACATTTATTTAAAGCTCGTGTAGGGTTATAAAAGTACCTACATACAGCATGTTTATTGAATTTTTTGCTAAAAATATCAAAACATTTTAGGTTTTTAAATGTCCAGCTATTGAGATTTTAATGATGTTTATATGTCAATAGTTACAGTAAAGCTAAATATCAAATAAAGTATGTCCATCTTGATAATAAAAATATGGAGGAATCTTAAAGTTGTGAAAAAAATTTTTCTTTTTCATTTTTATGTGACCTATATCCCTTTCAAACTTTATGGGATTAAAAATTTTAAGCGGAGACAAAATTCCAAAGTTCAGTATTCTACCTTTAGCCTTTATATTAGAATTTCTTAAATAATCAATTTAAATGATTTTGGTTTTTCTGCCAAGTTTGAGAAATATTCAAGGTCAAAAGAAAAAAACTAATTAAATGTGTATGTCTATGTGTATGTATGTGTATGTATATACATATACATATTCACATATATTATAGTATGAATGCAAATTAGTGATGACTATTAGTAGTAACTGAACCTGCCAGACCCTTCTGATTGCCACAGTGGTGATATTGCCTGATATATTAAGCATAACCTTACTTATCTCTCAGTTAACTACTGCCACATGGCTCTGTCACTCCTGAATGCCATTATCATAAATAAAATTAGGAAACTCATTTAAATATCAGTCTCTCCCAACTTCATCCTTAGCATTAAGAGATTGTACAAGACTTTTTCCCCATAAGTACATTACTATATATATATATATATATATATCATCAATAGGTAAGGATTTTACTAATATAGTACCATTATCACACCTAAAAGTTTAAAAATCATCTATTTATACTATGTAATAACAGTTCATGTTTATTTTTTTCACAATATCAAAAACATATTTTTGCAGGTTCTTTTGGTTGCTATTTAAATTAAGATCTAAATATGGCCCATCTTGTAATTTATTAAAGCCTCTTCCTTGGTTTGTCTTTTTGTGCCTATTATTTATTCATTATTTAAATGTGCTCACTTGTACTATAGAATTTCCCACTTTCTGAATTAGATGATTTCATCCACATGGTGTCATTTGCCATATCCCTCCACTGCCTAAGTTTTCTGTGAATGGGCAGTTAGATTTACAGACCTTGATAAATTCCAGAAAAGTAATTTCGAGTTACTCAGAAAGGGCAAGAATTGGGTATAGAGTTAACTTATAGGAGTAAGCTGTAATAGAAATGGAAACTCAATGAATATCCTTCAAAAAATTTTAAATGGGATATGGATTGATGGGAAGAGACAATAAACGCATATTTCTTTCTGATTTATTTAACCGAAGATGTACTAGTTGACTGCACAGAAAACAAGCAAATGAATATAAATTAGTGTGGCTTTCCCTGCAGACTGTGTCTTGTTGAAAAAACAGCCACATTATTGTCTTTTAGTAATCTTTTTATACTCCAGGTTGCAGCATCTTCCTGAAAGATTTACATTATTAATCTCTGCACTTCTCTTAAAATAAATACTTATAAATATTGTCGTTCCTTGGTAACTAAAGGAACACAGCCTTACCATGTGACCTTGAACAATTCCCACCTTTCCAGGATCCCGGAGAGCCCACTGCTACACAGAATGTCTTCAAAGGCATGGGAAGCGTGATAACGTTAGGCACATCCAGACTGAAAGTAGTTACACATGTTTTTAATTTAAGCCTGTATTTTAAAGAACTAAATGAGACTATGATGGATTAGACATTCATTTACATAATACATTAAGATAATTTTTTTTTCTGGTAGAGACAGCAGATCAATTCAACTTATACTTGAAGAATAAAATACCAAGATAATAGGCCTGACAGAAATGAAACAGTGATGTTAGTTTCGCATAAAATACTTTTCAGAACTTCTGATTCTTGTCTGTACAACACATTTATTAAGTGAGACTAGAACATTCTATTAATCTCCCTATAACTTTTGGGTAAATCTCAGTTTTCATTAAATTCTGATAGTTTTATGACTAAAATGTGGTAGGTATTAATATTTTAGTATATGGCTTAAATCTAAATATAAAAAAGACTGCAGCCACCAAATATTCACTACACAGCGCAAGGAGTCATAGACAAGGAATTTAGACTTAAGTTTATTTTTATTTAATTAGATGACTTTTATGCATTTTTCTAACTTAAAAGATTCTATGAGTGTATTATTCTTTAAAAAATATCTAAATGTATCTTCACTAACTTGGATACTTCTTATGTCCTCCTTAATGCCACAAATTACTGTAGCACATGGTAATCTCTAAGCTATATAATCTGATGAGTCTTTCCTGAAAATAAATATACCATTTATTGGTGAAAATTCTATTTTTATCATACCTAATAAAATATAGAATCATTAAGCATAACATTTTCTATGTTCACATTTTTTATCATTATTTTAGCCTATCAATTTAATTACATATAGTTAGTTGGAGAAAACAAAGGTGATAAAGAAACCAGTAACTCACACGTGACTGACAGAATTACTATTTGATAAAATCAAAAAGGATATCTTTCTCTATTTTCACCTTGTAAAAACAGTTGTTTATATTTGTGGACAGTTTGTTTTTTGAGCCTATGTAGGATCTTTGTCTCCATTTCTTCATTTGGTTATAAAAGCAACTCTGATTTCTTTTGAGAAGTCATCTCAGCCCCATTCTCATTGTTTGTAATCCGGTGGTGTTGACCTTCCTAATTCTCCTCAAGTTCAAGAGTGGATATGATGCTATCCTGGTCCGTTTGAGTGCCAAACCTATGTGGAAAATGCTTGGGAAAGGAAAGATGTGGCAGAAGAAAATTCTGTTTCATTTCCTTCTTTCCTGGCATACAGGAAAATGTATTTTCCAGATTTCCCTTCATTCAGATGGATCCCGGTTATTGAAACCTTGGCAAGCCACTTCAGAGTGCTTTCCCTGTGTTTCCTCTCTTTTCCTGTTGTGGAGATGTTTTAAGGACATGCGTTAAAGATGACATGACTACAGGATGGAAGAGAACCCCTGACCTGCGTCAGTCATACTTGAGCAACAAGTAACACATTCTGTTAACCTATTTTAAGGTGGCTATGCATTTCTAACTGCAGCAAGCCTCACCAACTCTCAGAGATGGGTGTGCAACTCCAGGTCAGTAAGACTTCTAATCTAGTCTAGAATTGTTGCTCGAGCTACTATAATCAATCTATTGCCACTGATGTAAGCTTAGTGCTGCTGGAGGTCACCTTGCATGGTAGGGAGATCCCACTTAATTTAGAACTGAGATGTAGAGACAAGGGCATGATTTTATTAGACCATTTGAATATTCATCTGTAGCCCTGTTGGATCATTTCAGTTACTTAAGCCAATAAGTTATCCTCTTTTCTTGAGCCAATATGAATTTTCTTTTATTTGCATTTTGAAGAGCTGATATCGATAACAGCCACAGAATTTTCAGTAGGTTTTCTACAAACTTGCTATACCCGGAGGATTCCCATTTGATTGGTTTATTCTGCAAATACAGAAATAACAGTGACTAGAAAAACTTCTCTCTTAAATCTTCCTTATGCAATGCTCTACCAGAGAGTCAGCATGATTTTGTGTTTTGCTTCTCCTGAAATGATTTTGTGTTTTGCTACTCCGTGCAACTCAATTGAAATTAACCTCTGGATAGCTTTCATTTGTCATATTTTGTGTTAAAATATACAAGTGTGCACACACACATTTATATCATCACTTTAAGATGTATAATTTTAAAATGATAGGTAGATCCTGATTCCCTAGACAATCATAACATCTACGCTCATGTTGAACACATCCTTGCTTTTTGAATCATATTTTTTAGCTATGAAAATATCTTAATCCTCTCACATACCCGCTGAGCTCTAAAAAAAAATCTCTGCTCTTTAAAAATCGATTTTACAAACTTAATTTGTTCTTGTTTCCCCAATTTTATTAGTCTAAATCTTATAAGCTCTGGGTTAAAATTAAACTACAAAAACATCCTGAATCTTATTTTTATTGATTTTTTCCAGACACAAATTTTAAAACGTCTATTATATAAACACTATGAAGAATTTTGTCCTATATATGAAGACTCTGAAAGATTATTTATATTTAGGATTATCGATGTGAATTCAAACCATCTATGTCTCAATTTAATTTATTGAGCTATATTTAAGACAATTATTTTGTGTGTTAGATTACAAATCAGTTGGTTCCAATAGTCTGGGCATATTTGTTCTACTTATATTAATCTTGGCTTCCAACATTGGATTACACACAAAGATGTAAAATATTATTCTATAGACTATTAAAATGTAAAATAAAAATAATATTCTCTAGAAAAGCACATAATACATTTTATGGAGAACATTATAAAATATAGGCTGATCTTCTACAGCTATAATCTTATTATCAACTAATGGCTTTAGCTTTTTTTTTTCTTGAATCATAAGTTTTCCAGACCTCTCATCATGTCTCTGTATTAATTTATTTATTGATTGATTTAATTATATATAGCTAGTGGATTTACTGTAAGCTATTGATCTCACTCATAAATTGTTGCCTGCAAACTGAACTCAACACTATTGAAATATTTCACAAATATAAGTTAAGAGAAGATTGCTATTTCTTATCCTCACATCTGAATACTATCAGTTGAATAATGTAAATAAGTTTGATTATCTATTTCAGGAAGCAGAGTCACAAAGCAAATGAACTAAAATTCTAAGACCTTTTGTTATGTGAACTGCTTACTTTTCAAGAATTGTGTTAAAAAGATTTCTCTTAAATTTGTTCTGTAGAAACTGGCAAAGAGGTCTAGTTCAATACAACCATATAAATGAGTTAAACAACTTGGAGATGTTTGCCAATATTATCATATAAAACTCTCCATGTCTGCCTGTAAATCATTGAATAAAATAGTGTACAGAGAGAAATTAGTGAAGGGTATATATATATATATATATATATATATATATATATATATATGAATGACATTTAAAACTGGTCCATTATTAAACAGTTTTTCAACTGGAAAAATATCTTCCAAATAAGAGCATGGTCTCGTGTACATAGCCATCTTTTACATGCAGTTTCTTAAAATACACTCTGCAATCTAATTATCTATAGTAAATACAGATTATGTCTTGATTGTAGGTAAATTCGCTTGAACAAGGTGAATTCACTGTGGCTAATGCAAGAACGAGGTTTTATCAGAGACATCTTCATTGGAAGATCACACTGTTTGGGGCTTAGTGAAAGCCTAAGAACACTTAACAACTAATTAACATCCAACAGTTACACCACATGGTGGAGAGGATCAGTGACAGAAATGGCAGCAGCAGACTATTAGACACTAGGGCTTCCTATGACTTGCGTAGAGAGTTTGTGACTTTCCTTTAGATTATATAAAATAAGGGTACAAATACAAGTGCTCAAGGAAGCCAGATTTTCCAGTTTTTAAAGGGGAACAAAAAGTCTAGATATTAAAATACATGGGGTTTTCTAAGTTGAAAATGTTCTATTAGTTTTAAAACAACAATTTACAATTAAACAAAATATGTTAAACAAGACTTTTCTACTACATGAGCGGCCAGAGTATGGAAAAATAGATAAGAAGGAAGACACGGCATGTTGAAAATGCGCTCCTCACAATCCAGCATGTTTTGTGACCAAGGACATCTACTGTTTCCCACAGTTTGACTAAACTTTAGACTGGCTTCTTCCTGACTCTAGAACCTGGCTGCTTTTCTTGGAGCACTTACTCTGGAAAACTTGAAAATTATTTATCTGTCCCTTTGAGATGTAAATCTCCTAAAAAAGCCTCTTGCTAGTTTTACAACCCAGAAAGGTCTTCCTCAAGGACCTGGGAACCTTCCCTCTAAATCATAATTATAGGAAAATAGCACCCCTATCCACCTATCTCTGCAAGAAGATAGCAGACTGACTGTGACGAGCACCAATTTAGCAAACACAAATGGCTTAATCAAAGAGAAAAAACTTGCAAAAATATTAGCTCAATTTAGTACCCTAAAATCATCAATCTAAACATTATACTCATTTATATTAGAGTAATATATAATTATTTTGTACAAATGTTGAAAAGATGTATTGAGTCATAATCATTGAAGAACCATCTTTTTTTCTAATTTCGTCCAGCCTTTTATTTTATTTTTAAAAATGACATATTTTTTCTCTACCACATGGATTCTATTTGTACTTCAAGATTTATTTCAAGGATTGTATTGACTATCAAATTAGAGTCAATCACTTTCTCTATTCTTTTAGTATCTTTTATATCTTGTATAAAACATGTTTCTCTACACTGTACTGGTCTATATTTAATTAAACCTTCCTGATGTAGACATTGTGACTGTTTCATGGTTGTTTACTGAAGGCCTATCATCTGTGTCTGGCACATAATACATACTGAATATTCAATTGTTGATTGGTTGGCTGGCTAGTTGGCTGAGGACATTTGTCTCAATTTTTGTTGCAAAGTAAATAAAGCATGGAGACTTAAGAGAAAATCTCGAAAATAAAAGCAACATTATTTTTAGCTCTCTTCAAAAATAACAATATTGGCAAATATTAGTGGGTGGAAATAATGGGCTTTGTTTGATTTGAAATAAGACTATATCAGAGACATTGATTTGAAATCGCAAGAATATACCAGAAACATTTTATTGCTATCACTCAAATTTATTTTTATTTATTGCTAATGGGGCTGACAGATGTAAAAGAGAGAATACACACACACACACACACACACACACACACACACACACACACAGAACAGACTCATATTCTCGCTTGTTCCATTGTTTGACAAAATAAATTCTTCGAATGTTTTAAAATTGTGAAACGTGTCAGGAATATTATAAAGATTTCTATTTGTTTGGTTCCACAAATTATAGTTTACAGAGATAGAATGCTTCATGATTTTGAACAGACATCAAAATGAATGGCTTTGAAATGCTAGCACTTACTATGTTAGTTCTCGGTACCGGACACTGGCCACATATTTTTATTTTCCATGTAATCTACACATTAATCCTGTGTAGTTATTACAATTGGGTTTCCATATTTCTTGAAAAGAAAGTTACAATTAAATAATAACTTTGCCTAAAGTCCCCCAGCTAATATGAAGCGAAATCCGAATTTGGGTTTTAGGATCTATGTATACAAAGAAAGATCCTTCATGGAAAGACCTATACAGACTCTTCAAACCTTTGCAATTTATAATAGAGGACAGCAGTGAAAGGCTGAATACATTTGCATTGTGTAATAACCTTGCCATTAGCGGACTGGAGGAAGGGAATACATGTATCTGAAGTATAGGTATTATGCTAAAAGATTATTCTGATGTAAAAATATGTCTTCAGTGTTCTATCCCCAGAGAAGAGCAAACCTAGGAATAATTTAGATTGGATGAGAAAGAATAATAACTTTTCTAAGAGGATAAAAAGGATCGTGATTTTTTTATACACAAGACCTTGTCGATATCATGTTTGCATAGATAACAAACAAATTGTTTTGAGCAAACTGTTTCATTTTTACAGCTAATAGAGAATGTCATGTGGATTCATTGCTTTATAAAGAAGAGAAAGTGAGTGAGAGAAATGGAGACCAAGAAGAGGAATTTTATGATGCCCATTATGTGCAACCAAGTTAATGATGAAACTTCATTTTTTTTTAGTACTCTAAAAGAATTAGGAGCATAGAAATACAAATCATGCCTTCTTAATTAGAACAAATTAATTACTAAAAATGATGAAAACAATTTGCAATAGTTTCATTTTTCCTAAAATTACATATTAGTTTCTATATGCATTTCTAGCTGGAAGTACAATTTCTGTTTATTAAATTTGTTGCCAAGTACTGTATATCATCTATAATTCTTGGTTATTAAATTTCTGAAGCATGCAATACAGCAAACTTAATAGATTTTATGCAAATTGTTATATAACAAAATAAGAGCAGATGGTACTCATCACATCAGAATCTTTCCATACCAGTTTCATATTTTTGTTAAAATTAAACAAAACATAAAGTTACTTCTGTGGCTTTTAACATTTTAATTCATTCCCTCTAACTGTTTTTTAGCGAGTCTTCTAATCCTTTGTGCCACATTAGGATAAAATTGGTTTTAACATCCTCTTGGTATTAAGTTACTATTTTTGACTTGTTACTAGAATCTATGATACAGTTTGTCTCATATCAAAATTTTCATTGTAAAATAATCTATAAATATATACAGGATAAAATTTGGCTTGGTATAGTTCAACAATTAAAGTTCAAATAGTATCAAAATGTAAACTTACTAGTGTTATTACATTTAGATTTATTAATAAATAAAATAGGCACATAAACACATGCACACAAATGTAAATATAGATATACATTTATGACCCATGTCTTTTTAATTATCTTTCTATATTAAAAAATACAATATAAAGATAATTATCTTAAAAGCAATTATATATAGGCAGTAAATTTGAATTCAGTGCATTTTCTTTACTTCTATGATTTTGCAAATTTATACAATCGCAACATTGTGTTTCATAATCACACTGAACTTTTATATAAAATGGCTTTTAGAATTATAATAGTACAAACAAAATAGTGATTTGGTGGGAAACTCATTCCTACTTTCATTTAAATTTAGAAAATTATGTAGGGCAAATATTCATTTCGAGCAGGGGAAAGAAATCAGACATAAGTTGTGATATTTAAAATAAATCTGAGGACGGTCACTTTCTCAGTCTATTGGCTCCTAAAAGAGCATGGGAAGATTGTATGATAACCTTAACATACTGAAGAGATTCTGCTCTTTGTATAATGAAGAGTTTAATTTGAGATATAACAGAGAAAAACAAGGACAGAAGCATATATATCTTCATTGGACACAAAAGAGCCAAAAGAGTCCTAGTTGTTATGTTATTTCTCAGTAGAGAGGTATAAAGGGATCTTCCATTGTGCCTATAAGGTATACTGAAGTACGGAATTTTTAAAATTAAAGTGAGCGTGGGAATTGAAAAATAAAAATGTAAACAGATATCACTAATTAACAGGTGAAATAAGCAGATCAAAGTGTTTTATAAACCATGTTTAAAAAAATATTTCTCTTAAATTGTTAATAAATTTAACACTACCACAATAGAACAAAATAGAAAAAGTATTAATAAAATATTTAAAACCACATAATCACTAGAAAATTAGAACAACTTTAAAATAGCTATTTGATCAAATGGAAAATTAGTTATAAAAAGTATTTGTAAAATAATATAAAGTTCTATGGGTTATGATGATAACTTCTCAGAGAAATATATCATAATTTTATATATTTTTTATTAAGAATAATTGAAAATAAATGGACAGAACATAGTTATTTGGTCAATTATGAATTTACTACCAGAATTAAAATCATTCGTCAATATTAACAATTACTTCTCAGAAGGAGAAAATTAAAGATACTTTTAAAAATAGCGCTCAAAATTGGGTCATAACCAAATGATAAATTAACAACAAATAAACAAAGCTTACAGGTTAAAAAATCTAGAATATACGCCAAATTTGCATTTCAATAAATTGTAAAATAAGTGGTAGAAAAGTCAGATTTCCTCAATTCATTTAGTCATATAACATAATTTTATTTGAAATACTAGATTTTCCAATTTTTTTTAAATCAGCCATAGAGATGTAGTATACAACTCAGAGAATATGATTAATAATATTATGATAACTTTGCATGATGACAGTTATTAAACTTAGTGTAGTGATCACATCATAAGTTATGATATAAATGTCAAATCACTATATTGTACACCTGAAACCAATATAATATTGTATGTATGTTAACTATAATAAAAAAAATCGCTCTAAAATTTACATGGAAAATTAAATGCATAAAAAATAGAATAATATGTGTACAGTAACTATAAGTGATATAAAAAGTATTGTACAACCTTATTGATTAAATAATTGTGATGCTGGCCAAGCAGCAGTTATGCAGATCGATGAGCAGAAGACAAGTTATTAATTAAAGAAAAAAATTATTAGATAAAACTGGCATGTAAATTAGAGGGGAAAGTGTGGATTATTCAGTGAATGGCATGAATTTACAATTGCTAATAATGCAATTACTATTTCTGCTCTGTCAGCTTTCCTTTGAAACTCTTATTCCCCTATTTTTAATGCCTGGAATCTTTTTTCATTATTATTATTATTTTTTATGTGACATTGGTTAACAAAATCCAGTTTCAGCTGTACACTTCAACAATAAGGCGCATATATATATATATATATATACATATATATATATATATATATTTACACTGTGTGTTCACCTTCCGTAGTTAAATTTTTTTCTATCACCACATTTTGACCTCCTTAACCCCATCTACCTCCTTCTTCCCTCCACTCCCTACCCTCTGGTAACCACTAGTCTATAGTCCATGTCCATGTTTTTTCATTATTTTGGAAATCTCTTCTCTGGAGTGTTTCTATTCACATAACGGTAAGAATACAATTTTAATTATAGTGTATATCTTTTGATCATTTTAAATCTTTTGCTCCATTTGAATGTTGTAATATGGATATTTTGAATATCAACAGCCTCAATTGTCTCTTTAAATATGTTTCATCTTAAGCTCATTTACTTTTAGTTTTACATTTAAGTATTAGACTATGTTAAATTGTTATATTATGTATATATAATCTTTACATCATATAGAATATATATTTTTATAATCTTGGCTCTCTTCTCAGGATCCTAAGGTATAAAGATTTCTTTTTAAATTATTATAAATATAAACAATTACTTAGGGTAGAAAGAAAGCCATGAACTGAGACATCTTGCAGATACTAATTGTTCAAAATTTCAAATATAAAATCTGCAAAAATAGATGCTATCTTATGACCCCCCCACTTTCTAAATGTAGTATGTAAATATATAGATGTATACATCAAGTTTATAAACCATGCTTAAATATTTTAGTACCATAGCAGTCAACTGAAGATCACTATAAATATAAAAAGAAACCTGAGTGCTAAAAGGTCTTTAAAATATATTAGTCAAGTTGCATTAGGAACAGCCTGTTAGTGCTCAGCATGGAGTAAATCATGGATTGGAAGCTCTGCTATTAGAGGTCCTGTACGGGTACTTTGAAAAATTTAGGTCAAGAACAATTCATTGACTTTTGAGAGATTGATTTATAAATAATTTTATTATTTACTATATTAAAAACTAGCACTATATATACATTCATATATATACATATATATGAATGATGTATTTGGGGGATTAAATAAACACAAATCTGCACATGAAAAAAGTAATCACAGTCTATTTTTCATAACACATCCAAACATTAACACAAAATGGATCTTAGATCTATATATAAAGCATAAAATTATAAAGAATATAGAATGAAAAGAATCAGATTATATTTGGAACCTGACTGAAGCAAAGACTTCTTAGAAAAAAGAAAGAATAATATATAAAAATCAAATTCATAAATTGGTTTATATAAAAATTAATAACTACTGATAGTCAAAGATTAAGGATTGAGAAAATGAAGATGAGTCACAGATGGAGAGAAAATATTTGATAAAGAAATTATATGTGAAATATGTTAACAAATTTTAAAATCCAATAATAAGAAAGCAAGCAATGCAATAAAAAAGGAGGTCAAACTATTTGAACTATATTATAACAAAGTAGAATTACAGAGAGAGAACAAGCATATCAAAAGATGTTTAACATCATTAAGTGTTAGAGAAATGCCAACTAATATCATAATGAAATGCTACTACACACCTACAACAATGGATAAAATTAAAGCAAGCAAACAGATAAAAATGACAACACCAATAATTGGTAAATATAGGGAAAGCAACTGGAAATCCCATACATTGCTGGGAGAATTATAAAATTATATAAGCATTCTAGAAAATAGTCTGGCTTTTTAATAAATTTAAATATACATTAACCATATGGACTCCAGTTCGCTCCCAGGTATTTAGTCAAGAGAAATAAAAACATGTTTATACAGAACATTTTTGTAAAGGTTTATCATAGCTTTATTCATAACCACTGGAAAATATAAAATACAAAAGTCTCTTATTCAGGAAATGAACAAACTCTATTTATCAATAAAATATAAGTAATAAAAATAATGAACTCCAAATACATGCAACAAAAGTGAATCTCAAATGCATTATGCTAAGAGAAGTAGGCAAACTCAAAGGCTATGCAAATATCCTTTATAAAATATTATCAAATCACATCCAGTAATGTTTAAAAATAATTATATTTTATGTAACTGAGATTTATTCCAGATATGCAAGACTGGTTCTTCATCTGAAAATCAATCAATGTAATATACCACATCAATAAGCTAAAGAAGAAAACCATATGAGCATATCAATGCATGCAGAAAAAGCATTTAAAAAAGCAACACCCATTCATGATACTCTCAAAAACTTGAAATAGGAGGAAGGTTTCTCAACCTGATAAAGAAAATTGACAAAAAAAAATCTACAGTTAACATCATGATTAACATTGAAAACTAAATCCTTGCCCTGTAAGTTTAGTGACAAGACTAAGATGTCTATTCCCATTTATCACAGTACTGGAAATGGAATCAACTGTACAAAGTTAAAAAAGAGAAACACAAATCATATAAATTGAAAGGAAACTCACAATTTGAAGATGGCATGATTATCTATGTTAAAAAGAAAAAAAAACTCAGAATTCATGAGGCTAATATACAAAAAAATTACATTTTTATATACTAACAATACGTATGTGGAAACCAAAATTTAAAACTCAATATATTTTACCATTGCTCCAAAAAATTGAAATACTTAGGTAAAAACAACAAAATGTGTATAGGATCTATGTGCTAAGTACAAATTACTGCTGAAATAAATCAAAGAAATCTTAAATAAATGGAGAGACATAGTGTGCTCAAGGATTTGAAGATTAACATAGAAGATATGTGAACATTTAATGAAATTCCTATCAAAATCTAGTCAAGTTTTTTTCTTATAGATATAAACAAAGTTATTCTAAATTTTATATGGAAAGGCACAGATGTTAGAATAATTATAATAGCATTGAAAAGTAAAAATAAAGTGGGAGGGATCACTGTACTTGATTGTAAGGTCAACTACATAACTACAGTAATTAAGATACTGGCCAAAGATCAATAGATCAATAGAACCAACTAGAGAACCAGAGATACATCCACACAAATGTGTCCAACTGTAGTTTGACAAAAGTACAAAGGCAAAGGAAGTAAAAATAAAAATAAATGAATGGGACTATGTCAAACTAAAAAGCTTCTACATCAACAAAATGAAGAGACAACCAATAGAACGGGAGAAGTTATTTGCAAACGATGCCTTTGATAGGGGGCTAATATTCAAAATATATAAAGAACTCATACAACTCAATGACGAAAAAAAAATCCAATTAAAATATGGGCAGAGGACCTGAACATACACTTCTCCCAAGAAGACATAAAAACGTCCAACAGATATATGAAAAGATGCTCAACTTGACTAGCTATTAGGGAAATGCAAATCAAAACCATGATATGATACCAACTTACACCTGTAAGAATGGCTGTTATCAACAAGACAAGTAGTAAAAAGAGTTGGAGAGGTTGTGGAGACAAAAGAACCCTTATACACTGCTGGTGGGACTGCAAATTGGTAGAGCCACTATGGAAAACAGTATGGAGTTTCCTTACAAAACTCAGAATAGAATGACCATATGATCCAGCAATCCCTCTTCTAGTATCTACCCATAAAAAATTGAAAACATTTATCCATAAAGATATATGCACCTCGATGTTCATTCATTGCAGCATTATTCATGAGAGCCAAGACATGGAAACAGCCAAAGTGTCCTCTGATAGATGATTGGATAAAGATACCTATATACAATGGAATATTACTCAGCCATAAGAACAGATGAAATATTGTTATTTGTAGCAACGTGAACGAATCTTGAGATTATCATGCTAAGTTTCATAAGTCTGATAAAAAAAGTTGAGAGCCATATGATTTCACTCATATGTGGGATATAAAACTGAAAGCAACATACAAACCAGACAAAAACAAACAAAAACTCGTAGACTCAGAAAATAGTGATAATCAGAGGGAAAGGAGGGAAAGAGAGATAGAAGAGGGTAAAGGGTGTCAAATATATGGTGATGAAGATTTAACTTTGGGTGGCAAACACAGTGCAATATACAGATGATATTGAATTGTACACTTGAAACATATAATTTTATTAATCAGTGTCTCCCCAATAAATTTAATTTTTTAAAGCTATTTAATTCAGGAGGAGAGCCATTTCAACAGGTTGTGCTGGAGCAATTTGGACACCCACAAACAAAAACAAAATAAAACCAAAACAAATGAGAAAACAAAAACAGAACTTTAACCTACAAACTAAACTTCACATGGTATAAAAAACTAACTTAAAATGAATAATGGACTTAAATGTAGAACTATAAAACTTCTAGAAAAAATAAAGAGAAATATTTGGGATCTAGGGCTAGATAAATAGTTCTTTGATTTGATATTAAAAGTGTAATTGAAAATTTATATTGATAAATTGGACCTCATCAAAATTAAAAACAGTTGTTAATGCTAAATGTTAAAAAAATGAACAGACAAGCTACGGACCAGGGAGAAAATATTTTTAATTAACATAACTGAGAAAGGAGCTATATCTAGACTATGTAAAGAACTCCCAAAACTCAATAGTAAAAAAATAACAATAAAATGAAAAAGAGTGTGCAAAATGCATGTACAGATACTTCAGTGAGGACATATATAGGGAAAATAAACTTTGAAAATATATTCAATATCATTAATCATAAAGGAAATATAAATTATAACCACAATGAGCTAGTATTACACAGCTATTAGAATGATTAAAATAAAGAATAGTGAAAACACCAAATGCTGACAAGGATGCAAAGAAAGAAAAACAAGAGAAAACCAAACCCAAAGCTAAAAGAAAGAAGAAAATTCTCAATGTCGGACTGAAGATAAACCAAATAGACAATAGAAAAGTGATAGAAAGAACAAAAGAAAGGTTGTTGTTTTTTTTTTTACGAGATTAATAAAATTGAAAAACTTTATCAAACTTACCATGAAAAAAGAAAAAAATCATTAAAGTAAGAAGTGAAAATGGGGATGTTACAAACCTTAAAGAAAAAAAATAATTAAAAGAGAATATTATGAACAATTGCCATCAACAAATTATATAAACTAGATGAAATGGACAAATACCTAGAAACATACAAAACTGACTCAAAAACATAAAAACTAATACATACAAGAAGAGTTTGAATCAATAATCACGAACCTCTCAGAAAATCCAGGACTAGATAGCTTCACTGGTAAATTCTACCAAACATTTTAAAAATTAATACCCATCTTTATCAAATTCTTCCAAAAAAATAGAAAAAGGGTAAAGACTTTTCAATATATTCTACGAGGCAAACATCACCCTAATAAGAAAATCAGACAAAGAATTCATAAATAAAGAAAACAGACAAACATCCCATATAAAAATACCTGCAAAAAAACTCAACAAATTATGCATCCAACATCATATTAAAAGATTATACATCATGAATATTTAACATTGATCCTTAAGAAATTCTTCCAAAAACTAGAAGAGTAGGGAATATTTTAAAACTACTCTATGGTGCTAGTATTACCCTATTATGAAAGCCAGATAAAGACATAAGGAAAAAAAAACAAACAGGAAAAAACTAAAAGTTAATATTTTTGAAGAAGACAGATATAAAATGTCCTCAATAAAATACTAGCAAAACAAATAAACTGGGGCTTTAAAAGATGTATATACTATGACTGTGGAATTGACTTGAGGAGCGCAAAGTTGACTCAATATAAAATAATTTTTATTATAATATCATATTAATAGGACAAGGATGTTACCATCTTAATAGACACAGAAAAAGCATTTAACAAAATTTGTGTCTCTTCATGATAAAACACTCAAAAAATTAGGGACAGATGAGATTTTCTTCAAACAAATAAAGAGCAACTACAAAAAAAAAAAAAAAAAAAAAAAACCCTCACTGCTAACGATATTTATTGGTGAAAGATTGAATGCTTTTCCACTGACACCTGAAACAACACAAGGATATTCACTCTCACCACTTCTATTGACCATTGTACCACAGGTACTATGGAGGACAATTAGGCAAGAAAATGAAATAAAGCACCTCCAGATTAGAAAGAGATAAGGAAACTCTATTTGTACATGACATGTTATGTGTAAAATATCAATATACAAAAGTCAATTGCATTTCTACTTACTAGAAATGAATCCAAAAGTGAAAATAGAAAAACATTTTTATTTACAGTAGCATAACCAAGAATAAATAATTGGGAGTAAGTTTGACAAAAGAAGTACAAGACACACTGAAAAGACAATAAAAATGACCTAAATAAGTGGAATGGTACCTTGAGTTCTTGGATAAGTACTATTTCACAAATGATCTACAGAGTCATTGCAGTCACTGTCAAAATCCCAGCTGGCTTTTTACAGAAGATCCTAAAATTTATATGCAAATTCAAGGAAACCATTTCCAAACAGTCATGATAAAGAATAGAATAGAAACACTTATTTTTTTCTTATTACAGAAGTTCCTATGACGCTAACATGGGTTTCCTGCCAGAGTTTTTAGCCTGCCCTCCTGCCCTGCCCCACAAATTTCAGACCCCTGACTGCTGCCTCAGCTCTTGCCTGTTTCCATTTGGCTGGCCTGATCTGTAGCTTTCAGACTTGCCAGAGGCCACAGCTGTGTGAGCAGGATGGAAACTGTGCAGAATTTCTATGCCATGGTTTTGAGGCAGAATTCCTTCTTTTCAGGGAAACCTGCTTCTGCTTATAAAACCTTCAGATGATTGGATAAGACCTGCCCACATAGTCATAGTTAATTTCTTCTGCTTAAAACCAACCAATTGTAGATATTAATCTACATCAACACTTAAAATAGCATTTGACCAAACTGACCACTATCGCCTAGCTAAGTTCACACATAAAATTAACCACATCATCTTAAAATGTGTGTTTACTAGAATGGTACAGCCATGGAAAAAATTTTAATTATGTTTTTTTATTAACACAAACTGAATTTTTTTTTACCTCTTCACCTTTATCTACTTTACAATGTCTGAATGTGATTGGCTTTCTACAGGGTTTACAAGGTAAATAGATAATATAATTTAGGAAGAAGGAAAGATCAAGAGAGGTATTAATATTTTATAAAGTGTGATTACCTCTGACTTTAAAAACCAGTTTGTGAAAACAGTGTTTATAGTAATGAGGAACAGAGATGAGTATAATATAGGACTAGAAAAAAGCATATTGCTGAAATAGAAAAACAAAATTTATGATAAAAATATACTTACATTAGCCCTAAGAAATAATTGAAAGGAATGTTTTGGAGTCATAGAAAAAATAATGATAATGATATTAAAAAACTATTTTCTACTGTTAAAATTATTTGAATATTTTTATATATCTTTAAACAATGATTAATTCTTGTTTTTCTCTCTACAGTTTTACATATAAAGCTGCACTGCATATAAGTAATCTAAAATCTTTGTTTCTATTAAATATGTTGACTATATTTTTTCATTTGTATGCAAATATTATATTTACTTTTCACTTTCTAAGAAATAATTTTTCATTGGTTAATTATGCCTCTAAGGAAGAAAAATCTCAGGACTGAAATAGGACAATAATTTAAAGCTAAAATAAAATTATAAATTGCAAGAAACATTATTTAAAAGTTAATTAATGTGTTCACCTGCAAGGCCTTTTATTAATACCTAAGGAGGCCAAAATTAAAAAAAAAATCCCCATGTGATTTAATTATGAGTCAACTTTTTCTACTTATAACATTTGGCTATTCTTACATATGAGATTAATTATACATAAAATAGATAGTCCACATTCTGTAACTTGAACAAAAATAAGAAAAATTTGATTTTTAAGAAACAGGCTAATATATATTCAATGTCTGATGAAAGTCAATTAGTTATTAATTATTGCTCTTTTAACTGGATTTGTCAAGTAAATCTGTGGTAACCCACACTAAGCCTAATTTTGCTATTCAAATATTCAAGCAGTCCCTGTGATCCAACTTTAAATATGGTGAAGTAGTGAGCTGATCTGGAAACAAAGGTGTCAGTGAATTTGTATGTGTAGTCCTTACATGCCAAGTTGATAGAAGAGTTTTCTATTTTTAAATACCTTTTCACCACTTAATATATATAATCTTGATTGTTTTGGAAACTCCCAGAAATATTTATGGTAAAATGGAATTACTAGTCAGGTACCATTTTTTATAAATATTGCATAACTAGTAGAAGCATGTTTAGATATAAGAAAGAGCCTTACAATGAGAAGTTAGACAACATTGAGCAAGTTATTTAAATTCTATAGTGCTTAAAGAAACTATTGGGCTTGATTAGTAATTTCTGAAATATAATTTTAGAAAATGGAGGTATTCAAGATGACTTTGAATAGCATATGCCGAAAGTTTAAACATTTATACTTCTATATTTTAAAGTTATTTAAGATAGTCCTTTATCATATGTAGATGTTTCATTATAGATATAAAGAGAAAAATTAGCTTTAACTAACTCTCAATATAAAAATCAATAATCATGACTGAAAAAATATTGGTCTCACCCCAGTTTAAATGACCAAGAAATTTTCTTAGCAGTGTCTTTAATTTCAAATATTTCTTCAGCAATACCACTTTGTGGAATCCTAAACTGAATATTACTCTTCATTTTCAAGAGAAAGGAAATTGATTTTGCTAAATAAGTATATACATCAGTGACTAAAATGATACATATATAGATAAATCTATATAAAAGCATATAAATAGAAATACACTAGAACTTTTACAGTGATTTAAAAAAATCAACTCTTTATAATGCAAAAATAAGGCAAAATATATTCTTGTAAAGGTCAAGGCTTTAGAAAATATAAAGTGCACATTTGGCAGTATTTTATCAACTTAGTTCAATTTGAGATGGATTGCACTCTCAGGGAATTATTTAGTTTGATACTCATTTATAAATTTTACTAAATCTAAATTTTTTTTAACTATTCAATGAAAGCGCAAGGCAAATGGGCATTCATTTTAACCTATCCTCAGGTATCAGAAACTAATTTGCGTGGAAATTTCCTTGTAATACAGGAGTTAGCAAACTTTTTCTGTAAAAGGTCAGATAGTAAATATTTTAAATTTTGCTGGCCATTTGGTATATATGACAACTGACATTATAGTATGAATGCAGCCATAGACATTACATACAGTATGGGTGTGGCTGTTTTCCAAAAAAAACTTTATTTACAAAAACAAGTCACAGGCCAGATTTGGACTTTGGATTTGGCCCAGAGTTTGTAGCTTGCTGACCCACTTCAATGCAGTAAGACATGAAATATTGAAAATTATTTCTATGAATACTGTGTTAGCTATTCCTCACACAAAATCAACTCAAATCAATAAGTATAAATATATTTTTTTCTAATTTTGCGCAACACCTGTATCACTGTATCTTTACTAATTCCTATAAAATTCAACACATTTTATTCCAGTTATTTGTTAATGAAAAAATGCAGTTATTTGTTAATGAGAAGTTTCATTTGGTTATTTAAATCTGTAAAGAGAATAAAGAGAAAAAATTGCAACCAACAAAACATGTGAATTCACATAATGTTTAATACTACTTACAACTGAGAGGCTTACCTGTTTCTTTTTTCTCCCCATTTAGAAAAAAAAAAAAAGTGTAGCTCGCTGCCAGGGGTCATTTAACATCACACGTAGGAATTCTGTTTTCTAGGATTTGACATTTTCAGCGATTGAGAATTACTATATTGTGTAAATGGTAATACCGCTACTAAAAACAGAATGCTATAAATAGAATGCTATAAATAAAGGTATTTTTAAAGACTATAGATATACTATAGATATATAGATATACTAGATCAATGCGAAAATAATTTAAAAAAGCAAGATATTTCACTGCAAACTTTGGGGGTGAGGTTAGGACTGTAATCTGCAAGTTATCTCAGGGTAAACACTGCAGCAACACACGCCCCCTGGTGAGTATTCTCGGGGCAAACAGGAAAAGGGTTAATACTAGTTATAGACCACTCAGTGTCATTTAAATTAGAGCCAAGGTTTATTATTTTCAAGTGTAAAAGCAGTTCTTCAGAAATTATGTCTTTTATATTAGAAACTTGGTTTTGAAAAAGATGAACTGTAACCAATGTTGGCTTTAATTATCAGCCTCCATGGTGGACAATTACAGGAGAATCTATATTAGCATGTTTTTCTCCTAAGTATGCATTTTCTTTTCAAAAAATTTCGAAATAGAAGACCATCTCAGATCTAAATCTCTCTTAAACTTTATTTTAACACCATAAGAAGTATGAATTGATATATCCTACCTGCAAACAGAAAAAAAAAAAAAAGGTTAGTTACATAATTGATCTGATCACTGGTTGAAAGTGAAAAATCACACAACAGTTAAAAAAAAAGTTTCACTTAAATGCTTTAGGAGCATAAAAGCTAAAGAGATTGCAACCTAGTATAGCCAGAAACGTGCCTCGTAAATAAGGAAATGTTCTGGAGGAATTTTGTGAAAGGTAAACTCTCTATATTTTTTAAGGTTGCTTTTAAATACAACTTTAAAATATTGTATGTAACAGTATTGTAATAGTGACTTTGATTCTTCTCTGACCTATATTTACATACATGCCTCTGTGGCCTACAGAAAAAAAATACAACTAGATTTCCCTTAGAAAACTGAATTTGTAAGTGCTGGGAAGAAACGCTGAGCTCTGCAGGTAAATCTTTTTGAGTGAGTTGGGAGGATATGGAAACATGATCTGAGCTAAAAGATTGAGAAGATCTATGTCCTGTTTTGATACACATAAGCAGGTAAAGTGTCAAGACCCGAAAATGCTTTCAAATTCAGTCTATTTACCAACTGTGTTCACTGCTAGGGATACAAAGGTGAGTAAACCATGGACCATCCCCTTAAGGAACTCAATATAGTAAATTGATCATCACTGTTATAATACTATAAAGCAGAGCATGATGGTGGGGCAAAGAGAAAGTTTTGTTGTATGGACAGGGAAAAGTTGAATTATATCTATAATCTGGGTACTCATACAATAAATATTTTAGGAGCTCAGCTAATATTGGAATCCATTATGCAGTTTCACATGGTGACATCTAGAGTATATTATTATGTACATGCAACAGTTTTATATAATGGGCGCGGGGATAGAGAAAAATCTGTAAATCTAGAATAAAGAAATATACCACCATGGGAGAAAGGAGCAAAACAAAACAAACACATTTTTTAAAATACTGTTTTTGAAGGATATAGGCTGGTTATTTTGTAGCATATACCTTAATTTGGCTTTATCTTATGTTTCCTTATCATTAAATTCTGATAATTCAGTTTTGGCCAGAATATCACAGAGGCGCTGGTGTGTCCTTCTCAGTGAATCACACTAAGAGACATTTGACATCTCATTATTGATGATGTTAACTGTTATTGCTTGGTTAAGGTAGTGTCTCTTAAGGTTTTCCATTATAAAGTTACTGTTGTATTCGTTTTCACCAATAAACATCTGTGGGAAATAATTTGGGACTTTGTAAATATCTTTTCTTTACATCATATTTTCAACTGCTACTTTTTGCATCCACTGATAATTTTTGCCAAGATCTTTTATAACCACTGTAGTTACCAAATTGTGATGTTCTATTTCCAGAAATGCTTCTAGGTTTTTAAGTTAGAATTATACTGCAAGGAGAAGCTTTTACTCCTATGACACTTATTTATTTATTAATTACTTTATATCAGTATGGACTCATGGATTCTTATTTTACTTATGTACTATAATCTAATACTGTCGTTGTTTGCATGATGCTCAAATAGCCCCTACTGTAGCCAGTGAGAGTACATCAGGCTGACTCCCATTTTTGTTTCACACCTCTTCATCATTCTTTGATCACTTCCTCTTTGGCCGACACTGAGAGAACATGTCAAGATCATAAACTTTAAAGAAAGACTGACAGGCCATTCCAGATTAAATTAAAAATAAATGACAACTGAATGTCTCATATATTCAAGGATCGAATCCATGGACTAAATTTTCTTTTGCTAAAAAATCAATTAGTAAGCAATTTTTAAAATTTGAATAGCTGTAGAAATAATAACATTGTATCAACATAAGTTTTCTAGCCTTTACAATTATGGCCTGCATAAGTAGGATAATATTCTTGTTTTTAGTATATACGTATTAACACATTTTAGAGGTAATGGGACGTCATGTCTGCAACTTACTTTCAAATATTTTGGCATTTCAGAAAGAGACAGAAAGACAATAAAAAAAGTGGGAAACAGTTAACATTTAGTGATTCTGTACGAAGAGTACATAAAAATAGTCTGTACTATATTGTAGTGTTTTCATTTGTATGAAATTATGTCAAAATAAAACTTTAAAAAAAAACACCAGTGTAGACATACAGGCTCTAGGCTACACCCCCTAAATGCACAATTACATATAGATCTATATGCACATATGTTCACTCAGAGGTTACACTATTTGGAGAAAAAATGGATTTGTGCTAGATTTTAACTTTATAGAGCTTTATCTACCCCTTGATGAAACAAATGTGATTTTTAATGTTTTATTTATTGGTTTATTTGTTTATTTGTTTTCATTTTGATTTACCCCAGGCTTTGGAAGGAAATAAGATAATGTTTCAACCCTATCCCTGTTTAGGAAAAAAAAAAATAGCTATCTGGATGGTAACAAACTTAATTTCTAGCCTACAACTATCATAGATAAATTTATTAAAGCTCTCGAAACAAAATTCTGTATAATACATGAAGAAGTAATATATTTTGTTACTTGAAAGCAGTATAAAGATTAGAGAGTGATACAGTCCTATTGTAATAATGAGACAATTAACATTCCATAAGTTATAATGATATGAGCATGAACATCAAATACATAAAAGAACAGATTAAATTAAAATCAAATACATTTAACTTTAAATGCTTCAACACAGTTATACCCCTAAACTCCTTTGTTTTCCATGACTTAAATACATCTTAAAAGAGTTATTTTTCCTAGACAAAATTTTTGATCTGTGGTATTTGCTAAGGACTTTAACACAGATATTTTACCAAAAATACAGATTGCTTGGCAACTACCCTATTTTATGGTAAAAATTAAAAATGACATAATCTGGTATTTAAAATCATTCCATCTTTTAAAAAATAAGGCAAGGCCATTTACTTTGCAAAGTGAAAAGTTGCACACGTAAATAGACATGTATAGTGTGTCCCACTTAATCTCAGTCACAGAACCAGAGTTAAATTGTTAGTTGTTATATCTTAAGGTCATTAAGAAAGATGTTTAATTTTAAACCTGTTTATACATTTTGCAGTTTACTCGGAAGGCATCATAATCTGGGATATAAGCATTCCTTGCACATGGTTAGTATCAAGAAGTTTTCAAAGTCCTGTGAATTTAGATGTAAAATATTTTTGTGTATATGTGATTTATACATTTAATTTCACCCTTGGGTAGAACATCTATAGCTTTTATTAGGTTCTTAAATGAGGCTACAGTTAACATGTGTATTGTATGGTCATTCATATTTTTATCACAATAGATACCTCAGAGTACTCTCTGAAGTGTATCAATTTTAAAGCAGATTGCATAGTCTCATAAGAATAAAGTAATTGAGATTGCTCTTTTTATCAATAATAAGCAATGCTTGTCTACAAATATCAGACAGCATCAAGTTTAAGATGCACTAAATATAAAAGCCTCTTAATTTTATAATTTAAACATTATGCTTCAAGGTGAATAAAATTAAAATAAATGTGACCTTCTTTTTAACTACACTGGGGTCATAGGATAGTGGAAAATGTGCATATAACACATAAAAATAACTTGAATGTCACATAAAATCGCCCTGAAAAATATGCTAGCTCTGGTACCATAGTGTTAGCCAACTCAGTGCAGCGGTAGAAACACTATTGTAGGTATGAGCACTGTGGTAAACATATAAAGGACTTTATGTTATAAAAACATGACTCGTATCTTATAAATCAAATAAATAATACAATGCAAACGTAGAAAGGAAATGAAAACTTGAGCTTCAACATACACAGATTCTACACCACTACATTTCAAGAAGGGCTACAGAATGCCCACTAAGGTCTTAGAAAGAGGCCTAAGGAGGATAATTTCAAAAACAATTTCCACACTAAGCCAAAAAGAACAATTCTCCAAAGCAGGAGTCACACACTAAGAAAGACAGTAAACATACAAATGAACAAACAAACAAAAACCTTAAGACAAGAAAAAGACTTGCAAGGGCTGGTGGTGACAACTTCTCTGGGCTACCTTTTGATACAACAGAGTAAAATCAGTGATGTTAAATGAATGAAGAAATACATAAATTCTTGCAAATCTGTTATTTAGGGAGTCTCTAAATTGGAAAAAAATCTCTGAAGTTATCAGACTTCATTGCCTTGGGGAAAAATCAAGGGCTAAAATAAATCATTCGAACACACAAACTTTTCTGCCTTGAACATCTTCAAATATCTACACATATTTTCTGCAAATAACTGGTTAGAAAAAAACATACCTTGAACAAGACATAAAAAAACTCTATGAGAATATAAGAGGAAAGAAATAGAAACCAAAAATAGCAGATACAGAACCTTGCGGGGAAAAAAAAAAGTGTATGTGTGTCCAAAAGCTCAAATGAGATATACAGAAGCTCAAGAAAAAACTATCAAAGCAGTATGCTGAATGAAGGAAAGGGGAACATACTTTATTATCCATTTATATGACAAAAAAATAAATAAATGAAAACACATAGAAGCAAACTACCCTAAGGTGACAAAGGTAAAAATACTAGATACCCTCAGGAGGTATTGTCTGAAAAGGATCATAAAAAACTGTTAGAGGTGCCATAAATGTCCTAAATGTTGATGTGAGCAGTGATTACGTGGTTATTCATTTGCAAAAATTAATTGAACAGTGCAACAAAATTAACACACTTAATGTACTCTACTTGAGTATCTCAAAAAAAAATTAAATGTGCGTGATGTGCACAATATGAATAATGGGTAAAGAGTACAGATTCTGGTCAGACTTATTTGTGATCTTTCAGGTCCATTGATAGGCAATTACAAAGGCTTTAACTGGAAGGCCTCACATGGAGTAGTGATGCCTCTTACTCCAGACTTTGTGCACAGCCAATGCACTGTAGTCTCTGAAGGGCGATGCCATCTAGTAGGTCGTTGGAGAGCGGTGTGGGGTGTCAAATTAGAAACCCAACAGAGGGGCTGTAACAAGCCAGGGAAGCGGTGCCCAGTGGCTATTATTATCTCTAAGCAAGTCACTGATGCCGATGGACAGCCTGCAGTGAGCTACTGAGATCTGTGCTTTTAATAAAGAAGAATGTAGAGCCTTTAGAGTCACTCTGCCCAATGACCTGAAAAAACCTCAGAAGCTTGGCTAATTCACTGCCACTAGGAAGGACACAATCTTGTTAAAAGTAGTAAGGGAGAGGGCACTTTAGGGACCCAGTTGCTACAGACCTTAATTGTATTTAGAGTGTCTTAACATGTCCACTGTATCTAAGGGGAAGAAAGAGGGAAAAATGAGAAGGTACAAAGAAGAAAAGGTCATTGATTTATGATCTTACTACTCATCTTTTTCTTTTTTTCTTTTTTAATGTAAACCTGATTTCTATTTGCCCTTACTTGTAATTTTTTTTTAAGTTCCAGGTTATTTTAGAGCCCCCTTCTTTTAGAAATCTTCCAGTCTCACCGTCATTTTACGAAGAGTAGACAGTGGTCATTGGCATTCTAAGTCTATGGTTGGAGGATATAGTTACCGAATAAATGCATAATCACAGAGAAAGAGAAAGAATTAAAAGTACAAAATGCTTTCATCATTCTTGTAGATGAAACATTCTCATGACCTTTATCTTCACTTTCTACCTCCTGACTTTTCCCTGAGCCTGTTTAATGTACAGTATTCCCAGGGCTTACTGGCCACTATTCTAAACATCTAAAACTACAAAAAGTTAAATTTTTTAATAACATCATGAATAAATCAATGGAAAGACCAGGAAGAGCATTATCGAATTTGACATAATAATCTAAAATTGAAGTTTAATGTCTCAGACACATTTAGTAGCGTATACTAATTTGTTCAAGTCATTTATGTATGTAGTTTCTGCCCATATGCATGCAGACACATTTGCTCACATAGTTATTAGTTCTTTACAACATTGTTAACACTTCCAACATTTAAGATAAATTTTCCTTTTTTAACTACATGTTTCCATCTGGGAACAGAGTTTACAATGTCAACTGCAAATTAATAAAATCCATGAACACAAGGCAAACTGAATATTGTGTTCCCACTTATATATGAATCTGTGGCTTATGCTTTCCAAGTTTGGACATATGTTATTCATCAGGATGGATTTAAATTTATATCACTCTTTAAGTTACTACTTTTAAAAATTATACTATTACTACCATGTAATTAATATTATACAAATAATAAGTACACTTATAAACCAATATTGAAAAAAATTATAATATTAATAAATATAGGAAAAAGGTAACATGATAGTGGCCTCCCTTTTATCTACTGAAAATACATTTCAAGACCCCTAGTGGATACCTGAAACTAAAGATAGTACTGAACTCTATATATACTATGCTTTCTTTTATACACACCTCGCTACTTACAGAATAGTGCAAAATTTAAAACATGAATTATTCATTTCTGAAATTTTTTATTTAATATTTTCAGACTGAGGTCGACTGTAAGTAACTGAAACCATGAAAAGCGAAATGGGAAATTGAAACAGTGGATAAAGGAAGACTACTGTAAAAGCACATGTGACCTTTTTAATTAAATACATAATTAATTACTTTTAGACAAAAACCATTACACATAGTTTTCCACACATGGTGAGAAAATAAACATACTTTCTTCTATAAGAAAGGATTGTACTCTGCTTATTCATTTAATAAAAGTATACAGCAAAATTGTTTTACTTGAATTACCAGAAAAAATAATATTGAGGTAAATCTGAAAACAATTACATTTTAAAGATTATATTGTTTTACCCCAAATATATTTTCTTAAAGATATTAAGATTAAACAAGGAAATTGTGACAATCATTAACAGGTTGGAAATATTATTTTTTAAACCGTATGTATTTTTAAACAATTTTAATAATTTTTGCTGTAAAGGATAAGGTCATTAACACTCTCACTTTTTCCTCCATTCTGATATTTGATATATACACTACTCGTGTGACCTACTGAAGTTTATTGCTTTACACTTTATTCTGTAACTATTAAAACCTTAATTATAAAATATTTATTTTGTATTTAAATGCACTCGTTTTTGTGAGCACATTGTCCCTGTTTGGGAGAGTATTGATTCTGATTAACTTCTTAATTGGACGTAATCACCAATAATATTTGTTCAGGAAATTAAAGTTTTGTAGTCTACAGTTGATTCTTATTTGAGAACAACTGCTTCTTTTAGTCCATATTCTTTTCTTTGAGATTTGTAATCTTAGCACTGAATGCTTCTGTTGAGAGGTCTAACACCAGTCTGAAAGCCCCAACCTTCTAAGAGACTCACCTTGTCTGCCCTGTTGTGTGAGTTATTCCATACCCATGACCATCTCTTTAACTAAAAGGCTCCTGGGTGTTACCTGGAACCTAGAATACTCTGAGTACCAATTTAGCTTCATTAGTCTTTTTTTTTTTTTTTTTTTTTTTTGGTGGGGGGAGATTTTGGTTTTATTATTGTGTTAAGTAATCTTTTAATTTTTAGTTGTTGAGATTTACTCTCCAAGAAAGTCAATCATCATTTTTTTATTATTATTTTTATTTTTCAATTACAGTTGACCTTCAGTCAGGTGACCAGCATAGTAGTTAGACGTTTATGTGATTTACAGTGTGGTCCTCTTGCATTGTACATAGTTATTGAAATATTATTGACTATATTCCCTATGCCATACTTCATATTCCCATGACTACTTTGTAACTACCAATTCATCACCCTTATTTTTAATGTAAATATATTTCTGTTTTACTGCTTTACTTTTTCTTTATTTTTTTTAATTCGTGGCCTTCTCTACTTATCTTAAGCCTTTCCTCGTGTCAATAATTCCCTTTCTGTTTGTTCTGAGTTTATGTTGGATGTTGTTTAATCTTCTTCAACTTTTCCTTAAATTTTCTAATTCTATTTTTATTTATTTGGGCTCTAATTTTTTTGAATTAACATGCTCAATATATTGATTTATTCCTCAAAGAACTTGGACAAACTTCCTTCTGTAAAGCTTTGGGTAAAAGTTAATTTTAAACTAAGTTTCTTTATTTCCTTCATACTGCATTCCTTTTTTTGTTATCATTTGGTTTCGGTTTTGGTTTTCCAATCCAAAGTGTATTTCCATTATGTTTGTATCTTGTTAATCTTTCTCATATTCTAATAACTTGAAGATTGTTTTTGTTTTACTTTCTTCTCACCACAGGGAAAATCATTTTATGGTGCAGATAAAGATGCAATCTTTCTGCTCACTATTTTTATGTAGTCTAAGAGAAGTTACAGGTCGCATTCAGTGTTTTAGCAGACATTCTCTGCTTTTACATCTCAAATTTGCTGTTTCTTCGATGTATTTGAACAATGTAAACAAATCCAAAGTGGACAGGCTCACAGGCTTAAGATACATCACACACTCTGTGCATATGATAGGCTCACATACTCCATGTGTATGATAGGCTCACATACTCCGTGCGTGTGATAAGCTCACATACTCAGTGTGTATGATAGGAACATTTACTTGCATCAGAAAATGTAACCTCGCTTTCCACTTCCTCTGTTTTCATGCATTTCTCCACAGCCATTATGCTCACTACTGTTCACCCCAACTTTGCCTTTCCACCTAGTAAAGAGAAAAATGCAACGTCTTCAACTCTGATGACTTTCCTTTAGTGTCAGGAATATCAATAAAAATTTTATGGATAAAGAGACAACAGTGGGGCACTGTTAGAATCATCACTATGTTATCTACAGAGCTCCACAATTTTCTCATTAACTTATTTATATCTATAGGTCAGAGATTTAATAGTATGATGTTTCTCTTTTTGTTTTTGGTTATTACTAGTGAATGTCTACCTAGATTTTTATTATATTTTCTTTTTTTTTCTTTCTCTTTTTTTAAGATATGTGGAGAGGAGAATGTTATGCCTTCAAATATTTGGCACAAAAGTCTGATTCCTATTTAAAAAAAAAAAAAAAATATATATATATATATATATATATATATATATATATATATATATGGTCTTGCAAAACTATAACATATTTATTTTCATACATTTGAAGGAGATGATTTTTAAGTTAATAGAAGTTTCCTTTATATTAATATATTGTTTTACAGTACTTTTCTGAGATTTAAGGTCTTACTATCTTAAAACTTAAATAGATTTATGGCATACCAGCATGTTTAATGTATTTGAACTTTTCCTGGTCATGTAATGTGACTATGTTATTTTAAAAAAATTACTTTTAATGCATTTCTTAAATGCAAATGAATCTACATGTACCAAAACTATAGATTACAAACTTCATAAAGCAACACTTTAAAGCCATCAAAATTCAATAAACAAAAACAACAACAAAAAACTATAATTTAGCCATTTTTAAGCAAAATACATTCAGATTTACTTGCTTATTAAAATAATCTTAGACTTAAAAAACATTTATATTTTTAACACACATTCTAGTAATTGAGGTCAAGTAATTGATTGCCTACTAATTACCCTTAGAGAATCCCACAAGGCATATTATGGCTTTTATTCCAACAGGAATTTAATATAACTTTAGCCCCATAGAGTATTGTAAATCATATAATATTCCACTAAGGATTATGTTCTTTAAAACTTCACTAATACTAACTAAGAAGGGACTCAATATATTTGCTATAGTGATGGAAATACAAATTATAATTTAAGTAATACAATATCATTATTTTCAAGTATGCACATTAATTAGAGCTGGACATGAAAAAATATTAATGGCAGTGAATAGATTGTAAAAGGATTTTAAAACTAAAAAATAAGTCAATATAATAATAATAATAATAATAATAATAATAGAAATTCTGATTAAACTGAGAATCAGCAGTTCCATGCAGCACATAGATTTTTGCTAATAAATTTCTTGTGGAGTTTCTTAAAGTGAGGGAATTCTATGCAGCCTCCAATATCCAATTAAGTTTTAGTTTATAAGTCCTTAGGTTGGGCTTTGCAATAGTAAGACAGTCTCACATTTTTATCAGGATAGTCACGGCTTTCCTCAAATAAGTTAAAGTCTCTCTCTTTTTACTTTTAACTAATCATAATTCATTTCTGGAACAAATTCCTCTTTCCTGACTTTCCTGGGTGATGTGCCAAAATGTATCTATTTGTCTATGTTTTTAAATCATTAGTTTTCTCAAATACATTAAATTTATTTTAAGTAACTAAGAAGTATTTAGGGTAAAATTTGTGTTTTTTGAGCAAGTAGTTATGTTTTATATCTAAAATAAGTTAACTAAATTCAATGGAAAATATTACTGAAATTAATATTAAGATTAAATTCTAGATTTTTTCTTCCTGAATAGAAATCTGTATAGTAGAGCTCATTCATAACTATTCATCATTATCTTCCCAAAATCTATGATAATGGTCAACATAAAATGGTGATGAGTAAATATTTTCTGGACTTGATAAAAATAAAAAAATAATTGAATCATACTTCTGTGAACCACATTTCCTACTGGAAAAAAACAGTGTATTTTTTTTTCTGCAATCAAGTTGATATTCCACTATTTACATCATTTCTAATTAGTGTTTGAAGACCAAATATGCATTACTTTAAATTCTTATAAGTGAACACATAACTGGGAATTATCATAAGATCTTTTTTCCATGGTTCCTAAATAATACATCATGTGTGAAAAACATTATTATGTTTTCAATGCTTCAAAAATATTGATAGTTTATTTAATATCAGAATAAATTTTATGCACAAGGAGAAACATGCAAAACTATTTAATTTTTTAAAGATATATTTTTCTTTATAACATTATGAAGTTATTTTAAACATTATTCATCAGGCTTCTAATTATTAACAGATGACAAACTAACAATAAAACAAAACTTAAGAATATGTAATTAATTTGTATTAAATATTTAAACATTGATTAAAATATATCCAAATTATTTTTCTAAACAACAGAAAAAATCATAAATCTAAGTTGAATTACATTAAATGTTTAGATATTATAAACTCAGACAAAAATCTTTCTTTGATAACTATAAAGCTTATTGTCCTACTCTCATGAAAATTAGGTTTCAAAATTTAGTTATTCTGAATTTAAATTAATATTTTTTATTTTCTGTTTTCCTATTGCTTTATTTGCCCTGGATTAACACCATAGAATTTTTGTAATTTATTTTGATAGTCTTCCATAATTTCCTTTGTTTAGAATAAGTTACCTAGTGTCAAGGGTGTAGGAGGCAGACTCCCTTTCAGTCTGGAGGTGTCTGCGAGAGCCATGTAGCTGACATTGATTCTTAAACTGAACATCATGCCTAGTTGTCTAGTCCAGGGAAATCCAAACCCAAGCCAGTGATCATTCGTCTGTGCCTGCTTTCTATTTTAATAGTTGTTTTTCTTGATATAGTGTGGGTCCCTAATACCTTCTTTCTCATAGTGTTTTAATTTGATTAAACAATATTGGCTTTCTCAGAATTATTTTAGATTTTTTTTTTTAACTTCACAAGATCAGCAATATTATCTACAAAGTATCCTGGGATTATGATGTATTGACTTGGAACACTGATGTAACTGAAAACTCACAATAAATCCTATCAGAATCTTATATTTAAGGAGCATCACTCCAGATTTTTTAATCTATCAAAAGATATAAGATTGAGTTTACTTATTTAGTAGTTAAGGACATATGGCTAATTTATTATCTTACATCCTACCATTGAACATAGAAAAGATATATTGAGAATTCAAATATCTCTCTTCGTCTTGACTTTCTTCCCATAAAACTTACCCATAGTAATCTATACAATGAATGATGACTTGAGGAACAAAAACGTTATTTGGCTCTTTTAGTATTTACCTCTCCATGTCTAAATAACATACTATAGTGCTTCTTATTGGTTTTTTAGTTATGGTATTGTCAGTTTACTTTCCACAATAGAAACAAAGAATATTCTCATCTTTCATCACCCTCATCACTTCAACACACATTATTATGTTAAGTAAATGCCAGTTACACCCAAGCCATGTAGCATAATTTGAGTCACTTTTTATATCTGGAATACTTTTTCTGAGTTAATAATTGCCTTATTTATTTACTTGCTTAATTTTTCTGTGTTCTCACTGATATTTCAGTTCCAAACTCTTCACGAATTATATCTATTTCTTCTCAGTGTGAGGGGCACATCAAGCAATCTATAATGATTTTTTCTAAGTAAAGTGTTTTGAACAATGCCTGAAATAGAATAAAAATAAAACATCTTATATACATAGAATGGAATATTTTGGCCATTAAAAATTAATGAAGTATTGCATACTACACCATGGATAAACCTTGAAAACATTATGTCAGATAAAAGAAGCCAGACGTAAGAGGTCATTTGTTATATGATTTCATTTATACAAAATAGCCAGATGAGGTAAGGTAAATTCATAGAAACATAGTATGTTGTTTTCCATGGACTGGGAAAGGTGGGAGTGAGAAATGGGGAGAAACTGCTAATAATGATTTAAAAGAAAAAAATGTTCTACAGTTAATTGTGGTGAAGGTTGTAAAACACTGTGAGTATACTAAGTACCACCGATTTTGCACTCCAAATGGATGTGTTGTGGTATATTAATTATATCTCAGTTAAAAAAAAAAAAGAAAAAGTCACCATGGATTCCTGGGAAAGACTAAAGTAAAAGGGAAACATGGCAAAGAAGGCAAGCGGGCATTCTTCCACCTACAGCCAAAGAGTCAATTCCAGGAAATATGGCTTTTTAACAGATAACCAGGTTTTATTTTGAGAAGGACAAGATGAAGAAAGATATTTGAATTCTTAATTTATTCCTGTTGTGTTTCAATTCTATAGCTGTTCATTGTCTTGTACTGTGAGAGATTTCTGATGGGGAATTCAATTTCATCTTCAATCATTTTAAGTCTAATTAAGGAAGATAGGATTTACACATAGAAAACATGTTGGAAAAATGAAAGAGAATACACATAAATGGCAATGAGAATGGTATCCCAAAATAGGAGACTTGGACAAACTTATTCTACAGCTTCATTTGTCCTTCCATTCTTAGAATGTTTTATCTTTATAAATTTGAACACTTTTTTTATGGTTGTGCTTTTTACAGGAAATATTATTGTTTTTCAAAACACTGTTTTTTGCTTTTCTTATGTTTTAGTGTTTTGCTTCCTAACCTTTGATATGCTCCTGCATTCTGTTGTTTTCTTAAGTGTCTGCATCATGTCAATATACTTAAGATGTCAATTTTTTTCTCTTGATATAACACTTTTCTATTAATTTTGTTAGGTATTCCATATACATCCTTAACTTTAGTATTCCATATACATCCTTAACTTTGGCTTTTATCTTTTCAACTAATTAAGTTTTCTTTTCATCCTATATATGATGAAAAGAAATATGATTTTCAATTTATTTTGTCTTCAATGTAGTTTAGTAAGCTATATATTTATAAAATTAATTTCTTCTGTGTTTTTGGTATATTCTTTCTATAGGGAATATATATGCACACATAGACACACGTGTATATACCCATATTATGTTCTTTCATTTCTTTTTTTGTTATAATTCTAAATATTCCTTTTCTCATAGTGTTGCCAGAGAGTGGGGTCCTCTCCTGGCATGTTGTCCAGGTTCTTGATGTCTCAAACAAAGAATTCAGCAAGACACTGAAATACAGCAGAAAAGAAAAGTTTTATTAGAAGGGAAAGTACACTTCCAGACATGGAAGTGGGCCTGAGCAAGAGAAGCGTGGCTCAAAAGGCCTGGTAACAGAGACTTCAGGGTTTTTATCCCTTTTTGCTGTGGGTGGTTACTTAGAGTGGACTTCCTTGATTGACAACTAAGATTGACAGGGCTCAGCGATTCATCATTTTGCTTTCTGTGCATGGTTGTTCCCAGAATCAGCCTTTTATAATGATATTAATGAACTTCTGGGCTTATTCATCCTATTATAATGATGGTATAATGAGACTCAGGTGAATTGAAGGTCTTTGGGGGTCTTCATTGTGCAGGTGCGAGTGACTGGCTTAAACTGGTACCTAAATCTCTGCCTACTGGTTTCTTTGTGAATTAAAAAAAGAAAATGTCTTCTGGCTTGCTTAATTGTGGGTGGATTAGAGCGGACCCCTTCTGGGATAGGATGACCTCAGTGTCTTTGCAGGCAGACCCAAAACCCCCTAACTAACTTTCCTGCCTATCTCTCTTCTAAGAGCCATGAACCCCCTTATTATTAGTAGTACGGATGTTGAGGGATGGGATATCTCTTCTTCTGTATCTGCTTCCTGCTGAGAATGGCTGTAGTCCCTGCCTATAGGGGTTTCATGGAGCTCTTCTCTTTCTGCCTCAGTCAGGTGGGGTCTTGGATTTCCTGCTGAAATGCCACCTCCAGTCCCTAGACAAGGAAAAGAAAATACAAACTCGTTATTTAAATCATACATCTATTAATTTCTATTATTGATTTGCTTATTAAGTGAGTAAAGGGAAATAGGTTTGGTTATTACATTTCTTAAAGAGTAAAAAGAAAGACCTTTGGCTTAAAGTCCATTCCCC
>CM053501.1:91992859-92038229 GCA_028627145.1 Eidolon dupreanum
GTTTTCATCTTTCCCCTGTGATGTGCTTGCTTAACTGGTGCTCTAAACAGGTGCTGAATCTATTTTCTGAATAATTTCATACTGTCAATGAAATATAAGGAGTTATTCACTGAGTACACAAGTAGCAAAAGGAGGAAATGATTCATTCTGACTGAGGTAGGCAGGTAGGTAAAAAAAAAATTTAAATATAGAAAATATTTAACTTGAGAGATAGTAATAGAAAGTCTTTCAAAGGCTGAGGGAATTTGAGCAAAGTCAGGGAGATATGAACAGATTGATACACTCATAAGAACACAAATCATTTAGTATTCCTGCAGCATAAACTCAAAGTGGAATAGTGAGAAAAGG
Organism: Eidolon dupreanum; assembly: GCA_028627145.1. Lineage (NCBI taxonomy): Eukaryota > Metazoa > Chordata > Mammalia > Chiroptera > Pteropodidae > Eidolon > Eidolon dupreanum. The sequence continues at coordinate 91,993,208 of CM053501.1, forward strand.
AGATTATCTAACAGATTGAAGGATGAATTCTCCAAACAGATGACTGGGAAGACAAAGCTGAAGGGTTCAGAAATCTTATAGCATTTATCTCAAAAAGGTTAAAAGTAAAACAGAAAGCATCTAATTAATACCATTTTTATTTGTACTACTCTTCAAACATGTATACAGGTAATATTATAGAAAGTGTTTTTCCCCAGTAAATAGCTAGAATAAATTTCTCTTTTGGATTAACAGTTATGGCAAACACTAATAAATAACCACTTAAATGAATATAATCCCAGAGTCTCAGTTAATATAGCTTTCTGCTCTTTGATTCTATATGAATTCTAATTCATATAAATGTCCTCATTAGTGTAGGAAATTTACAATAAATTAATAATTAAAGTAGGAAGACCAGTATCTATATAGAAAGTCTGAAATTTAAAGATTGGTATAAATACAACACATTATTGATGGGATATTATGTTTTGTGTGGCTAGTCATTTTTTTCTAAATGTATTTAATACAATTGAGATTTTTATAATTATAGTTCAATAATAAACTCTAAGAACAAGAAAAAATTAGTTATATATATACAAAGAGTATAACTAGGTTCAAGAATCCACACTTTTGATGCTATATTCTAAAAAGGTAACACAGTATATAGATAAATACTATAAGAGGAAAAAATATAGAAGCTCGAACTTAGCATCGGTAGTTAGGTAGTTGTGGCATCTTGTGTAAGTTGTGATATCTAGAGCTAGTTGAGACATACATAGTCTTTCAGACATTTTCCTTCTAAGACACTGAAAATTCAAATGGGGTAATTAGAGAAGGTGATAAAGTTATTTTTTTATAGAGGTTTGGGTAGTATTTAAGAATACAAAAGCACTAGTGCAATACTCTGGGACTAGTGACAACAACAACAACAACAACAAAAAAAAAACCATTCACTTTCTTAATCCTGAAGGAACAAGGTGAGAAATCAATTGTCCAAATCTGCAGAAGATGGAGAACAGCCCAACACAGCCAATAAATAACATTGTGCCTTTAAGGAACTCATCAAAGTGCATATACAGAGCTCACACAACTCCAGCACTCAGCCCTCTTGCTGATAACTTTCTGATGACTGTACACAACCAGATAGACGCTGCCATAGTTCATAGGCAAATCAGTAAAGGTAGAAACAAGACCAAACTATTTTGTTTTACTGTGTGGTAATATATAGGACTTTCCATTTAGTTCCTATGTAGAAGAAGCTTTAGAGATTTTGCCAATTATTAAGCATGCCTATTCCCACTATACACTGGAAAAAAAAAAAAAAAACACCCATGGACCGAATCCGTGGTCCCACTGGACCTACTGCAAGAAAGAATCAAACCAAAACTCCATCAATCATCAAAAACCTCCATTCTGTGCCTACTACGGTAAACTGCAAAAGTCCAGATTTTAGTGGCAATTCAGAGGCAGCACCGTGAACTTCTGAAATGTTTGGAGACTTTTCTTATTTTTCTTATATTACACATCTGTTATCCTGTTAAATGTCTGATGTTTCTTCTGTGAAAATTTGAGGGAAAGACTCATCTTAGAAACATGTGTCATTTTGCTGAGACTTTCTTCAAAATGCCCAGACATTTCCCTCAGCCGAAGATCAGCGAGTCTGCGAACTGGCATAGGTCTGGCTCCTGCGTTAGTGTTTTGTCCTGCTGCCATAAAATGTTTCTGCTAGCATATGCCATGCAACCCCTTAGCAGGCTGTCACTCTACATCATCTCTGAGGACCCTGATGCTTCGTTAACCTTCACTGTAGTTCTCTGCACATTAAAACATTTTTATTGCTACTTCCACCTTCAGATTTCTTGAGATATTTGTATTCACCTTGTCTCTGAAGGTCAAGCACCACTAATTGCTTTTAGCAATCATAGATCCCAGTGTTTCCATTAAGATTAAGGCACCTAAGGCTATTACAGCATCTTTTGCCACAGTCTTTAGCCAACAGGTGATGGTCATACATAGGCTTTTAAAATGCTAATGTCCTTCTTACCAAGTCCTTTCTTAATGCCTAATGAAGGAGTAATCTTTACACTCTTGGAGAGCACACTTTAAAGACTGTCTGATCGGGTTGCTTATAATATTTCAATCTCAACATTACAATCCAGATAAAACTTCTGATTCCTATACATATTCCCCCATTGTGTATAGGCTGCAACAGTAGCTGCTAACTATTAATATCCTTCCCAGGAGCTGGATCCGAACATTATATCCTAAGTTCCATGTAAGGACACATTGTAACTAGATTGGATAGCATCAATCTTTTTTTTTATTCATTCTCCTTTGTCTAACACCCTCAGAATATCTAATGCTCTTATACAAGCTTGCCAGCTTCCAGTCAATTAAAGCTGGTAAAATTTTGTATTTTATCTGTGTATCATCTCCCGAAGTCAACTTTGTTCTTCCCATTTGGTATTCCATTGTGACAACTCCTATGGCTCTGAAAGTAACGAAAGGCATTTAGCATAGCTGCTGCATAGTAAACAGTTCCCAAGTACATTTAAGGAAAGTCTCTTATGAAGGAAAAGTCTGGTTTCCTCAGAAGGGGTTTAGAAGTTTTGCCCCTGAGAGCATAGGAGATTCAGAAGTATGGACAACAGGAGTTAGAAATCCTCAGTTGTGTCTGCATCTTCCTACTTTTCCCTCTCTCACATCTCAGAGATCAGTTCATTTCCCACCAATGCTCTGAGCTGAGTATTTTATTGACAGTACAACCCATACAGAGGGCTCTGGTGGTTGGTCCTTAGCCATATTTACTCTACAACTGGAAGAGACAAAGAACTCCTTAAAGCTGTTCCTAAAAATTTTTAATCTTCCATTTGTTACCTGAGTTGGGTGTTCACAGCCTTTATTTTGTTCTTTTACTTGAGTGTACTTTCTGAAGCTCTTAAGAGTAGCTAATTAGAATAAAAACAAACAAAGTATGCTCTCTAAGAAGAATTCCCACTGATAACAACATTGTCTTCTTCATCAACTTTCAAAGTTCATTCTTTTGTTTGGAGTATCTCGAGCCAAAATTAGTTTTTTTTTTTTGTTTTGTTTGTTTGTTTGTTTTATAGATAAACTCTTGAGTGAATGGAAAGAGGATATTAACTTCAATTCATATTTGTGGTCAAAAATTACTTAAAATTTTTCTTCCACCTTCAGTGTACTTATGCTATTCAATTGAAATATAGTTAGGTATTATTTGTTTTGTTTACATTCAATTCTGTTTTGTTTTCTTTTCAACATTTATTGTTTGCTTAATTTAATTTGTGAGTATGTGAAACATTTACTTTCTAAAAAGAAAACTGTACAAAAGGTTATAATGACAGGTTTTATTTTCCTTTTATTACTTACATATCTATCTTGTTCTCTACAAACCCCCATAGGTAACTATTCTTTCTGTTTCTGTTTTATACCTCCTATTTCTTTTTTAAAGAATTGCATATGCATACATACACACATACACACACACGTATATATACATACATATATGCATATATAATCATATACACAGTATCATATCTAAATTATGTACATATCTAGTTTATAATTTCCTCATTCTTACATGAAAGGTAGCATGTTATGAATACTTCTTTGCACTTTGTTTTTAACCTACAGTGTTTTCTAGAAATCTCTCTCTATCATTTCAGAGAAATCCTACCCCTTCTTGTTTCCAACTGCATAATATTCCAATGTGTAGATGAACCATAGTTTATACAACTTTTTTCCTTACCTATGCATGCAGATAATTTTCAACATTTTGCAATTAGGAGTAATTTTTGTGAATAAATGCATGTTTTCATAATATTGAGGATGAATTGTCATGGTAAATATCTAGCAGTTGACTTGCTGGGTCAAAAAGAAATGCATATGTAACTTTAGTATATATTAGCAACCCATTCCCCAAAATGATTTTGGCAATCTGAGTTTCACCAACAAATTATTTCTATTTCTTCACAGACTTGTCCAAATATATTGTGTATTCTTTTAAGTAAAACATTATTATTTGTATACATGAGATTCTCTGTGTAGTTATACTTGGCATTTCTCTAATTATGAGTGAGGTCGCTATCTTGCTATCTTTTTATATTTAAGTGTATCTATGTTTGTTCTTATATTTCCCCATTTTTCTAATAGATTTTTTTGCTCCTTTGGCCTTAAATAGTTTTTTATAGATTATAGTTATGATATCTTTTTATGTGATATCATTCGCAAGTACCCTTTCCATTTTGTTTTTTTTGCTAGTTGATTTTGTTTATAATATTCTTTTTGTTTATTTGATCTTTTTTTTTTTTTGCCAGAGCATTCTGATTTAATGACATCAGAACACCAAAATAAAGATTTAGTGTAGTCATCTAAAATAGAACCAATCAGTTTACACTAATTTTATTAAAGGTAATTTTATAGATATATAATACCATAAAATTCAAGAACATATATGAGGTTATATCTAAGATTCATTCTTTCATTTATTTAAAAACATTTACTGAGTGCCTACTATGATGCAAAGAATATGTTGAAGGTTAACTATATAATAAATGACAATTTTTAAAATTAAAGCTAAATGGGAAAGGCAAATAAACACAAAAAATATAGAATTATAAAAATAAGCATCATGGAGGACATGAACAGATTCTGAGATAATGATACAGTGATATAATCTTGACTAATCTGAATTTATGAAGACTTGTCTGAGGAGCTGAATTTAAGCTTTGGTCAGAGAGGATTAAGTAGGAAGCAGCCAAGTGAGTGTTGAAAGAGGAATACCTCACTCTGAGTAATATAAATCACTGAAAGTTTGTTAGCAGGAATGCGGGCTATATGTAAAGGCTAGAAGATATTAGGGTTATGCCATAGAGAAAAAAAAAAAGAGAGAGAGAGAGAGGCAAAAGTAATTAAATAATCTCTCAGAAGAACAGATTATCTAAGTCATAGACCAAGATGAAGTTTTTGGAATTTTTCTAAAGAATATTAAGCTCCGAAGTGACATGATTTTTTTATTTTTATTTTGTAAATGGGAGGGTGGTAGCTATGGATATGGGAAGAGTAAAAATATTTGAAATGGATTTTTGTGCAACATGCTAGCCGATGTGTATTGGCAATAGTACCAACGACCATCATAACAGATATCGGCCATAGCAGTGGGCACATGGAGGTACCCCTTGCTGATTTGGACAACACTTGAGAAGAACATCTAGATTTCATTTAACATTTAAATTTTGAGATGGATAATGTGTAATGTAGTGATACCAGGAGGGTGATGAATAAATTACTCTAGTCATAAAAAGAAAAGTCTGAATTAAAGTTTAAAAAAAAAATTAAAAACCTAATCGTTGGCAGATAAATTGTATGTCAACTCAAAGGATAGGGAGCAGAGTAAATTGAACACCTAGAGCTGGTAGAAAAGGAAAAGCCAGCAAAGAGAAATGGAAGGAGAATGTACTAAAAATATTCTTGGTATTTGTAAAAAGTGATTAAAATGAAAGACTGTGTAAATTAAATGAAAAAGTAGAGGATTGAAAATAGGAAGTGACAGAGAGAGAAGAAAGTGAATGTTTTTGAAATATTGATGATTTTGAAGAACTATTTCAACAGTAATACTTGAGCAAGTGAACTATGTATTGAGGAGTTTGTTGATGGAATTTGAGATGTATGAAATAGTGATTTTACAGGTGGTACAATTAATAGATTATATCAGGAATGGTCAAAGTTAAAATAGAGGGAAAAGTCATTGTAGTAAAGAAAAATTGGATCAGTGTCCAGATGCTGGATATGTCATTCATAAGAATATGAAGCCACTTAGAAAGAAAACAAGTGTTGGGTTAAAAGAAAAACTGAGATATGTGTTCTGAAAATGTCAATAAGTTAGGAAGTATGACCAGGAGGGAGTCAGTTGATTATGAGAATGTGAAAAAAAGAAGACATATAATTTCTTTAAAGGGGCAGTGTTGAGCAAGAAAGATATCAGTCAACATTCTCATGTTTAAATTGTTCCAGGGAATAAAAACAAAATGAAACAAAAAGACGAGCGAACAAACTCTACAACTGATGAGGGGTTCAGAAATCAAAGATTTTTTTAATTAAAAAAAAAAAGTGTTAGTAGTACCTTGAATATAAGAGCTTGGAGTTGAACATAATTTTTTAGAGTTGACTTTGTAATTTGCAATTGGGAGAACTTATATCAAAGTGAATAGGTAATGTCAAATTATGGTCACATGGTAGAATAAGAAATATACTTGGTCTTTGTCTCTGGTTTCTACTGCAAAGCTCCTAAAAATTTTAGAATTTTCTAAGTGATCTGATGATTTTTCATTACTCATAAGAAACTCATTTCTAACACACTGGAATTTATGGAATTTATGCTAATAAGGTGGCAGGGCTACCTGTCAAGTCCTCTAGATACCCTCAGGATGGGGCTGGTCTTCAGGAAGACCAAAATATTGGAGATGGGAAATTTCAGCCTCACCAATGACCTCTAAGGAAGAGAAGGGAGCTGGAAATTGAGCTCTCTAAAAACTCGAACAATAAGATTTGGAGAATTTATAAGTTGGTTAACACATATTTATGTTGGCACGAAGAGGGCAGGGAAGCTCATTTTGCCACCTCCCGCCCCCACCCCATATTTTGCTCTATCTCCTCCATTTGACTGTTCCTGAGTTCGTTCTTTGTAATAAACCAGTAAAGATAAGCAAAGTTGTGTTTTGTTTTGTTTTGTTTCTAAGTTCTGTGAGCCCTTGTAGTGGAATGTCAAACCTGAAGGAAGGGATAGGGAGAACCCCTAAATTTATAGTCAGCTGGTCAGAGGTGTGTGCCCTTTGGGCACCCCCTTTGCAGCTAACATTTGTAGTGTGGGGCAGTCTTGTAGAACTGAGACCCAAAGCCTGCAGTGTCTGAAAGACATTAACTCAGAATAGTTCCTGTGAGAATTGAATTGTTGGAAACCCAGTTGGTGCTGAAGGGTTTGAGAATTACACAAGTCATATATTAATTTGGAGTACAAGCAGACTAAGTCAAAGATTGTGAAAAAATAGGATTGTAGCACTAATTATCATGAATATTAGAAATGTGAAAGAAGACATTTGTCTCATCACATGAAAATAGACATAAATGCAGAAAATATTTAACCTCCAGAAAGCATTATTAAGTGAAATCTCCAAATCGCTAAAACTGAAAACATGATAAAGAAAAAATAAATGTCCAAAAACTGCTTTGAAATTCTCTTATGACAGTCCCGAAGGTATTTTGTTGTAAGGCAAATCCACCTTGAATCCCAGCCAAGTCCTGTGATGCCAAAGGACCTTGTTGTAAATCTTATAAAGCTGCCTAAATACAAGGACCCTGAGGACATAGTTATAGCAGGATGTGAGTATATCTTCTTACATGATGGTCCAGGAGGCAAATGTTAATGTTCAGATACTGCAAAAAAAAAAAAAAAAAAAAAAAAGAAAGAAAGAAAAAAGAAAAAAAAATATCCTGCAGAGTGGCAAACCTTGATTTAGAATGTATCAACATTACCTCAGTGGCTGTGAGAGTGGGCTACTCCGGAAGTATCAGTAAATAAGGAAGACTTGGTGGGAAATGAAAATAAATGGCAAGGGTAGGTATTTACCAGTATTTAATTTTCCTTGAATTTAAGATGTAATAAACTACTTTGCAGGGAGTCTGGCTGTTTATGTGTGGTATATCCATAGATGTTATTTGTCTTGTATTTGTTATTACATGTAAGGATATTGAACTGACTCCAGCCCTCCAGGTTAAACAGCAGAAATGAAAGTGAGACTCAACTCTCGGCCATCAGTCCAATCCTTTTTCTATTACACTATTTTAAATCATCTGCTCTATTTTCTAAACCAGCTTGGAGTGTGATACCACATCTGTCCCCTACACCAAATCAATCAGGTTGATCCCAATGTCAATCTCATGGAAAATGTCACACAGTCATTTTAAACAGATTTGAAATGATAGCAATTTTTGAAGAGTGCTCAGACCCATAAATTAACACTGAGCTCTCTTCTGCCACAGACCTTGAAGTGCTAATGCAGAGATATGTTCATAAGAAAAGACATTGGTGTCAGAGTTGATATAGCATGAGGAAAGCAAAACTTAAGGCAGAGATAAATTTGAAAAAAATAGTTGATCTTTAGGTTACATTTTATTTGGGTTTATCAATGCCCTACTCTCTCTGTTAGCAGATTCCTAAGAGATAACTGCAGCCAAGAGTCCATTTATATCTCCTGTCAAGGCAGTTGTCCCATTTCTTTCTCTATTTTTCTTTCCTGAGAAAATAGGTTAGATAGTTTGGAAGAAAATAAGCATGTCTTCTTTTTCTTCTTTCCCTTGAGCCAAAAACCTAAAGAAAACCAAGGTCTTATTCCCTAGCATCTGTCTTTTTTCTAGCTTTAAGCCTAAGTATTTAAATTGTATCTCGATAAAGCTATTAAAAATAAAAAGTCTGGATATCAGTATCGGTCATAACCTTCAACATCCATTCCCCAAAAAGCCAAAGGCATCAGGGTCTAGAGCTGCCTCATTGCTGCTAGTTTTATAATCCACTGTCTTTTCCTACAAAACATGAATACTTTGACCCTGTAACCAGAGCTGGCAAATTGATAAGGAATTACCAGAGGTTTTATAGTTTATATGTTTACATATCACAGCAGAGACATTTTTTATAACTCTGTTGGTTATTTTTAGTGCATGTCACTTGGTAATATAGCAGAGAACTTTGGTTTAGTGCATAGATTGCAGAGAGCAGCTGCTGGTATTTAAACTCTGGCTGACAATTACAAGCTCTGTGTCCTTGGACAAATAACTTACAGTCTCTGTGATTCATTTTTTTTTTTCTTTAAAACTAGTGTAATAATACTATCTATCCATAGGTCCGTTTGAGAATAGATGCAATAGCACAAGTCCTTTATGGAGATGCCCAATGTGTCTTAACTATTATGAATCCAATTCTCAACTTTGTATTTGACAACTGTGTATAGGTTTTACAAACAAATGCCGCAATAATTGATATTGTAATGAGAATTGTTATTTTTTCTCACACATCTGTGTACCAAGCTATCCTTTAGAATATTATTAACTAAAAGAGTGTGTAGCAAAATAGAGTATCATTTCATAATCAGTGTGGAAAAAAAACGCTTATCTACAGCAAAATATAGCCTAGGGACTCTTCTGTTAATTTTGTAATCTTTTCAACAAAGTTATATATACACAAAGTGACCATTTCTTGGTTCTTCTCAAGAGCAATGTCTGGTGTCTAGAGCAGCATGCTTCATCTAAATTTATCTTAAACCTGACAACAAAGTTGAAAGTCAGAAATGATTATTCCACTTTACATAGAAGACATGGAGTCACAGAAATGTTTTTTACTTTCTCAAGGCAATATAATTAATTATTGTCCAACCTAGAATTTAAACCAGGGTTCTGAATCCAGAGTCAATTCTTTCTTCAGCTGTTAGTAATTTGTGGAAATTTTTTAAAGTTTCTAAATATATTTATTTGATTGAAAATGTATGAAAAGAAGGAATAATGTCTTGGACTCTTTAAAAGTTGGGATGATATTATTTTCTGAGTGAAGGAAATGACAGCAGCCTTAGGCAGGCATGCTTCAGGCACCTGTCTCTCCTTAAAAAGCAATGTAATCTGACTTGAGAGAAGAGAGCAAGAAAGGTAAGACTGAAAGTCTTAGAAACTGACAACTGAAGAGGTAACTTGGTCTGAAGAGTCTATGAAAATTTGAAGAATATACAAGCATTCAGAGTGATAAAAATTTGTACACTGGATATGGGAAGATGTTTATAATGATAAGTTATTGGAGGTAAATTAAAACAGAAGGCAAAGTCAGAAGCACTGGAAATGGCTTATGCTATGTATAGATAGATTAAATGATTTATAGCTCAAGGAAGACTTAATAACTCTATACATTATAAATATGATGAACTATTTGCAGTTAAAAATTTTAAACAACTTGCTAAGTGAGGTGCGTACAAAAAAACAAAAACCTAAACTATTTATGATCACCTAGATAGGCATTTGTGTTTATTACACAGACAAAACACTGATTCATCAAATAGGCCAGTGGTTTGCAATTAGGTCCATGTCAGAATCACTTGTAGGATTTGTTCAAGCCAACCCCTGGTTTGCATCCCTAGGTTTTCTGATCTATTAGATTCTGGGGAGGGGAGGGCCTAAGAATTTGCACTTTTAACATTTCTCCAAGTGATGCTGTGCTACTGGTCTCAAGAAAATACTTCAGGGAGCATTGAAGTAAGTTTTGTAATTTATAAACTTACTTTTAAAATCTATTATCTGTCGAATCTCTAAGTTACCATAATCATAGTGTCAGTATTAGAAGGCCTATTCACTGAGAAACACAGGAACTTCTCAGATGTAAACTTCAAACTCTTTGACCTTTGGTTATGGAGGATGTAGGTCCTGTACATCCGAATTACATTTGAGAACCTTATAACTATTATGTCAATCGCTCATTTTCATATTATCAAAACAAGCTAATACATACCCAGTTTCTTTTGCAAGTTTGTTCTAGGAAATTGGAGGACACATATTTTTTTTTTGAGAGAAGCAAAGAAAAAAATTCTTATGTACTTAAGTGCTCTTTTAATTTTTTTTCTTTTGTTATAGTAAGGAACACTAGCAACACACACACACTTTGTGTGTGCCCACATTTAGTGTGAGCACACACATTGGTTTCACATCACATAATGATGTGAGCACAGACCATTCTTGCCTTAACAAATTGGCCTTAGAGTCCAAAGGAATTTTTTATGCATTGCACAATTGTAACTGGAAGAACAATAGAAATAAGACTAATGCCTAAGTCTTTTATTTCAATGCAATAAACTATTAAGTAGAAAACGCCATTTGGAATTTTTAAAAGAATTTAAAAAGCTTTACATGAATCTCATCATTAATCGCAATGGGGAGTTTGCAATTTTTGCTTTTAATTCCTAAAGAACAGAGAAAAAAATATTGCCTTGACTCAAATATATTTTGAATGGTGATGTAGCTTTTTTCCCGTTTTTATCTTTTGATGGAAAAAGTATCCAGTTGTAGAAAAAAATGATGAAAAATGAAGGATTTATGATAAATCTAAAGCAGAAAAATTCTGTTTTAGTCACTTAATTCTTCCAAATGAGAGGTGCTGATATATAAAAAATTGAATAATAGACTGTTGTAGATACTTAGATACTACTAGCTCCAATCATCTTTTTCTTTAACTATTTACCAATGTGTACTTTAGAACAAAGTTATGAAAAGATTCGTTAGTGCAAATGAGGTTTTAAAACACTCAAATTCTAATTTTTGAATGTTTAATTTATTTTAAAAATTATTGAAATAATTTTAAAACTGCATTTTTAATATGTTTTGTGCCAAACAGCATTAAACAATCCTGCAGGTACAATGGGGTATGACATTGACTAGTCTACAAGACAGGAGTTCTGCATTGTGTCCAGACTCTGAGTCACTTGGATGCCTTTTAAGGTCATATTTCTATTTGGGCTTTCATTTTGTCATTTAAAGTTGCCATCAGGATTAAAGTTTTTAATAGTACTTGCAGAGCTGATGAAAAAACATATAAATTATGTAAATATCAACTATTATTATTAAAGAGTATACTAATTACTTGCATATCTGCCTAAACTAGGAAATTAACTTACTTTGTGTCTATTTACATATTATGGCTGGTAGGTATTTTTATACTCGTATTTAGATTTCCTTGTGTGAAATGTTCTGTTTGTCCAAGTGATCAACTTTATGCACATCATTTATATATTTTTGGGCCAATAGATCCTATAGATTAAATACATTTCTTTATATCATGCACATTAAATAAGTTGAAATGTTATATAAATATGTAAATTATGTTAAATAAATATAAACACTAAAACAATGTTCTGGAAGAAAAATGAATAAATCTTTGTGACAGGTTAGGAAAGGTTTCTTAAATAAGACTCAAAAATAAAAATGATGAAAGTATTAATAATCTTGACTTCATCAAAATTAAAATTTCCTGCTTCCAAAAGAAACTATTAATAAAATATAAAGGCAAACCCATAACCTGGGAGACAATATTCACAACACTGTACACAAAAGAGACATGTAATATAATGGACAATTGTGAGTGAATAGTAAGAAACATCCTTATAAAATGAACAAGAGATTTGGACACTTTCAAAAAGTAAGTATACAAATGTTCATTTAATAACGACAAAAAAAGGATATTCAGCATTCTTAGCCATAAGGAAAATGCAAATTAAAACCACATACTCAACTACAGACATATTCAACTGACCTAAACTGAAACATGGCAATATCAAGTGTTGACATGAAGGAGGACAAATTTGAACTTCTATTTACATTTTGTAACTGCTTTGGTGGTGGGCGTAACCACTTTGACAAACAGTTTGGCAGTTTCTTATTAAGATAAACATATACCTACTCTACTACTCAGTATTCCACTCACAGGTTTTTACCCAAGAGAAGTAAAAATGATGCTACCCAAAGACTTGTATTCAAATGTACAAAGCAGTGTCTATTCTTCATAGCCCAAAATGGAAATGTGCTATATGTCCATCAGAAGGTGAATGAATAAATGATGTGTGATCTATTTATTAAATAATATATTATTTAGCAAGAGAAAGGAATAAACCAAAAATATAGCCAACAGCCTGGCTAAAACTTTTAACATTATTTTGAGGGAAAGTGATATACAAAAGACTAAATATAGTTCAAAGTTACAAAATTCAAATTTGTGTAACTCGTAAAAGTATAGAAAGCAGACAAGTATAAGGAGATGTTGCCTGCAATGAGGCTCAATTTTTATGAAGTGATATAAATGCTTTACTTCTTGATTGTAGTTGTCGTTACATAGGTATATCATTTTCAGAACTCACTGAACTATACAATAAATATAGGTATATTTGTTTACTTAAAATTAAAAAAATTAAATATAATTTATTATATGCACAAAATAATGGGGAAATATATGATCATCTCAGTGGATGCAGAAAAAAATTGGTAAAATTCACCATCTATTCATAATAAAAATTGACAGGAATCTTTAAATATAAGAAAATTTCCTCAGTACGGTAATGGCATCCACACACAAAAAAAGTAAACAAACAAAAACCTACATCTAGTTTGCAGGTAGAAAAAAGACTCATAGTCTTGCATGCTTTCAATTAATATATGCACTATTTGTAAAGAAGCAACATTTTACTCAGAATGATGGAACAAACAAACAAAAGATAAAAACATGAGATCCAGGGAAAAATCAATAGCATGATAAATAAGAAGCACCAAAATTCAAAAAATTTCTAGAACTATTACATAAAAGAAGCAGTGAATGGAAATCACCAGGAGAACAAATTCAACAAAACCTTCAATAAAATGGAATCAAAATAGTTTTTATAGTGATTATGTAGCATATGGGAGCAATTAGTGGTAAATGCATGAAAAAATAAGCAAACCAGAAGTGTGCCAATAGTTAACTGAAATAAAATCAGATTTATACTAGAAAAAAATCACTAGTGAACAACATTAATAGAGACATAAATATGTAGAGTTAGAACATTGCTATGTAAAAATTGTGTTGAACCTATAATAGGAACAAGTGGAAAGTGAAATTTGTGATGGAGATTTAAGAATGCTAAATACCTATCTTTAATAAAAAGAAATCAATAGAGGGTAACTAATAAACAATGAATTGATTGTATAATTATACTTAGAAACTCAGTGAAAAATCAGAAGAAACATTAATTTAAAATAATGGTTTGGAATTATTACTTGGATTTGGAAAGACTGGAGCAGGAACTTCTGTTTTTTGGTTGAAACCCTGAGAGAATTGGCCATATGCCAACTTATTAAAACAATAACAATTTAGAGACAATCGTTTAGAAAAAACTGACTAGCATTTTGGAAAAATGTACTTGAATTTATATAACCAAAAACACAAGTTCAGAAATAAACAAGATAAAAGCAAAGATACAAACATGTTATATATAAAATGTAATTTAATATATCTCATATTGCATATAAAATATATTACTTAATATATAATATATAATACATATTTCATCTAATATAACATATATTACTTATTAATGCATAATTATTTATTAATATATAATAAGTGATATAGTATACACTACTTAATAATACATAATATATATTACTTATTAATATATAATACATAATAAAATGTGATTTATCTTGTATTACATCTAATATATATATTACTTATTAATAAATAGTATATGCTTATATGTTGTATTAAATATACACACATGCATACATACATGCAAACATATCATGCAATCTGGGCATAGAAAAGACTTTTTAAATATGTCATGAAATGGAGAAATGGTTTCAAAGTCAAGAGACTGAACATTAGTAGAGGATAATAAGAGCATGCAGACAAGAGGAGAACTAACCAAGAAGTGGATTTACTCTTTTCCCATTGACAACACAAAGTTGTTCTCACACCTTTCCATTACTTAGAATTGACTTCGGAAGAGAGGGGCCCCAGAATAAAGCAAGAACAAATGTCAAATATAAATATGACTGATAACTGGAATTGAGTAATGTCAGCAAATCTAGTTTAAATTTTCTGGTATTTGAAAGATTGGCTTGTTTCAGATATTTTAACCAATAAAAAATTAAAGGTAAATACAATTTTAAATGTTTAAATTTATGACTATAAAAAGGACACAACAGCTACAATACTTGCACATAATAATCATTGTCGTTTTCCTTCCTTCCATTTGCTTTTCATGGCTAATAGCATAGACTGAAACTTCTTTTCAGTACTTGACTAATAGCAATATAGAGGATATCTATATCTCTTTGTATTATCTTAATAACATTACTCTTTTTGATAGCTGTTATAGTAACTGCTACCTACTTATATTGGCCAGTATTTAGTATTGAACCTTTCACAGGAATTACATTGTTTCATGAGAAAGCTTAAGATTTTTCCCTCTAAATTGCATGATTAATTTCTCCATCTTGTACTTTGTCCCCCCACCCCCACCCAGCCACAGTATAACATATATTGCTACGATGAAGATAAACTTTTTTCTTCTGCTAAACTTTCTGACTATTACTGCTGTCATTTTATTTTTAATTTCATTTAAAATTTTACAAATATTTATGTAACACCTATGGTATCACTTAATTTAATAAATTCCCCCAAATTTTTGTCTTAAAGTTGATTATTTTGTTTTTATGCTTGAAAATGTTTCTGAGACCAGAAATTTAAAAAGGGGAGGAGGGGGACTTGGCCTTAGTGGCTAGGTCTCTATTACATGTGGAGAAGTGGCACTTGTGTGCTGGCTTTCAGCATACTCTGCTACACCCAGTCAATGGTCAATTGGATCAATTTTCCTTATAACAGTTCTCATGCACCAGGCTTACAGACACATTTTCCAATATCCAATGCAAGGACGTATGATGTAAATTTGACAATGTATAAATAGGGGGAAAATTGCTTCCTTAATATAAGTACCCTTCTTGCTTACAATTTTTCCTGCTTGGAACGTAAGCCTTGTGGCTGGAGCTCAAGCAACCTGAGCAGTAAGACACTGAGAGGAAAGCCAAGAAAACTGCAGAAATCTCAGCTCCGACTCTCAAGAGCCATTGAAATGAATTTAGTCTTCTAATTGTTTGAAGAAAAATAAGCCCATAATTGTTTAAGCCAGTGATAAACAAGTTTTTTGTTTCTCACAGCTGAATGCAATCACCAACAGCTTCAGCCCTCCATGAAGTTTCAACCTGCCTGCTGGAAAAGCATTACTAGTGCAATGATTCTCCCAGTAAGGGAGGTAAACAGTCCAGGTGCCAAGAACAATTTACTTATCCTGCGATGCGCTGTCTCCTACCGATGTGTGGAAGTTCAGTCATTACCACCTTCCCAGGGATAACCCTAGGGCGTTATGTGAAAAATTATTCCTGTAATGTGTCCCTCAAGTTCCACCCACTCCAGGATTCTGAAATGCTGCTAACATGGTTAACTCCAAAATAAGGCATGTACTTTAGACACCAAGAAATTTGAAAGGGATGCTTTTGTAGTATGAGGTTTACATAGCATGAGGTGTTATGTATCTCTTGTAGAAAATAGAACTTGTGGTTGTCATATTGGAGTCTCTGTGCTCTGGAAAGAATTAATCATTGAAGTTTCTGATCTGAAGCTCATGGGCGAGATACCCCTAAATGATCTAGTACAGTGGTTGGGAAACTGCAGCCTGCAGGCTACATTCACAGCTCCATGTTTTTGCAAATAAAGTTTTATTGGAAGACAGTTACATTAATTTGTGTGTATATTGTCTGTGGCTTCATTTGTACTAAACTAACAGAGTTAAATAGTGACAACAGAGGCCCTGTGGTCCATAAAGCTAAAAATATTTAGTACCTGCCCTTTTCCAGAAAAAAATATTGCCAAGTTTTAGTTTTTATTTGGCTTTTTTAAAATGGGCATATTGTAAAACAACATATAAATAATTGAGAAAAATATATCTGAAACCACATTGACTATTTTTTTAAGGGTAAAGTGGTTAAGTAATGTATTTGAGAAGCCTATAGCTAGACCTAAACAATATAAAATTAAAATAGAAAATAATAAACTGAAATTTAAAAATTCAACTTCAAAATAATTTAAAATGTATGTAGTAGAAGAAAGTTAAATTCAGTGTAGACAGCATTTTAAATGGCTTTATTCACATACAGTTAGATTTGCTAGGTCACTGAAATGTGTAACAACTTGTTTATGTAAAATTTCTACATATCTACTTTGCTATTCATGCTAATAATTTATAATTTTCACAGCTCTGACTGGTCATGTCATCATAGCTGGTATTTATAACTACTTTCTCCCATTACCCATTTTATATTCCCTTTGTCTTCAGCAACACCTCAGCTGTTCATGGTTCTTTACCATGCAAGATCATCTAAGTCTTAAATACCGAAGGATCTGGGTCACTGGTAGTCCTATCTAGATTGGGTTGTTTGCAGTTTTCATTGACCTTAATCAAAGGACATGGTGATACTAATAGGTGCCTTCAGTGATCTCCTGTATTCCAGACATACTCTTCTTTGCCTCCATTTTGGTAAGGAAATAGTACCATTTAGTGAGCACTGCTCCAGAGAATATACAGCCTTCTGGAGAACCTTGCCTTAGTCTTGCAAGGTATTGCCAACTAGCTGAAATTGTAACTGAGTCTTCAAAAGGCTATTCCACTGTTCTGTCAAGCTTGCTGCTTCAGGATGGTGGAGAAGCTAGGAAGACCAGTGAATTTTATGAGGACAGGCCCATTTCCCCACTTATTTTGCTGTGGAATGAGTTCTTTAATCTGAAGCAATGCTCTTTAAAATATCCTGACGATGGGTCAGGCATTCTGTGAGTCCATGGATTGTAGCTTGGCAGAATCATGTGTGCACAGAAGGCAAGTCCATATCCAGAGTACATATCTATTCCAGTAAGGATAAAACACTGTTTCTTCTATGATGGAAGCGGTCCAATGTAATCAATCTGCCACCAGGTATCTGGCTATCACCCTGAGGAACTTAACATCCCATTATTTTCCAGTCACTGTCCTCACTTTAATAGTAGACACCTTGCCAGGCTAGAGTTTAACTTGTGTCGTAAGTCAGCTAGTCTCAGGATGAGACTCTATTTGATTTTCAGCAATTTCAACTCTGTGGCTACAGGAGATAAGGTCTTCTTCAGAGATATCTTTAGGTCATTTATGTGATGCCTGAGCTGGGAATTCAAATCCCTAAGCTTATCCTGTTTTTCATCTCTCTGCCCAGTAATATTAGGAACAACCAGACAATCTCATTATGTTTCTTAGTTATTGGTTTTATGTTTTTTTTTTTTTAATGTTAGAAAGTATTATATACCAGACACTTTGTTCCTTGCTTTTTATACATGGTTGACTAGGATATCTAATCAAAATATGTTGTGTATCTCCATTGCAAGGTTATGCCATGGACTATTAGTGTTTTCTTTATTATCAGAAATAGAGAATAAGCATTTTTAAATCTAATCAGATTAGAGAGCCAATTCCAGAGACCCAAGAATCAGTTCAGGAAACTTATCATTCTATTTCTCTATCTAGTCCCTGTGGCCCAATCAAATCAGCAATACAGTTAATCATTTCATTTTAAAAATCACATAAAAAAAGCACTGAAGAAAATTTCAAAACAAGTGTTTTGTACTTTTACGTTCATTTATATTTATTGTGATTTCATATTTACTGTAGAACTATTTTTCCTTAGAAACATAAAGCAGACACTGAACAGCCCTTGACGATCCTAATGTGTCCCAATGTTTTCTAATACTCACTATTATTAATAGAATCAGATGTAAATACTTTATCTGAAAATGAAAATCTATGGTGTTAGAAATTTTACTTTGGCAACCATTAGTAGTGAACAGTAATATTTTCTCTCTTGTACAGAAAAAAATTACCCTTCCTGTACTTTAGAGTTAAAAAGACAATGTGAGGCGCTTCTTATAGATTGAAACATTTCAAAACTGGATCACAAATTATTCCTCTCTTTTACTCTGTTACAGTGAATCATGGAATTTCATGGTAGATCATCTTGAGTTCTTGACTAACTATAATAAATAGAAAACTTCCACCTATCCACATGGATATATAGTATGAGTAAGAGATAAATCTTTGTTCTTTTGCACAGATAACATTTAGGAGTTGTCTTTTGTGCAATATAAAGTAGCCTACTCTACTTATTAAACACTATTCAAGTATTCAACTATTCTATTTACAAAATAAAGTGCTCTTCTTTCAAGGAGAATGCAGTATGTCATAAGGTAACAAAATAACTACTAGAAACTTACTATAACAAGAATATATGTGTGAATTTGAATATCAGAAAAGGTCAATTTGAAATAACAACAGATTGTAGCCTTTCGACTCTTGAGGTGTGTGTCCAGTGAGTCCAATCTCAATCTGTTTGATTCATTTCACTGTTTTGCTTTTTTCAACAGATTATATGTGTAGAGAGCTAGAATACAAGAGCACTACACCTATAATGCCTCTAAGTCACTTTTAAATTTTTATTTAAAATGCATCATTTATTCCCCTATTTAGCAGAGTGATAGTTAACTCCCAAAACGATACCACTTTTCCTCTCCACTTTTATCCTAGTCCAGTATGATCCATAATGATTTTACCATTGAGTATCACCTGCATAAATAGGCATACTACTATGCATCACTAAATTTCTTTAGAAAATTAGATCATTATAAAGTCATAAGCAAAGAATTAGCTCAATTTATCTAATATGAAGATAATCAACTATATGTATATTTTTTTTTTACTATGTCTACTTTTGGTCGAGAATAAATTGGCAAATGAACACCTCAGCCCTTAAATATCATTTTTATTAATTTTCCCCATTGTGTGCTTCATTTGTTGACATTTTTATTTCTTTTATCACATTTTTAAATAAATTTTATTTTTGAGCAGTTTTAGGTACATAGTAAAATTGAGCAGAATGTACAGAGACTTCTCATATGCCCCTGCCTTTACTCTTCATAGCCCCTTCCCCCAACTATCAGCACTCCCCACCAGGGTGGTGTATTTGTTATAAGTGACAAACCTTCACAGACACATCATCATCACACAGAGTCCATAGTTTACATTAGAATTCACTCTTGGTGTTGTACATTCTGTGCATTTGGACAAATGTTTAATGGCATGTATTCACCATGATAGTATCACAAACAGCACTCTCACTGCCCTGAAAATCCTCTGTGCTCCATTTATTTATCTGCCACCCTTAAACTCTGGCAACCTCTGACTTTTTCACCACTGCCATAGTTTTGCTTTTGACATACTGATTTTTATATGTTTATATTTTTTCCACTGTTTAATTTTAAAAATATTATTATAGTTAGTAAATTCTTATTTATGTATAATGCACATATCACATTATATTAGTTTCAGGTGTATGACAGAATGATGTATTTGACTATATTGAAAAATGATTACTACAATAAGTCTAATTCATCACCATACATATTTACAAAATTTTTATCTTGTGGTGAGAACTTTTTAGATGTACTCTCTTAGCAACTTTCAAATATGCAATACAGTATTATTAACTGTAGTCATCATAGTATATATTACATTCCACTATTTGTAATTTAAAATTTGTACTTTTTGACCCCTTTCATCCATATTGCCCACATGGCAAACAACAGTCTCTTCTGTTCTCTCTATATAATGGAATGTAATTCATTAATTAAAAAAAAAAAGAAAAAAAGAAAAAGAAATCTTGTTATTTGTGACATCATGGATGGAAATTGTAGGCATTATTCTAAGTAAAATAAGTCAGAGAAAGATAAATACAATATTACCTTATTTTTATGTGAAACCTAAAAACAAACAAAAACACAATCTCATAGATACAGAGAATAGATTGGTGGCTGCCAGAGATATATGTATAGTCACAATTTATTTATCCATTCATCAGTCAGTGGACTCTTAGGTTGTTTCCATATCTTGGATATTGTAAATGATGCCACATTGAACATTTGGGTGCATATATCTTTTCAAGTTAGTGTTTCATTTCCTTCAGATAAATACCTAGATGTATAATTGTTTGATCATATGATAGTTCTATTTTTATTTTGGGGGGAAAGTGCCATGTTGTGTTTCATAGTTGCTGTGTCAGTTCACATCACCACCAACAGTGCACAAGGGTTCTCTTTTTTTCCACATCCTCAACAAGACTTGTTATTTTTTGTCATTTTGGTTAATAGCCATTCTAACAGGTATAAGGTGATGATATTTCATTGTGACTTTGATTTGCATTTCCCTGATGATTAGTGATGTTGAGAACTTCTTCATATACCTGTTGGCCATTTGTATGTCTTCTTTGGTAATATGTCTATTCAGATCCTCCACCTATATCCTAAATGGATTGTTTGGGTTTTTTTTGCCATTGAGTTATATGAGTTCATTATATATTTTGGATATTAAACCCATATTAGATATATGATTTGCAATTATTTTATCCCATTAGATAGGTTGCCTTTTCATTTTGTTGATGGTTTTCTTTGCCATGCAGAAGCTTTTTACTTCGATGTAATCTCACTTGTTTATTTTAGCTATTGTTGTCATTGCTTTTGGTGTCAAATTCAAAAAGCCATTACTATCATTGATATCAAAGAGGTTACCACCTATGTTTTCTTCTAAGAGATTTATGGTTTCAGGTTTTACATTCAAATTGTTAATCCATTTTGAGTTGTTTTTGTGTATTGTTTATGATAGTGGTCCAGTTTCATTCATTGTTTTGCATATGGCTGTCCAGTTTTCCCAACACCATTTATTGAAGAGACTGTCCTTTCCCCCATTATATATTCTTGACTCCTTTGTCCTAAATTAATTTACCATATTTGTGTGGGTTTATTTTTGGGCTTTCTATTCTTTTCATTGACCTATGTATCAGTTTTTATGCCAATATCACACTATTTTGATTACTATAGCTTTGTATTATACTTAAAATCAAGCATGATGTCTTCAGCTTTCTTTTTTCTTTTGAAGATGCTTTGGCTACTTGGGGTTTTATGGTTGCAAACAAATGTTAGGATTGCTTGTTTTATTTTTGTGAAAAATAACTACATTTGTCTTTAAATTTTTAGGGATACACTTTGAGATTTTTTTCAAGGTTCCTTAGTTCTATTAGCATGAACCACAGCCCACATAATTCAAACGTGCTCTTCCTCCTCCTCACATGGACGATATGTTATCTTCTTGTATCTCCTCCCTCCTCATTTTATGACATTCAAATGAAAGAAAGAACAAAAATATCAACATTTTGCAACGTTTTCAGATCTATATCTCATTTATTAGGCTTTTTTTTTTTTTTTTTAACCCGGACACATCTCATATAGGATCAATTGAGGAGTTAAATTAGACATAACCAATTTATCAACAAACTCTCATAGGACAAAAACAAACAAACACCAAAGGATAAGGATTGAAAATACATATATGCCACCTTATATAACTTAGCTCCTTATGGTCATTTCCTGAAAGGAGGGCCTAAAAATGAATGTTTATATAGATATACAACTCTGAGTATATTAATTAATTCATAAATATATGGCACAGCCTTTAAGTTACAAGAAATTTAGGTGAAGAAATGATCTCTGAAGGCTGTAGTGTAATAAATTAGCTATAGTATAATAAATTTAAATTAAACCTTAGGGGAAGAAGTAGAACTGATAAACAAAAAGAAAAAATAGAAGCCGGACAATATATTAAGGAGGAGACATGCTAGGGAAAACAGAATGTGAAGAAACACACATTTTTAGGGAGCAGACCATTTTTGTTCCATAAATAGAACCCCGATGAGGAGCAATAACACCATCCATAAATGGAGAGGTAGATGAGAAACCAGATGGAGCAGAACCTGTGTTATTCATCTAAGCAATGTGAAGTTATGCTGTAGAATACCACAAATGTTATTTTAGGTGTCTCTTTTATGTAGAATCAATAATAAATAGTGACTCAATAGAGAAAGGCATGCATTGTGAAAGATAATGAAAACTTAACAATTATAAAATAGTGAGACTAAATAAAGACAAATCTAAAGGTAACATTCCTTTTACATTAAACATGGTGAATACTTTTTTTTTAATTGAGGATAATCAAATTGCAAAATCTTTAAGATAGTGCAGGATTTATTTATTCGCCATAGTAGAAGAGCTTGAATAATAAAAGAGAAAAAAAAATAAAAAAAGTAATCTACTTCATTTAGGTAAGAACAATTTGGGTGGTATTATTAATATAATGATTGTACTCTCCATATTACTGTGTTTGTCTAGCATATCTTACTATTTTTTCCATTAGAATCCCAAAATGGTCTTTATATCTTTTTTAATTGAAAAATTCATCAAATTTTTACAAATATTTTGTCCCCATTTTTCCTTTTAACAGTGAGCAGTATAAATATTTATAGATTATTCAAAATAAGACATTTAAGAAAAATTTAGATGTAGCACCATACTAACACAATGTCCATGTATTAAATAAGTTAAAAAATTTATATTAGTTTTAGATATACAGTACAATGGTTATACATTTATATAATTTATGAATTGATGTCCTCGATTACCCCAGCACCCATCTGTCTCTACACATAGCCCTTTACAATTAATATTAACTGTATTCCCTATGCTGTATTCTATGTTCCCATGACTGTTTTATAGCGACTAATTTGTACTTCATCTCTTTATCTTTTACCTCCTTGGTTAATTTGATTCCTAGATATTTTATTGTTTTTAATGCAGTTGTAAATGGGATTGTTTTCTTAATTTCTCTTTCTGATAGTTCATCATTGGTGCTTTAAAATGCAACTGACTTCTGATTATTAATTTCATATCCTGCTACTTTATGAAATTTATCAGTTTTAACAGTTTTTTGGTGGAATCTTTAGGGTTCTCTATATATAGTGTTACGTCATCTGTAAATATAATAGTTTTACTTCTTCCTTTATAATTTGGATAGCTTTTATTTCTTTCTTATCTAATTGCTGTAGCTATGTTGAATAGAAGTGGTGAAAGTGGACATCCTTGTCTTATTCTTGATCTTAAGAAAAATTCTTTTGGCTTTTCCCCACTGAATACAATGTTAGCTGTAGATTTGTCATACACAGCCTTTACTATGTTGAAGTATGTTCCTTCTATATCCACTTTACTGAGTTTTTTTCATAAATGGATGCTAGATTATAGCTAACACTTTTTCTGAATCTACCGATCTGATCATATGATTTTTATCTTTCAATTTGTTAATGTGGTACATCACATTAATTGATTTGTGGATATTAAACCAGCCTTGCATCCAGGAAAAATCCAACTTGATCATGGCGCGTGATATTTTTAATGTATCTCTGAATTCAGTTTGCGAATATTTTGTTGATGATTTTTGCATCATTGTTCATCACAGATATCAGTCTATAATTTTTTTCGGTAATATCTTTGTCTGGTTTTGGAATCAGGGTAATGGTGGCCTCATAAAAAGAATTAGGGAGCTTTCTCTCCTCTTGAAGTTTTTGGAATAGTTTGAGAACAGGTGTTATTTTTTTTTTTAATCTTTGGTAAAATTCAGCTCTGAAGCCATCCAGTCCAGTTTTTTGATTACTTATTCAATTTCGTTGCTTGTAATTGATTGGTCCAGATTTTCTGTTTCTTCTTGATGCAGTCTTGGGAGATTATATTGTTACCATTGGAGGCGATCTACATCCGGTGGCATGAGGGGACTTTGTCTTTTTCTGCAAATGCAGTAAAGAATTACAGATCAGTGAAATTTAGAAAAAGCAAGATTTATTAAAGTATGTTTCTAGAGAGACATGGGCTACACCAGAGATGACCGCAGCCCTACAGAGTTTTGGGAGTATACTTTATATTGTGACCATGATGGATGGTTACAGAGGTGGTGCTAGATAATTGACACATTAGGTCATTTGATTGACATTTGGCTGTTATACAACCCTTTGTCTACTGCACATACGATTGCTCAGAATTCAGTCTGTCAAGATTCTTGAACTTCTGGGCATACGTATGATATTCTAATGATGGTATAATGAGATTAAGGTCAAGCAAAAACAGCATATGTACTAACTGTGCAAGCTGTTGTGGCCAGACTAAACCAGTGGTTATTTCTGTGGTTTTTACTGGTAATTTTTAATGGTAATTTTTAACTATAAAATGTGTGTTTTAAGGAGGTCCTAAGGGATGTCTCTGGGTTGGGCCTCCATTCCCCTGTCACTCATGTCTATCTGCCTAACAGAATGTATTAGAAATATATATATTTTTTGCAGTTGTCCAATTTGTTGGCATTTAATTGCCTGTAGTATATTCTTATAATCCTTTGTATTTCTCTGGACTTAATAGTTCTTTGATTTCCGATTTTATTAATTTGGGACCTCTTTTTTCTTGATGAGTCTGCTTATAGTTTAATCAACTTTGTTTATCCTTTCAAAAGACCATCTGTTGTTTTCATTGATCTTTTTTATTATTTTTCTAGACTCTATTTTGTTTACTTCTACTCTGATCTTTATTATTTCCTTACTTCTACTCACTTTGGGTTTTGTTTACTGTACTTTTTCTAGTTTTTTAAGTATAAGGCTAGATAGCTTATTTGAGATTTTCTTGTTTCTTGAAGTAAGTGTGTATTGCGATGAATTTCCCTCTTAAGACTTCTTTTGCTGTGTCCCATAGATTTTGAGGCACTGTGTTTTCATTTTCATTTGTCTTTAGGTATCTTTATATTTATTCCTTGATCTCATTAACCCATTCATTGTTTAGTAACATGTTATTTAGCTTCCAAGTGTTCATGTATTTTTCAGTTTTTTCCTTGTAGCTAATTTCTAGTTTCATACTATCGTGGTCAGAGAAGACACTTGATATGATTTCAGTCTTCTTAAATTTATTGCAATTTGTTTTGTGGCCTCACATGTGGTCTATCCTGGAAAATGTTCCATGTACACTTGAGAAGAATATATATTCTGCTGTTTGGGGTGAAACACTCTAAAATTATCAACTAAATCCATTTAATCTAGTGTCTCATTTAAAGCTGCTGTTTCCTTCTTGATTTTCTGTCTGGAAGATCTGTCCATTGGTGTCAATGGGGTGTTAAAGTCTCCTACTATGACTGTATTACTGTTGATCTCTCACTTCATGTCAGTCAATAGTTGCTTTATATATTTAGGTACTGCAATTTTGGGTGCATAAATGTTTACTAGGGTTATGTTGTTTTGTTGAATTGGTCTTTCATCATTTATATAATTTTAATGGATAGCCTTGCTAAGAAGAGTAGTCTTGGTTGTAGGTTCTTGTTTTTCATCATTTTAAATATTTTGTGCCAGTCCCTTCTGACCTGCAAAGTTTCTGTTGAAAATTATCCTTGTAAGTAACTAACTGCCTATCTCTTGCTGCTTTTAAGATTCTTTCTTTGTCTTTAACCTTCAGCATTATAATTATGATGTCTTTTGGTGTGGGTCTTTTTGGATTCCTCTTGTTAAGACTCTTCATACTTCCTTTGCCAGGTTAGAGAAATTTTATGTTATTATTTCCTTAGATAGGTTTTCAATCTCTTGTTCTCTCTCTTCACCTTCTAGTACCCCTATGATGTGGATGTTGGTACATTTGATGTTGTCCAAGAGGTTACTTAAATTTTCCTCATTTTTTAAAATTCTTTTTTCTGTTTGCTGTTCCAATTTGGTGTTTTCTGTTACCTTTTCTTCCAATACGCTGATTTGATCCTCTGTTTCATCTAATCTACTGTTGATTCCTCCTAGTGTATTCTTTATTTCAGTTATTGTATTGTTAATTCCCAACTGGTTCTTTTTTATGGTTTCTATGTCATTTTTTATGCTTACTATCTCTCTATTGAAGTCCTTACCGAAATCATCTATTCTCCTCCTAAGTGCATTGAGCATCCTTATAACCAGTGTTTTGAACTCTGTCTCTGGTAGGTTGCTTGCTTCCGTTTGGTTTATTTTCTTTTTTCTAGAGTTTTCTCCTTTTGTTGCATTCGAGACAGGTTTTTCTGTTTTCTCATTTTAGTTACTTCTCAGTGTTTGTTTCTATATATTGAATTTGTTATGTCCCCCAGCCTTGGTCGGGTGGCCTTATGTAGTTGGTGTCCCATGTGGCACAGTGGCCAAGTCTCCCTGATCACCTATACCAGGGCTCTGGACCTGTTCCTTTTTGCGTGTTGTGTGTGTTCTCCTTTTGTAGCTAAGACTTGATTGCTATTAGCATGTCAGTGGATGGGATTGACTATGGGGCTGACTGGCTGTGGGGATTGGCTATACCCACAGTGTACATGTTGTTGAGTAGGGATTTACCCCAGCAGGCTCACATACCTGTTGAGGCTACCTTTTGGGTGTGCTGGTTATGGGAATAGTCAGGCTATATTCTGTTGTGGTCTGATGATACCCTCTGGGTGCATTGATTCTGTGGCCCCTTGGAAGGGACTCCTGTGTAGGCCAAGGTCAGCTGTTGCCTTTGATTATTCTGGCCTACCTGGTAGGAGGTACAAAGCAATCCACAGGTGGTTGATGCCTATGTTGAACCTAGAGGCAAGTGGGAAAGACCATGCTTCAAATCAAGGCTGCTTGCCAACCAGGCAGGTTAGTAAAGGTCCAGGGCACTCAAGGCCTGAGGCTGCCTACTCTGATCTCCCTAGAGACAGTGCAGCTTGGGCTGGCACCAGTGGCCTACCACCAAGTCTCCCATAAAATGTGCAGACCGTGAATGGGCCACAGGAGCTGAGGGCTGTTGCCTGCAATGAATGTGCAGCTCAGGGGAGGTACAGGGTGGGGCTGGCTGGCAATGAGACTGTCATGGGAAATTTGTGGGTTGGGTGGGGTGAGATCCCAGAGAGACATGAGGTGGTCACCTCATCAAATGCAACTTCAGAATTGGCTGTGCAGGGGGAGAGCTCAAAACAGTCAAGATGGCTCTTATTTGCAGTTGGCCCAGAGGAGGCCCAATGAAAGAACAATGGCGGCTGTCCCTCCAACCCTCATCCTGGCACCACACAATTCAGTCTTTCTTCTTATGCCTCTTGTGTGTCCCAAGCTGCTGACCCTCCCCTGGCTCCCAGGGTAAGTGTCTGCAAGTAAGTGAGTCTGTTCTCAGGCCATTTAAGGAGACATCTGGGCTTTCAGGTTCCTTCTGTCTCACTCAGACAGCCAGAATCCCTACTGGTATTTACAGTCAGATTTTTGTGGGAATTTCTCTTCCTGGGACTGGACTCCTAGGCTGGACAGCCCCTGAGTGGGGCTAGGAGCCCTCTTTCTTTCAAGAGGGCCTCTGTATCATGTTCTCCCTCCCAGTGCTCAACAGCCATTCACAGGTGCAGGATCAGCCTGCTTTGTGTCTCTGCCCCTCCTGCCGGTCTCAATGTCACCTCTTTATATCCTCAGATGTCTATGTTATAATCAGGGAAATATTAGGTGATTTTCCAAGTCGACTGTTTTATAATTTGGTTGTAATTTTAATGTGGTCCTGAAAGAAAGCGAATCCTGCTTTTACCTAGCCTGCCATCTTGACCCCACTCTATCTTCCTGTAATTTTTGACAAGTCTTTGAATTGGTTTGCTCCTGGTTTATAATAGCATGAAATAATAGAGTGGAGGGAGTGTTTTGCTTTTCAGGACCCTGCTAATGCTTCTTTTAAGTCTTTTCAATAAAACAGAGATTTTTAAAAAATTGAGGACAAATAGAATAAAATGTAGAAAGTTGTTATAAAATGAAACAGAGAAACAGCAAATAAACCAAGATGGTTAAGTAAAAGAGCATAATGGAAATTTAAAGTTTACTAGTTTGTAGTCAAACAACAAACAGTCCCTTATAATTTTGTTCTTGTTAATTTCATAAAGTAGGAATGTGTTCACATCACATAAAGAAATAATAAATACATTTTGGCATTTAGAGGGCAATCAAATCAAGTCTGTGACGCTCACAAATTTAGATAATCAACCTTCTTCTGGAGTCCAAATTTTGGGGCAAGCCCAAGATCAGAGGAATTAAAAATGTGGTTAATTTATACAATAGGCAATCTACCTATTCTATTTTTCTGAGAGCATTTTTCTACCCTCAGACATAGAGAACATTTGAGACATTTCAATGTGTAAATCTTATCATAATATTTTTAGTTATTTTTGATAATATAGAAAGTTGTAGCAAATAGGTCTCCCTTATTGAGCCTTTCTTCAGGAATCCTTGCCAAAGCACAAGCAGTATCTACAGTGTTTTTCTGGATTTATCATTGGAACTTTATAATTAACTACATCCAGTTAGCATATAAATCAAAGAAAACAACTCTATCTAGGACTCTCCTTTGAGAGGAAAACTACTGCCTCCATTGGCTAGGGTCATTAAGAGTGTAATGGCCTCTTAAGCCTGAAATCTAGAGGAGTGAATCAGAAAGTCCTAATGTACTGGTTAATGATGCCTTTGTGTTGCCAATTACCAGCAAAATCCATTGTATTAAAATGAACAGTCTTGGATTAAATGTTAGTATGGATATAGCAGTCTATTTATAGGTATATGTATAGCTCTGTATTTGTATTAAAACATTTTATTAAATAAATAAATGAATGAATGAATGACTAAATAAATGGCTTCAATATAACATGTGACTATCAGTGAATATGAGAACTGTTTATATCCTGTTATTTAATTTTCTATTTTTTTTTTTTTTTTTTTTGGTAAACCAACCCTTGGTTGACTTCACAGATTACAAGGACCTTGTCAGTTTACAATCCCTTATTTATTTTATTTCATTTTATTTTATTTTATTTTATTTTTTTGCCTATAGCATGTGGTCTTCCTAGATGGTCTCCCATCTAAAAATTAACCAGACCCAACCCTGCTTAGCTTCTGAGATCAGACGGGATCAGGCTTGTTCAGGGTAGCATGGTGCTAGACAATAATTTAATTTTCGAATATGATAATAGTTAGATAATTGTATAATATATAGTAATTCAAAAATTTAATATCACCTTCTGGAAATGCATAACCCCAGTCTAACCATGAGAAAAACAGACAAATCTCAGTTGAGGAGCATTCTGTAAAATGTCTGACCTGCCCTCATCAGAATTGTGGAGGTTATCAAAAAAAAAAAAACTATCAAAAATAAAATTAAAAAGTGGAGGCAGGGAGAAGGTAAGTATGAGAAATAGTCACCATCTAGAGAGGCTCAGAAAACATGATGACTAAATATCATGTGGTATCCTGGATGATACCCTACAATAGAAACAAACAGAAAACCTGAAAACATTAAGGAAAACAAGTAAACTCTAGAGTTTAGTTAAGAGTAACATACCAGTGCTGATTCTCTTGTTGTGGCAAAATACTACAGTTAGTATACCATTATATATATACCAAATATATTAATATAACATAAGATGCTAATAGGAGAACATGAGTGAGGTATGTACAAAACCTCTTAGTACTATCTTGCAACTATTTTTTGTAAATCTGTAACTATTATAAAATAAAGGTGTTATTGAAAATAAAATTTAATTTTGAAATCCATAAAAGGTATATTAAAATGAATGAGCATTAACTAAATAATTTAGAATTAACTCTTCAAGTTTTAACTCTATTATTATAAGCATAGTACAAATTCACTAATTCAACCTCTATTAATTTGAGATTTATATTTATTGAGCAGAACTAGAGTAAAATTTAATATATGGAGCTGAATTTTTGCTGATAAAACAAAACACCCATTTAGAAAGCTTGAACTCTTAAGCAAAATAAAATGTAAAAATAAATTAAAAAAAAATTAACCACAATAAATTCTGTTTCATGCATGAACATTCAACCTATGATAAATGTAGTAAAATACTAATTATTCAGACTCTGACAAAAGGCCAAAGTAAATAATTGTTATTTCTTCAAGAAAAAGATTATATTCTTTTTAAGTACATATAGTAACAAACTAATCTGACAAATTACTTCATAAATTGAATATCCGAAAAAATTGTTTGGATTGACACTTTAATGAATAGAGAACCATAAACTTGTAATCATCAAACTAATTACTCATATGTTACCAGTTTCTCTGCAATATTTAAGGTACTTCATTTATAGAGAATATTTTTCTCTATAATCTATCATCTTGGCCAATGGAACAAGTTAACAAAATTTAAGTCAAAAATAATAAAGTAATCTAATTATTTTAAATTTTAAACAATGATTATTTTTAATATTACCTTAGAATATGGATGCCAATATTTTCAATAGAAATAATAGCATTCGCTAGCATTTTGAGAAATAAGATCATGATAAAAGAATGAAACTAATGTTAATAAATCACAAGCAAAAACAATTTCAGAATATTTATTTTCTTTTTTCTGATATTAGCATGTTTTCCACTGTGTATGCAGACAGCATTTGTAAGTAGATTAGCTTTGATTCCACATAATTTCAAAATAAGTTAGATGAATATGTGAGTGAACATTTTTAACTTAAAATAACACTGAAAACTACCAGATTATACCACAAAAGGGGTAATGGATTAACATAATACTCATATAATTCTTTACACTTAAACTTCAATAACCTAGATAAATGGAAAAACACTTTAAAATCTAATATTACTTAAATGTTATTAATGTTATTTACATCAATATATTTGCATTATTATCGAATACGTTCCTAAAAATATAATATGTCAGGAATATCCTCAAGTGTAAAACTCTATGGAGTTATCCACAACAGTATAATTAAAACAGTGCCCAGGCTTCTTAGTACATGGCATAGGGAGAAAGGAATAAATGTTAATTTAATTCATGTGTCACATAATGACATTTTGAGCAATGATGGACTGCGGATATTAGGTTGGTCCACTAAGATGATAATGGAGCTAAAAATTTCTATTACACATTGACGTCACAGCTGTCATAACATCATAGTGCAAGGTATTACTTGTGTTTGTGGTAATGAAACCTACTGTTTTGCCAGTCATATAAAAGCATAGCACATATAGTTATATGCAGTACATAATACTTGATAATGGTGATAAATGACTATGTTGCTGGTTTATGTATTTATAATACTATGTCTTTTATTATTATTATAGTATATATACTTTCTACCTATTTAAAAAAATTGCTGTAAAAATTACTGCGTTACACTGGTCTTAGCCTCATACGTGTCCTGAAATCTCATCTCTGGATTGCATCATTTTCTCTTGTGCTTGATTTAATATCCTGTCATTTTGTTCATCATGGCCCTAAATGTACAAAATCTACAGTTAATGTTGCCAGTAATAGGTCACATTGAGTGACTAACCTGAAAACAAAATTAAAAATGATTAAGTACCATGAAGGAGAAAAATGAGCGATGGTTATTGCTTGCCAGTCAGGCATGTCCCATTCCACCATAGATATGATCTTGAAGAACAAGAACAAAGTAATAGAAGCTATTTATGGATCTACTTCATTGAAGACAACAGGGCTAACAAAAATTTGAGAAGGGCTTCAAATGTATATCATTAAGGTGCTTTATATAGATGTATAAATGGAGAAACCTCTAATGATCTGCACTGAAGGCCAGATGTAGAGCGTATCCCTCTCAGCACCATGACAGTCATGGCCAAAGCAAAAAGTTTGTTTGTGGTGTTGAAAGGAAAGCCTGGACTTTATTATGATGTTGAATCTACTGCTAGCTCTGGGTGGGTTAAACATTTCAAGAACTATTGTTTATTACATAATTTAAAACTTAGTGATGAATCTGTAAGTGCCGATGTGAAGGCAGCTGAAGAATTTTTTTGCAAAATCTAACTAAATAAGCTGATTGTGCAAAAATATTTGCCAGGGCAAATATTTAATATGGATGAAATCTCCCTTCTCTGGAAATGGATACCTGAAAGGGCTTTCATCCATAAGGAGACCAATTCAATGCCAGGTTTCAAGACTTTTAAAGACAGGAAAAAAGTTGTACTTGGGGGCAATGTTACAGGCTACAAATTAAAACCCATTTGATCTGGCATGGTGAGAACCCCAGGGCCTTCAATCATATCAATAAGCACACATGGCCAGTGTACTACAGGAGTATTAAGAAGTCATGATGACACAGCTCCTCCTCCAAGATGCCCTCCTGAATTGCTATGCCAGCAAAATGGAGAAGTACTGTTTGGAGAATAACACACCTTCCAAGAATTTATTGTTGATAATGCTCCAGGACATCACCTTTTATTCTTGATTTTCACCACGATATCATAGTGGTGTTTCTCCCTCTAAACATTGCCTCTTTGATGCAACCTTTAGTCAAAGAATCATAGAGGCTTTTAAGGTCTACAACCTGAGGGAGACCTTTGCCAAAGCTATTGCTACAACTGAGAAAGACACTGAGAAGACACTAATGCAATTTTAGAAGGGTTATATCTATGACTGCATCCAGAAACATGCTTGGGCTTAAAGTGATGTTACCAAGCAGCTTATGAGTAGCATTTGGAAAAAGACACTCAAGAAGTTTGTCTATGACTTCAAAGGATTTTCCAAAGATGAAAATGTTGCAAAAAACAACAAGGCTGTGGTTGAGATGACAAACAACTTTAAGCTGGATGTGGATAAGGACACACTGAGGAACTTCTAGAGGTGTTTCCTGAGGAATTGAGTAATGAAGAGTAGTTCGAAACTGGAACTGCAATGTCTAGTGGAAGAAGAAGCAAGAGAAAAAACTGCAGAAGAGAAAGAAACTCCCCAAAAATTCACGATGAAGGGTTCAACAGAAGCTTTTGCAGACCTCAGCAAGCTCCTTAAAAAGTTTAAAAACATGGACTCCAACACTGCAAGGTTTTCAAATAGAGAGGAATGTTCACTATCTGCTTACAAGTAAATTTATGATGGAAAATAGAAACAAACCCCGCAAACTACCATGGACATATTTCTGAAGAGTGACACCTCTTCAAGAAGAGCCTCAGGCATGTCCTTCAAGAGAAATTCCAGAAAAAGGTGTTGTTCTCATAGGAGATGACAGCTCCATACTTGTTATTGTCCCTGAATAACTTCCAGCGAGACAAGATGTGGAGATGGAAGATATTGATATTGATGATTCTGACCCTGCGTAGGCCTAGGCTAATGTCTGTGTTTGTGTCTTAGTTTTTGCCAAAAATTTAAGAGTAAAAAAATAATAATTTTTAAAAATATAGAATAAGGACATAAAGGAACAAAATATGTTTATACAACTGTTAATAGTGTTTGTGTTTAAGCTAAGTGTTATTACAAGGGTCAAAAGTAAACAAAAAAATTAAAATTTATAAAGTAAAAATGTTTGGTTAACTGAGATTAATTTATTATTGAAGAAAGAAATGTTTTTTTTTTTTTTTATAAATTTAGTGTATCCCCTAAGTGTACAGTGTTTATAAAGTCTACAGTAGTGCACAGGAATGTCCTAGGTCTTCATATTCACTCATCACTCACTCACTAACTGACTTACCCAGAGCAACAGCCAGTCCTGCAAGCTCTATTCAGGGTAAGTGACCTTTACAGGTTTACCATTTTTTATCTTGTATACTGTATTTTACTGTACCTTTCCTATATTTAGATATGTTTAGATACACAAATACCATTATATTACAGTTGCATATGGTATTCAATATAGTAACATGCTGTACAGATTAGTAGCCTAGGAGCAATAGACTATACTTTATAGCTGAAATGTAGGCTATGCCATCTAGGTTTATGCAAGTGCACTCTATGACATTTGCACAACAAAATTGCCTGACAACACATTTCTCAGAATGTCTCCTTGCCATTAAGTGGCACATGACTATATTTGAACTTTATTTTCTTACTGCATTGGTGACGTATTGTTGTCTTAACAAATTATCTCACAATTTAGTAGCTTCAGACAACCAACATTTATCATCTCACACATTATCTGAGGGTCAGGAATTTGAGAGTAGCTTAGCTGGGTGATATAGTTCAGGATGTCTTGCTAAGCTGTTAATTGGAGCTGCACTCATCTCAAGACTCAACTGTGTGGCTGGAGAATTCACTTCTACTCTCATTCCTGACTGTGGGCAGGAGGCTTTCATTTCTTGCCATGTTGCTCTCTCCATAGGGCTGCTCACAATAGGGTTTCCCCTGAGTGAGTAACCCAAGTTAAGTAGAGAGTGGAAGGGCCAAAGAGAGCCCAAGACAGTTTCCATAGTTTTTATAATGTAACTCAAAAATGGTATACCATCACTTTGTTACCACATTCTATTGTTCACACAGACCAACTCAGGTACAATCGGGAAGAAAACTGCAAGGTTATAAATACAGGTATCACTGGAGGTCATACTGAAGTCTTGATAATACAACAATTCATGTTCCTTAAAGTGTTTATGGTCATTCTAGAATATGTACATTGTTCATCCTATATTGCTGAAAGCTATTCTAAGCTCACGGAGTAAAATAACAGGCAATAATAATAGTGATCATTGTATTATTCTATACCTTGATATCATGACAACACTGAAAGACTAACAATTATTTCTTCTAACCATATTATAAAGTCATTGATAGTCTATTTTATCTATTCAATAAATTTTATGTAAAATAGTCTCCATTTAAATAAATCTAGTAGCACATTATGAGGTAAACAGAAAGCAACATTTTTAGGTTGTTTAACTGGTTTTGTTGTTTCCATTCCATTAACATTGAGCAAGCTAAAAATTTTGAATTATATGTAATTGAATGAGTCTAGTTTCTTGATACAGTCAACCATATAATTATTTTACTATTGAAATGCATATCACTTAATTTTTTTTTTACAACAATATTCATCAGAAGAATTGCATTCTTTTGGGCAGAAAAAGGTGTGTTTGTTTTGAATGCAATTCTTTACAAGCACTATTCCACAAAGTGATTAAAAGCAATAAATTCTGGACTAAAATTTTAGTTAGCCAGTTTAATTCTGGCCTACTTTTCAAAGCATTATTTAAAAGTATGCTATATGGTATGAACTTTATGAGCTATGAGTCAAATCTGAAGCAAACCGAAATAAATAAACCTGTGATCTGTGCCATTACAATAGCAATTTTTAATGAAAGAAACACAATAATCTTTTCCATTCTAATGTTTCCAAAATATGTGCTTTCCTATATTGCTGTGTGTGCTGGTGGACTGACTGCAGCCACTACAGGGAATTTTAAAGAATAGTTATGAGCTATTTTGAGAATTCAATAACCTGGCAACCTGCAGTTCATGACAGTTAGAACCATGCTAATCATTTTGGAAATCATTTGGATATCATTTTATAATACCGGTGAGAGTGGAAGTGGCTAATTTTTTAGCTTTACATTGTTTTAATTTTATAATTAAGTAATTGGACTTGGAACAAACAATTTAGTACTTCCGTTTTAATTAACATTTCGCTGTGTAACTATCGTACCCACCAAAAACACTCTCTTCTACGTACAGAGCCAATTATGATATGCATTATTGTAAGTAATAAAATGTTTTACTAATCAAACATTTATGTGGATCAGACATTTTTATGCAATTGCAATTATAAGAAAAGGAATCAGGTTACCAGTGACAAATTTTCTTAATTAGAGTTGAACATGTCCAGATTAGTCATATTTTGTGTGCCTACTTAAAATATTTTTTCCTTAGAGAAACTTAGATTGCTTTTAAAATTTATTTAAATATTTCAAGATTCTGGCTAAGAAATGTCATTCTTACTCTTTCCTCTGTTATGATGATGTGATTATATTACAAAATACAGCAGTTTAAAGTATGGAACTTCTTAAGTTGGTTCACAAATTTATCTATTTAGCAACAGAGTTTTTTATCAGTATAGAATTATAAAGCATTATGGATTCTGATTTGTGTTTTTAATTTAGAACATCCCTTGGCTTAGATTACTTACACAACAAATATGTCACTAAACTTCTTATAAATAATATAGAACAGGGTTTTCTTTTTCTTATTGAATTAACATTTGGTTCAATCTACACAAGTCAAAATTCTATGTTATTAGAAGACTATGTCAGTCAGGTTTACATATACTTATATTGAAAGTAAATATTTTAATTGCTGAAATATTTTAATTTTCAGTAAGATTTTTGGCTTTCAAAAATAGTTTATTATAGTTATAAAAGCAGTATATGTAAGAGAAAGAGAGAAAATCCAAAAGAGGGAGGGAGGGAGAAAAAACATTTTTCTAGCTATAGTGATGACAGAGTTACTCTTATTAGACTTTCCCATCCTCAAAAGGTTACTAAAACATCAGATAAATTAGAAGGAATTGGTAAAGAAGGAAGATTTCAAAGTTAGTGACCTAAAATCTTCACTTTTGGAAGATAAGATGAAATATGAAATTAAACCCAAGATAAGTAGAAATAATCAAACAATAAATATGAGAGGATATCAATAAATATAATTAAAATAAAGAAAATTAACAAAACAAACTTTTATTATTTGAAAGTTTGATAAAACTAATAATACCCTGGCAAAACTGGTCTTAATAAAAATTAGAATAAAAAATTCCAATATCAAGAATAAAAGAGTAGATATCCTAAGTGCTAGAATCATTACAAAGTTAACAAAGGAATATTATAATAAAATGTACGGCACAAATTTGACATTTTATCAAGGGACAGATTTTTAAAAGACATAACCTAGCAATATTAACATAAGATAAATGAAAAACTAAAGACTCTTAAGCCATTTAATTATTTAGATTTAACAAAATTTCCCACAACTTTAGCTCCAGATGGCTTGACTGGCAAATTTTATCATATTTAAGGAATAATGAATACCAATTTTATTTAAACTCTTCCAGACAATAGAGTGGGATATCCCCAGTATTTTTTAATAAGGTCATCATGTCCCTTGTACCTAAACCTGGTAGTTATATATATAGGGAAATTATATGGGGGGATTAAAGGAAGTATCCCTTATGAAAATAGAAAAATTTTAAACAAAATATTAACAAATCAAACACAACAAATCCAAAGTCAATTTACTTTGAAAATGAAGTAAATGCCCACATTAACAAAATACCAGATTACAGTAGTTACAGAACAAGCGTGTTGACAAAGATTGACAATATTCTTGATAAAAGGGCTGAGAAATTAGGAAAAATTTCTCAGTTTTGAGAAGATTATTTATATAAAACAAACAACATCTTACTTATTGGTCAAATACTGAACTTTTTTGTCTTAAACAAAGCAAGCATATCCACTACAACTTATTCTATGCAGTACTATCCTATAGGTTCTAGCCATTTCCATAAGGCAAAAAAAAAAAAAAAAATTAGTCAGAACTATTAGACAGATGTATAACTTCTCTTTTGACAGATGACATGATTGTTTACAAAGAAAGTTCTATGGAATCTGCAAAAGCTACCAGAATCAGTAAGTGAATTTAGCAAACTTTCAGTATACAAGGTCAGCATACAAAAACAATTACATTTTCGATACTAGAAGCAAAACTTAAAAAAATATTTTCAGATAGAGATTATTTTATAAATAAATGTAAAATAACATCCAAAAGTAAAAAATATTTAAGAATGCATTAAGCAAAAGGCATGCAAAAACATTACTGGGACACTTGAAATTACTCAAAGGTGATATTTAAGAAGACATAAATAAATGGATAGATATAATGGGCTAATGAATTAAAAATTTTTATGTTGTTTAGATGTCAATTCTTGACAAATTTTTTATCTATAGATTTTATGCATTCACAAATTCCAAAAACATTTTTTGTATAAATGGACAAGTTGTTATAGTATTTATATGAAAAATTAAGGGAACTAGATAGCTAAATCATCTTGAAATGATGAATAAACTTGATCCTAAGAATTACTGTAAAGCTACATTAACCACTAGAGTGTGGTATGTGTAAAGAAAATCAAATATATCAATAGAATTAAAAAAAAAAAAAAAGCTAGAGATAACCCCACATTTATTTTAGACAAAAATGCCAAGGTAGCTCAGTAGTGTTTGGATGGTACAGAAAATAGATAAATTTCAAACCTTATCATATGCCAGACTCTAAAATTAAAGGTGGATTATACACCTATACTTGATCATTGAAACTATGAAACATCTGGAAGAACACATCAAAGAATATCTTCATGGTAAAAAAAAAAAAAAAAAAAAAAAAAAAAGACAGGCAGGATTTTTAATGAGAAAATCTAAATTATTAACTATAAAGATAATTTGCTAAACTGACTCCATTAATATTAAAATGTCTGATCATCAAAAGACACTTAATAAAATGAAGTACCAGACATGGATTTAGGGAAAGTACTCACAACATATTTATCCAAGAAGTGACTATTATATTAAGTTTATAATGAATACTTAGAATTATAAAGATATTCCAAATAGGCCCCCCAAAAGGACACTTTACAAAAGAGGATGAAAGAATGGCCACTAAGAAAAGTAAAAGGTTGTAACATCATCAATCGTGATCAAATGCAGCCATGGTGAGATATCAATAGGATGCTAAAATAAAAGATACTGACAAGATAAGTCTGAAATGCTGGAGAACAAATGAAACTTCCTATCTTTTAAGTAGAAGTACAAAATGTTTGGAACACTGTAGAACAGTCTGGCAATATTTTTTTTTTTAATAAAATTAAGGATAAACCTATTCTAAGAGCCAATATTCTCATACCTAGGTATTTAGCCCAGAATAAACAATTCAACAGGAAAACTTTTACAAAAATGATTGTGGTAGAGATTTCTGCAACCAAAAATAGGAAACAATCCAAATACCTATCAAAAAGAAAATGGAAAAATGAACTACCCTGGGTGAAAATGCTAGAATCACAACTGCGTATAATAGTTTTATTCAAAATAAGCAAAACTGAATAAGCTAAATATCTACTAATAGTTTATTATATAAACAAATTACGATTTTTATATACAATAGAATACTTTCCAGCAATAAAATAGAATGCATTATGATGCATACAATTATGGTAAAGAGTCAAACACAAAAGAGTACGTACTGTATGACTGCAATTCTTTGGAAATGAAGAGATAAAAATCAAATTATAATATTAAAAAATCATACGGCAATTGCTTATAATGGTGGGAATTGACTGGAAATGCATATAAAAGAAATATTAGGTTGACAGAAATCTAAATATTAATCTTAAATATAAATCTTACATTTATCTAAAGTCATTGAATTACCCACTTAACATATGTGAACTTTAATAAAAGTAAATTTTAACTAAAACAAAAGATTCATAAAGTTATTTGTTCCTATTTAGAGAAAAACTGAAAAAG
This sequence comes from Eidolon dupreanum, assembly GCA_028627145.1. NCBI lineage: Eukaryota > Metazoa > Chordata > Mammalia > Chiroptera > Pteropodidae > Eidolon > Eidolon dupreanum. Next base: position 92,033,040 of record CM053501.1, read on the forward strand.
AAAATTAGTAAAGATATTTGTTAAAAAATATATCACCTTTATAAATAAATATGCCAATTTAAATTAAATACTATTTACTATATTTATTTTTATATTCAAAATTTTATAATCCAAAGACCTCTGTTAAAAGGAAGTTTTAAAAAACTATATTAATATATTAATTTTTTTGTGCTACATTCACAGACATCTCGGTGGGTTTTATACTGTAAGTATATAGAATTTGATTGATCATTTGAACAACTTTTGATCCTATTTTGCTTTTTAAAAATAATACATTTCAACTATTTTTATAATAACCTGATTTTTAAAAAGGAAAGATTGACAAATAAAGCATTTAAAAAAGGGAAAACATATTAAGATGATTTTATGACCTTATTTATGCTGTAAGTTTCCTTAGATCTATAAAATCGACCATGTTGCATTAGAAACCAAAGTTTGAAAGTTGTCTCTGCAAACTTGAGTGTAATCTGGCATATAAATATAATACAATAACCATTTTTAAAAAATCTATATATTTGTTGTTTTGAAATACTGTTTTTGCTATATCTCAGAAATTTTCAAGTGCTGTGTTTTCAATGCCATTTGCCTTTTATGTTTTATAATTTTGCTAATGAATTTTTAACTCAGTTCTTGCTGAAAATATGTGGTTTTGTTTGCAGTCATACTCATTATACAATCTCTTGGTGATTTTTAATGTTTCATAATGTTACCAGAATATAATCAGAATGATATTATTTCATTGGAATTTATTGAGACCTGATTTGTGATCTCTTTCACATATAATTTTTCAAAAAAAATCACAGTAAGTCTAAAGAATTGTTTTTTTTCTATGTAAAATTCTTTCTTGTGAAATTCAAATTTAATCACTCATGCATTAAGGACCTTAAATTTTATTGGAATTTGAGAGAGATGTAGTAAATCTCCAACAGAAACAATGCTACCATTGGTATTTTGTTACACAGTTGTCTTTTGTAATTGTCCGTCCTACTTTCAACATTTCTATATCTTTGTTTTAAGTTAATGTTTCTTGTGCACAACATATTACTTAATATCAAAATCCACTCTGAGAATCTGTTCTTTATTAGTGAATATGTATTTACTATATATACATTTATATTTACTATAGTTACTGTTATGTTGAGACTTATTTCTTTCAAATAAGTTATTCTCTTCTATTCTATACACTTTTCTTTTTGTCTTATCTTGCCTTCAGTAGAAGAGATCAAAGACATTTTATGCTTATTTCAAATTATGTATGTGAGCATAGAATATAAAATCTACTGAGATTATCTGATTATTCACAAAGGAAAATTATTTTTCTTCTGATTAATTCTCCATAGTACTTGTTTATACTATAAAATTTCTATAAACCTATAAACCATCTTGCAATACACTTAGATGTTATTAGTGTTTTTAAAATTTTTATTATAAGCTTAAGTCACTGAATATTTCCATAGTAATCTTCATATTATTCCAAGATTTGCCTAATATTCTGGCATAAAATTTATGTATAATTGCTTTTAAATAAAATTTTATTAAAAGTAAATGCAATTAGATTAATTATCTAGAGGGATATATAAATAATTTGTAAAATGTAACATTTTTAGAATCAAATGTTAATAGGGAGAAATCACATTAAGTATTACCAAAGAGTATTATCTTACATTGATGAAATAAATATCTATTTCTGCAGGAGATAAGAATCACTTTTATGTTCAGGATTTTAATAATTTTTTCTGGAAATAGTTGCCCAAACTATTGAAAAATATATTGTATTGTCTAAGTCTGTGATAATCCTACAGATATCATTGCATAATTAATATTGGAAGGCATTTCAACCTTATACTAGGACAGTGAAAGACTAAGGAAATGAACTGTTAATATTATGCTTAACTCTGAGAATTTGTGACTCTAAGTCAATGCCTAGGCCTCCTATGCAGGTTACAAGAATAAAAGTACTTGTGAATACCTAATGAATTAATTCATGTTAAAAAAAAATCAGTGCTTAAATATGAATTACACTAATAATTGGCAGTGATTAATTTGATACAGCAATTCTCCTCCTGAATATGAAAATAATTTACATCACATATGAAATATCCTGAAAATTCCTCACCTCTTTGTTGGTAGATCATAAATATGCATGCTTTAGTGAGTTGTGATGTGGATGGGTAGGAACAGAATCCTTATATTTAATTTTCTTTACTTTCTTTTTGAAAATGTGCAAAATAGAGATCTTCAGTTGAGTAAGTGAGAAGTAAGGATTTTATCACTACTTTCATGTGCTGTGTTCTCAGAAATCCCATATATTAGTGACTGTGTATCCACATAATCACTAATTTGAGCTAAAAATAGGTTCTGTCTTATTTTCTTTTTACATGTGCATTGTAGAGACGGGCAAAATGTTAGCTGTATCTGATGTTCCACTCATTAGCATCTAAATTTTAATTTTTTTCTCAGTTGTTGATTTATGTTAATTTTTTAAAGTTTCGCATTTGTTTTTGTTTTTCAGTAGAATGGTGGAAATGTTGCTTATATATTTTTGTTATATTCAAATTATATCTTTATCATGAATAGACAGGAAAAAAGCATGCAAATTAAGAGCTTGTTACTAATATTGCTTTTAAATGAAGAAAAATTTAACTGATACAATTATTGTATTTTATGTTTTAAAACCTATGCACAATTTCTAAAAGTGAATTAATTTTGACATTAAGAAAAAATATCAACCTTATAAATTTGAGAACTGACCTAAAATGATTAATCATTAAATTTAAATTTCCACTTCTTATATTGTTCTTTATTTCTTGTCTTTGTTGTTATTATTGTTGTTTGCACTGAGGAGATGGAAAGCATAAAATTAATTATTTTCAAATTTAATTTACTTCTCATTTGGTTATCTCCAGTCTTAATCCTATTGAATCAAACTTTTTCTTTGCAGCCTTGAGTAATCTGATCATTTTTGCTTATGTACATTTTTATTTGGACTTCGAATCAGGCATATGCAGACTAATGTTAAGATCTCATAGAATTGTTTTATGTTCTGCCTAGGGTTTATTAACACTGACTAGTTTATAATTTATTCAATAGTTTTAATTTGTTTATTCATCTGACTCTAAAGCTGTTAGTTTTCTTACTCATTTGTTTAAATTCCAAGGTCTTTATTTCTTCATTGTGCCTCTTCATTTGTTCATCATTGGCCTTTTCTTGATTTAGCAACTTACAACATTCATAAAAAAGTATAGTTCACTGAACATCTAATGTTAGAGAGATTCATTATGTTGACATTTTATAGTCTTTTCAATTATACTTTCTTCACTGGTTGTCCTCAAGTATTCTATTTATCTTTATAAGTATTTCCTTAACTTTACAGAAGCTTTTCACCGGGAATCCATTTTTAGGCTTTAGAAAAATCAGGCATGTACAATCCTTCCTGTTTCTAAGTATGTAATATTAATTTTTTCTCTCATTCCTTATATCATTTAGCAAAACTGAGAAAGGGAAATGGTTTTGTTTAATATCTCATTACAAATAAGTTTCAGTCTGTTTAAAAATATCTATCATAGGCTAGATATTTCTTTAATGAGTTAAAATTTTAAAATACTGCACATTTAGTCTCCCAGTTTCTTTACTTTCTTCCTCCTTCATGTTATTACCCCTATAAAGATGTGAGTAATATTACAAACAGACTAATACTTGTGAAGATCAGCAGAGAGATTCAATAAAGAGTACTCTCTTCCCTGTTGAGAAAATAGAAAAAAAGAGTCACAAATTAAGTATATAATTTCACATTAATAGCTAATAATTGCCAAGTTGGTGTTCATGATCTATATTTGGGCAAGTTCATTTCGTAATACACACCTCCAATAATCAGATACCCTTATTCACCCGGTGAAAATTTTTGGTGAAAGAGCAGTGGAAAATGCTTTCACTTAGATCAAAATCATTCTGAATGTGTTCTCCCCTTATGACAAGGAATGGGGAGGTGACCCGAGTGTACGCAGTTATACTCGAATATATCAATCACTAACTCACTCCCCTTCTCAATGTTAAGAGTGAATAAATTGAGGAGAAATCAGACGTTTAGAAAACAACATTCCTCCTCCTGGAAACTGGGGGTAGAGAAAAAGCATTCTTCAATTGTTGTTCCCCAAATTCCCATTCTCTTACACCCCTGGCCTTTGGGATTAAACCTATGGCGTGAATAGACAAGTGGTTAACCTGCTTAGGGGTGGAAGGTGGATCTGGATCAGTATTTCTGAGACTTTATTCCTCTACTAAGTCATTGCACGTTTGTGTACCTTCCTGGGAGGATGTGAGATAGCCTGGATATTTGCCTCTAAAGGTTTCTGAAATATAAGATTAGTACTTGGTCGCATTAACCCAGAAGTTTTCTGAAATATTGGAATAGTACAGTGGTCGCATTAACTTCAAAGCCATTGTTTTACCAAGGCTGAAAATTCACTTACTAATCCACTTCTTTTTCCAATTTATGTCCAGCTACATTTTCTATGAAAGCTTGAGATTATTCAATAATGGAAATATTATGATGTTCTAACAGCCAGATGTAAAAAGCTAACCGAATGATTAAAATGCCTGTAAATAGATATGCTATTTTTGAATATATATCCTGCCCTAATATCACATACCATGGTGAAATTAAATACTAAATGTTAAATTCTCTTTAAAGTTAAAACACAAAATAGAAGAAGAAAGTCCAAAATCTATTTCTCTTGCATAATGCTGAGATTACCATTTCAAAGAAATGAAAAACCACAGTCTGTCTTCTCCACCTTTGTATGTTGCTCAAACCCTAGGTAGAATCTGGCGTCTTCAGCATCCTTACACAGCACTGACTCTCACAGAAATATGTGGATTTCCTTCAGGGCTTCAGAAAGTGTTTTATTTCCATGTCAGTCTCTGATGTATCTCACACTCAAAGTAGCCAAAGAATTAGAAGGTCACAAAAGTGTATTACTACCCTGGCCTTGTACCCTCTACACCTAGCAGCATATACCCTCTACATATACCACAGCCACACAGGACCCAACCGTTATCACAGATGCTATTATGTTGCCAGGAGCTGGCACTTAATATTGCCTGTGGATTTAGAATAAAATCACCTGATCATGAGGGAATGAGGAAAGAATGAGAAAAATCTTGGCTTTTGGTCCACCAAATTAACAGTCA
>CM053501.1:92038729-92134427 GCA_028627145.1 Eidolon dupreanum
CCTACTGATACACTGATATTTTGGCACTCCCAGTAAGATCTCAGAGCTTTTCTGCAGTGCATTTTATTTTTAGAAAACTCCAGTAGCTTTATCTGCTTCTGTCATCTTCCACTCAGGTGACAGACACACACGCACAGGCAGAAAGTAGAGAAAATCCCCTTTTTTTAGATGTACTTTTAAAGAGTTACAGAGTTTTCTCTCCTATGCTAGGCAAACTGAGGCTGAAAATCCTGTCTAAAGTTTCAGGAAGGCACATGCTCTGACAGACTTCATATACTGGTGTTAAGTCACCACCACAGTCGTGACAGGACAATTCCAGTCCTGATATTTTTAGATGATATCGTTATAAATTTGCTATTGTATTTAAATAATTCCTCAAAGGAAGTTACTAGGAATAACAATAATTAATACTCACACAATTTCAGCTCTCAGGATCTTATTCAATCATCTTCTAAAATAATTTTATACTGCCTCTTGTTGATATATTTTTATAGATGTGACTGTATCTTTTCAGACTGAAGGATTATCAATGAACTGTGTATGAGGTTTAAACCCACTCTCTTTAATTCTAAACTATTTTATTAGCCCAAAAACCATGTAATTAGAACAGAGATTCTCTTAGCAAAACTTGAAACAAATTCAAAATTATATTTCAAAAACACTCTCCAACTTCCCCAGAGAAGGGAAAATAGAAAGGCGAGGGAAGATTTAGCAATTCAATAAGTGGGATTCGGAGCCCCTTTTTCCCACAGCTTCTGGGATAACAAGAACTGTGATTCCAGACACTTGGAAAATGCTCTAAAACTATTTGTTAGATCAATGAAGATGAATTAATGATGTTATGCACAAAAATAATTTTAAAAGAACAAGGTACTACTGCCTCATAACTGTGGGCTCATACCTTTGAACAATTATCTCTGAGCACTAAGGGGACGCTTTCTTTAATAAAACAGCTGTCAGTCTCTGTCCAATAAATAAATACCTTGTAAGTGTAGCAGGAGAATATCTGGCACAAGCTATGGTACTATTTGTCAATTATTCATATATTTTCATTATTTGGAAACTCTTAAAACATCAAACACATAAATGATAGGAACTACTGTAGCTTTCACAGAGTTCCTAACAGCCTTTTACTTTTAGGCTGAATTTATCTTGTGAGGTTAGCCAAACCTAAACTATTAAATGCATTTTACTAAATGTACATTAAATATTACACTGCGGCTTAGGAGATTGTCTTGACAGGTGAGATCAAAGTTCCAAATTAAGCGAGCGTGCTGTATATAACATCACTTGAAAAAATAACTTACCTTAAAAGCAATTTTGTTTTTATGACTTGGACCCATGAAACCTGGCCACAAAACTAGTAAGATATGCACATTTTTTATCTTGATTATAAGGTTTTATTATTATTAAAGAAACATATCGTGAAATATTTCTCCGAGTATACCCAACACAAAACATTATCTGTTATAGACAGGATACTTTGTTGAAAGAAGAATTTGATTGTAAATTATTAAAGCATGAAAATAGTTTTAAAGGATATTGTAGATAACTGCCAGAATATATTAAAGTATAAACATTCAGAAAGAATACTCAGAACCACAGGCAGATCTGCTTAAAGATGAAATCACAACCACTGGCATGGCTGCCACAGGACCCCAATGTGCACTGCTACCAGGATTTTAACTTGCTTTGTCATCTCTGATGCTACCAGCATCCACACCACTGCTGCCACAATAGAAACCCAAAGATATAACCAATACTTTATTCATAATCCACAAGTATCTACAGTTACCTTTAACTGACAAAGTTGATTCACATGGGGACACCTTCCACAAGATACATAAATTTGAACTGAATCTTCAAATTCGTGAAGATTTGAATCTGATTGGTGAAGCGTAGACTAGGGTCTGTGACCAGGATGCAAAAGAGGCACTGAAACATTTTGGGGCTCTACTTTGAGGAGAAAGTACTCGTATACTTGATTAATTCTCAAACAATAATAGGGGTGTTTCAAATTTATTGGAAAAATAGAAACTATAATGGAATTCTGGCACATTTTCCAAAACGAATTAGCTTTAAAGTTTTATACTACATATAAATCTCATGTGTCAAGTGTATTTAACCATTTGTAACAACTAAATAATAAAGACTACTATTACAAACTTGCATTTATAGAATCGTTTGCCATTATTGGAACATGTTAATTAACTTCAAATTTTATTTACTTTTCCACATTTTATTTTATGGGACATAGAATATGGGACCAAGGCTAGAGCTTAGATCTCATTTCCTGTAGCATGGCAATTCTCAAGAGTTGGGCCATGCACTTTTGGTATACCAAGATGCTTTTAGGGGGCGTCTTTGAGAGAAAATGATTTCCACAATGATAGTAAGCTGTTATTTGCCTTTTTGTAGTGGGTTGATATTTAAACTTACAGTGCAAAACCAGTAGTGGGTAAAACAGTGGTGCCTTCACACAAATCAGGGAAATGAAAACAAAACTATACTGCCAGTCTTTGTATTATTCACCCCCACAAAATCAGAGGGAGAGAAAAATCTTATTGTTGAAGCAGGAAAAGAAAATGATTAACATTATTGCAAGTGACCTTTGAATACATGCCTTTTTTAATATTCTGTGTGATCAACTAAAAAGTTCTCATGAAGAACATCTGCTGCCTATTGATAAGTGATGGTTGATAGTTGTCTTGAAGAAAAACACTGTGTGATAGAGTTGCAAGCCGAACCAACTGACTTTTTTTCTCTTCTAACAGCATTTTAAAGAACAGCTTACAGTCTTAAAATTATCATTCAATCTCAGGTATTTGGCAGGTATTTTCTAGAAAATTAACAAAATGACCATGTCACTCCAAGGAAAATAACTAAAATTATTTGTTGTCAGTGGTAAAATTTGAGGGTTTTGTGAAAATCAAAATTTGGAAAACATGTAACCATGACTATAAGCTTGATAGCCTTCCAGTATTTGGAGCATGTCTGATGAGGTCGGAGATTATATAAATAGATGCATTTAAAATATTTATTTTATAATTAAATGTTCCACTGGAAGGTTTGCATAAATCAGTGAACCTATTTTTCCAATTGACAAATGTACGGCATTACAAAATCATGTGCAGGTAAAAGATCCAATCAAATGCAAGATAGATGGATAAATTTTAATGTACCAGAATAAGAAAAGTTTACTGATGTGATTTTGGATTACAGATTGCAATTAGACTTTAAGAAACTACCTCTTGTAGAATTTTGGTGCAGTATAAAGAATATATTCCATCACCTAAAGTTATTGATAAATGCCTGCCATAAGGAATGTCATGTGTTTGATTGAAAACAGACATGCTATCATTCCCCACTTCTTCCAGAAAATGATTGGTCATAGAGAATCTTCACTCTGAAGATTAAACAATGTTTTCCTCTTTTGAAATCTCCATAGTTTTCTTATTTGCCTAATTGCTGCCAACCAAGGACAGAAAATGTACCTGAAGACCAATTAGAAAGTCTTCACCACTTTCAAAAACTTCTACCATAATGCAACACTTGCCAACCACAGACTGTCTTAAGATTTCCTCCATTTCCTCCATAAAACTGACTCTTCCTTCAAACGCCTTTGAACCCTACTGAAAAGAACATGGCCATACATGGGTTCCCTCAGGGCAGCAGGCTCATGAATAACTATCCTTTATAATTTTGTCTCAAACTTGCTATTGTCTTTGACATTATTAAGATGCCCCTCCCTTTACAACTACAATTTTGTGTGAGGCTGAATTTTCATGTACTTCAACCAAAACAATATATTATAACAAATTAAATGTAGATGAATGTATTCTTCAGAAGACAGCTCTCCTCTAATAAACCAAATATGTAAGAGATTTGCAGAAATATGGAAAAATGATACTCTGCTCACCAATTATTTTTGGTTTAAAAAATGTATATTATTTAGGTTAGCATGTGGTGGATTAATCTCGCTTTTTAAAAATCAATTAGTATTTTAAATCTGTTTTAATCTATCATATGGCAATTATTAAAATATGTACACCATGATGCAAATTTCTATGGAGTCCTTAATAAATTTTGAAAGTACATAAATGTCTTGAAACAAAAAGAAAAAAAATTGGGAACTTCTCTCCTGACCTTTCATTAAGTTCTACCTCCTGTAAATGTATGCAGTGTCTCATAAAAAGTAATTATAATAAAAATCGTCAGCAGGTTTTTAAAATCTTTAAAGTCAGACTCTTGTCACTATCATAATTGTAAAATACAATGCCTAACATTCACAGTGTGATCAAATAGGAAGAACACAGAGTCAAAAACGTGTCAAAAAATATAATCGTTGACATTTGAAATAGGCAAGAGGATAAATTCAGTAATATAGTATATTCCATTCATTAGTATCTGTATGTTTTTAAATTACAGTGGTAATGATTATAATTTCAAAAAAGCCAAAGAGGAAAAGAATGGAAACCAAAAGCAGTGACTTAAAACAACAGTGCAATACCACCCTTGCCTTTTCCTTCACGTTTCAGCAATTACCCAAACTTTTATTCACATTCTGTTTTATTCTACAATTATATCTTCAGCTGTATGCCATGGAAATGTATTTCTTATTTACTTCACAAGAGTACTTTTATAATGAAACAATTAACAGCCCACAAATTGTTAATTCCTTGTTAGTATGAAACCATCTGTTGTCAGATTCTATAAGCCGGGGTGGGGTTTGAAGCAGACACACGCTCCCCACAACATGTTCATCGCCAGTGTTAATCACCAGTGAAAGAAAATAATCTGTTTTTAGAATGCAGCTATTGTTTTAGACAGGTTTTTTTTTTCCTGGTACAATGTTTATTTCACTTGAACCTATATTGAAATTTTATTAAATTGTTTGTGTCAGAGGCAATAATAACATCCATTTCAGAAGCTTTACAAAGTATAGGACATCAGATGCTTTATGTTTACCTGTAAGCACATGAACCATGATCTCATTTGCTGAACATTATGGTTTTACACAATGTTTTAGAGTATTTTTTATATTTAAAAAATATCTAAAATATATAAACTTACATGTTCCATATGAGTAAGAGTAAAATGATAGGAAGCATGAAAATACCAAAAATTTAATTGTTTGTTATATAAGTATACATATAAGAGATCATCTGAGTCTTTCTTGGTCATAAAGATATATCATAAGGAAGAAACATGACATTTGCAACATTCCTTCTCTCTTCACATTTTATTTTCCTACTTAAATTTTTGTTCACCCTGGTTATCATGTTGACCTTGTTCTTTTAACGATTTCTGAACATCTATTGGTCTGGATATTTCCACCTTTCCCATGAAAATGGTGAGAGGTTCAGATAATTTGGGAAGTCATGACTCTCAGTACATAGGGAGCTGTTTTTTCTATGACAGGCACACTCACCTTGACAAGCTTGCTTGAATTTTTGGAAAAGATGGTAGCTTTAAAAAAAATCATTCTTAAAAATCTCTTTACCTACAACCCACTTAAAAACAAGAACTAGATGTAAGGAAACATTATTGACAAAGAAACTCAGAAATTTATTATATTATCAATATTAACCAGCATCTACTATTTGCAATACAATATAAGAAAAATGAAATAAAAAGGATTTTCAGACCAACCTATACTTTTTCTATTATAAGTCAAGGTGTGATGTCATAGGATGTGGAATTGGAAGTACACTACTCAGTCTGTCCTGTGGTTTGATGAAGTAAGAATTGGAGGCATGGACAAGCTGCAGGGAGTGTGGACAGGATACTTTATTGTCATCAGCAGTAATGAAAGAGCCAGGAAAATACCATCCTGCCAAAATACACATTAAAAACAGTTCTCATATCTAGCTTCCTACCTTGGAGGAATAAGGCCTGGAGATGAGCTATCTTTGCAGCTGCATAACAAATCTTATGAAAGAGAAGAGCAGGTGCTGAGACACATTGCCAAATGTTTATAATGATTCCACTGCATGGATGTTTCTTTTCTCAAATAAGCCCCCTATTTGTGGCAGCCCCAAGAATAGCCCTATGATTGAAATATCTGTGTCATCTGATCCTGCCCAGTTAGATGTCCCCTTTCCATGGAAATCACCTGCATGGAGTCTGGGCCTGCCATATTTCTCTTCCCAAGAAGTGTAGATATCAAATTTCTTACCCCAAAACCTCCTGAAGTAAGTAGCTGAGGACAGAGCAGGAGCTAGAAATGACAGAGATCTAGAATGCCTACAAGATAGCACTACTTTTTAAAAATTCTTTCTGTTTGAGTACTGCATCTGGTTCTTCATTGGGAAGTTATAATAGACCTATTAGTTTTCTGGAGCTGCTGTAAAAAAATTACCACATGCTTATTGGTTTCTAAAGACACAAATGTATTATTTTACAATTATTAGGTCACAAGCTGGTCTCAGGCTCATTGGGGTCAAACCACAGTGTCAGCATGGCTGTGTTCCTTTCTGGAGGCTCTAGCAGAGAATCAGTTTCTTTGCCTTTTTTAACTACTACGGGCCTCCTATGTTCCTTGATTCATAGCCCTTTTCCTCCATCTACAAAGCCAGCAATGTTGCAACTTTATTTTTCCATAGTCACATCTTCTTGGAATGATTCTTCAGTTTAAAGACCCATATAATTAGACTGGACTCACTGAGATAATCCAGGATAATCACAGAGTCCTTAATTTAATCAAATCTGTAAAGTCCTTTTCCCATGAAAGGTAACATATTTATAGATTCTGGGCATCAGAACTTGGACTTTTGGGATGGAACATTATTATGTTCACCAGGCCAGAGGAAAATCCTCTTGTTTTTGACCCTAAAAATAAACTCATTTTACTTTATTTCCACAAAGTATCACTGTGGAAAAAAAGTATTTTCAGATTATTTATAATGCCATTATCAAAATTAAACACTACATATATCTCTTTTCACAGTTCAATCAAGCTCTCAGGTTTTATTTTTTTTCTTAAAGGGCTAAAATAATAAATTTGTGTCTTTACATGCCAATAAGTAAGTTTGTGGTAAATTTTTAGAGCAGTTATAGAAAACTAATACACCTAGCAAAACTTCCAAATGAAAAATCAGATGCAAAACACAAACGGATATGAAACGGAGGACAATTAAGTTTGACATGAACAGTTTTAATTCTCTCAACTCCGATGATCCCATGATCTGCAAAGTCTGTATATCAAAGACAACATTTCACAGACTCTCAGGAACCAAAAATGTGAATCCAAATATCTACTAAAAAACTCAGATAAAATATAACCACCTCAGACTTATATAACTGACAAGGAATCTAACCTTTTGAGAAATAAAAATCTTATAGTAGAAAAAATTATTACAATTACATATTTTTTAATTTCTCAGAGTAATTTTCTTTTTGAAAAATAATTAGTTTTTTTATACTAATATGATAAAGAGGTACCTGACTCCTGAAACTACTTCAAATTAAAAAGGGGATAGATATATGATTTGCTCTTTATGTTCAATCAGATATGTCTAAATCAGATATGTCATGAAAAAGTTGGGACAATTCTCATATTTGAAGCACATGTCTAATTAGAGATAATACTTGTTCTAGTCTATTGTCTTTTAACATCATTGGTTAACATTGAACTTAAGGTAGGGAGAAAAATTTATCTCTGAAACAAAAGGATGAAAACATTTTCATATTTCTATAAGTTGTGTGATATTTTATTGAAAACAGGAAAAAATAGGTAAATCAATAAGCTATGGCTGGCATTTAACTTCATCTTGAAATTTATTTCACATTTTTTTCCCTGGTTTTTAAGAAACAAAAATAGGGCTTAGAACTCTGTTGATCGTCACATGATCCGTAAAATGCAATCTATGAAAGCATGAAGACAAGAACTTCTGACCAAAGACATAGGACTTGTAAGAAAATAAATTCCATGGAAAAAGTGCTAATGAAGGTTAAGTCATACTCGAAAGGCTCTGACAGTTGGATAAGGGTGCGCCTTCATCTCACTGGAATGACTATGCAAATTTCATGAAATTTAGATAAACACAAACACAATCATTCTAAAATGCAGTTTCTCAGTGTGTTGGTTTTCTTTTAACCACAATTTCCTATACTCCCCGAATCCAAGAAGTTCCAAGTACCAAACACAATAAATAAAATATCAACCCCAAGACCACCTACTTTCAATTTCTATGAGAAATATCGAAAATTGGGCATACAAACAGGGAGAAGAATAAATTCCAATCACAATGTTTTTGATAAAAGATTAATCACAGGTAGAACTGCATCTCTTCAAAGATGAATAAACTGAAGGAAAAAATAGCAAAAAAACTTTAATCTTACACAGTTCCTTTTCTAGTGCAGCAAAGAAAAATGGGAAAAGGGAAATTTTAGACAGTATAGAGATAAATAACATGTGTTGTATGCATTGCAATAGAAATAAAATGAAATTGCAGGCTAAAATGACTCATTCTTTGAGGATTCTCAACAAAAAGTACTCTTAAAAAAAGAAATAAAGTAATAGAAATCAATTAAAGGGGATTCAAGAAAGGAATTGAAGTAAGGATGCTATTTGTAAATTTGCAAACATGGTCAAGAGGAGCAAAGAGCAGAATTAAAGCACCAAAATAAATCACAGACATTGAGAACATGTTTGAGAAAAATCTCACAAAGGTTGACAAAAATATACGAATTAATTAAAGACATAAAAAGAAAATTATAATGGGAGCAGAACCAATGGAAAACATAGAGATTGTTGGTGTTTCTGACCAAGAGAAATAACAAGAACAGCAACAAATCCAAATTTTAAGTAACTATTTTTGTCTAATTTGAATAAAACCATGAGTATTAAACTTTTTCTCAGAAAAGCAAACAGCAAAGAGAAAATAACATAGGTGATAGTTGATGATAGATAGATAGATAGATAGATAGATAGATAGATAGATAGATGATAGATAGATGACAGACGGACAGATGATAAAGTTATTAAACTTGAAGTGTGAAATCTTAAAAACTCCAGAGATCATTTCAGAAAAATCTGGTCACCTATAAAGGAAAACAAAGTCAACTGTCCTTCAGCCTTCTCCTTGGAGGTATTAGATGCCAAAGTCAAAGGAGCAGGGTCTGCAGATTTCTGAAGAAAGCAAGATTAAGATTGATTAATTCTATACTAAAGCAAGTTCTTATTCAAGACTGAGAAAATAGAAACAGAAATTTGAAGCGATATAAAGAATATCTTTGATTCCTAAAAAGTCAGTTAGGAAGTTAAGCCAGTCAATAGATACATTTCAATAATGAAAATTAAATGATGAAGCAATTTACAGAAGTCAGTAAATAGAAATACAGCTATTTTTTTTAACTTACAGTATTATGACTTCAAAGCAGAATGACTTTTTAATAAAAAAAATTTAATTAACATTCATGGGCTAAAGTAAAGCCACAGACTAGGCCAAAAAGGAGAATGATTGTGTATGGGTTTGGAGAAGGAAGAGTGGGTTAGAAAATATGCAATACACTTTCCTGTTTTATTTGAGTGCCAATTGTTAACATTTCTTTCTGGACATAAAAAGTTAATAATTACAATTCATGTTTATATATGTCATCCCTTTGTATTAAAAAAAAAAACAGTTTGTATAGCTTTTAAGTTATATGAGACAAAAATGAGATTTAGTAACAAGAAATATATAGTAACATATAGAAAATATTCAGGAAAATAAAGCATAGAATATTAAATATAAAACACATTTTACATTTGATATGATAAACTTATCTATTAAGAGAAAAAGGCTTACCGTAGAAAAGCAAAAGTTTGGCTATATAGCTCATATGAAAAACCAAATGACACTAAAAGTTAAAATTAAGAAAATTATTAATATGAGTTAGATAAATAAAAACCTTAAAAATCAAGCATCACAATATTTATGTCAGATAAATTAAAAAATATATGCAAGCCTTTAAAAAATGATTATGAGAGCAAACCGTAATGAAGATATGTTGTGAGTACTGATGGAACAATACATAACTATATAGATGCAGGTAAAAATATTCGAAACTCCCAGAGCTACTAATAATACTGAAATATGTTATTAGATATCCATAAATAAACAGTCCTTTATCTTTCAAAGTGATTAAAAATAAACAAGCATACAGAAAATCTGAAAAAATAGAATCACTGTAATTTTTAAGAACATATTAACTTTACTTACCCTACAAATATAAAAAACATCTTTTTTGCCTGCTCTGTGATATTTTCAAAACTCTCCCCAACAAATCTCTGCTTACAGTTCCATAAATATAGTTATTGAGATCTTTGTCTTCTTTTCTTTTGATTTTTAAGTTTGATTATTTTAATTTACTATATTTCTTTTCTTGAATTCCATTTTCTCTTACTTCATAATTTGCCTTTATAGTTACACTCAGGGAATGTGGTCACAGAACTGACAATCCTGGAGCCAACAAAGTCCATGATGTAAGAGATGTCAGAAGTCTTTCTTTGTCATCTCTATCAATAATACCTCTCTAACTATAATAGTACCCAGTAGATGTACCTTCACTTTTAAATTATTATGTCACCTCGGACACTGTGATACTCAAAAAAACATTTATTGAATAAATGAACAAACTGATATGTGTGTGTGCATGTATGTACGTGTGTTTGTCTTTCTGTCAGACAGTCTATATTTCCCTTATGAAATTTTATTCTCTAAGTGGCCTAGTCTCCGGATTTATAACTACCTAATGAGGTGACAGGGCGAAGGGTTTGGGATCTGTGTGCTATATTGCTGTCAGCAAAGTTAACTGTGTATTTATTTTGTGAGACATCCTCTACTAGGCACTACCTGTGGTTTATTGAGGAACAACTAACTTTTGAAACATCCAGCAGATGTTCATCAGAGGAGGCAGATTACAGGCTGTGTATTCAGGCTTCTGGCAACAATTGTCAAGCAGCCATCCTCTAATATGTTCATTTCTTTTTTGGTGTACATCCATTTTCTGCAGTACTTTGAAGATCTTCTGGTGGGTTGTCTTTTCATTTTTTTTGTTTTGTTTTGTTTTGTTTTTTTAATGTCTGCGAAGAACAAGGGGATGCTGGCTAGAGTTAGGAATAACTCTAATATATATATGACTCTTGAAAAGTTAAGATAATCTGAAGATTATTATCAGGGGTCCCTCAAAATTACTGACTATAAGAAAACAAGGGTACCATTTTAATCATCAATCACTCATCTTGCTCCTCTGGAAGAACTTTGTTACAGTGTTGCTTCAGTTTGGATTATCTGACTACCCTGCCATCTTTCAAATGATTAGAGAACAATAACTGAGAAGTTCGAAGTCTCTAAAGCTCACATAATTTTTATTGCTATTTCATAGGATTCTTCCAGTTGCATTCTCATTTGCTTATTTTGAGTCACCACCTGAATAGTCACTTTCTCCATTTAGAATAAAATAATATACACTAATTTCCTTACGACCAATTGCATAGGAGATCCACACCTACAAAGTGGTAGTTTTTATAACATTGCTCATCAAATTGTTCCTCTTCGTGTCCAAAGGACCTTTCCATGGTCCACAAGCGCACCCTAAACCTGCTAGTTCATATATAACCCCGTTTGGGGGCAGCTGAGTTGGTCAAGAAAGAATAAAGTTTTAACGATCTCCAAAATCTAATTAAATATCTATCTTGTTTGGGGTGAGCTTTGTGTATACACATTCATTAATTAGACTTATCAAATGACAGTGAGACTTTAAGATTGAACGCTTATCCCAACTAATTTCTGTAACTTGTTCTGCAACTTCACCGTTCATCAAAATTGCCCAGATTTTTCTCATGGAATATGTATGGAAGAGATCATAAATATTTTAATGGAATCAAGGGTCAGATTGTTGATATTTTAGGCTTTGTGGGTCTTACAGTTTCTTTGGCAGCTGCTCAAGTGTGACGTTGGAGTGCAAAAGCAGCTAAAGACGACATGTAAATGACTGAACGTGGCTGTATTCCAATGAAACTTTATGGACACTAACGTTTGAATTTCAAATAATTTTTATATATTATAAAGTATTCTTCTGAATTTATTTGTTTATTTTTTTGACCATATGACAATGTAAAAGGCCGTACACAAATGGCCAGCAAGTGAGGTTTAGCCAACAGGCTATAGTTTGCCAACCTCTGCTGTAGTATACAAACTTCAAATTATATTTTAGAAAATATAGTCAGGCATTAGATCTTTTTTCTCTGGATAAACACACACACACACACACACACACACACACACACACACACACACACACTGATGGAAATAAGTGGGAACTGGCCACTCTGATCTGTCAACCCCAGGCTAAAAATCCACAAAGCTCCTTGGCTCATACTTTAAAAATCTGTTCCAGTTCTAATTCAGGTCCCTGACAACTTGGAAGTGAGTTGCCTTCGTTCTTTATCCGTCCTGACAAGGCCATGGCTGTCTGCATGGTTTCTTAGCTACATTTGGAGAATCTGCTAGTGTTCATTTATTCCATATCCCATAGAGGGGATAATTAACTAAGACCCAGAATAGAAAGCGAGTTTGACAGTGCCCTGCTTGGTACCATTGTAGAACGAGAGGTCTGCTTTTTTTTTTTTTTTTTTTTTAAGCCAATTATGAAGGAAAAAGTACATGATTTTAAGTAATTTTATTTTTCTAAGACATGCACCAAGTTTAAAAAGTTTAAAAATTCTAATAAGATGTTAGTGAAATATCCTCCATACTCAAATTGTGATTATTATATTATTTTATATTTTTCTTTCATCTAATATTTACCTCTACTTTTTAATGATGATGTTTATCTTGCTATTTTATTTAATGTTGGCAAACATAATCTCTTGATTTATCATTATTTTGATCAGTTCATGTATACTACCAGGTCACCCTCTTTCCCTTCCCTTCCTTCTTTCCAATAATCTATAATATAATTCTTGTTTAAATTGGTACTTAAAATTTACAATATTATGACCATAAAAATATCATTTACTTTAAGTCAAGTAATTCACCATATTTACATTTACATTTACTTAGGAATTGATTGACTCTTATTTATGTTTATTTCTCCAGGTACCTATGGCTAATTCTTCCACTGTCCAATAGCCTCAAACAACCTCTCAATATAGTACTCTAAACTAAAAACTCTCCCCATTAATCTGTTGACTGCATGCACTTTTTTCCCCTCCTAGTGAGCCTTTTGTTTTCTTGCTCACATCTGTACCAACTATGCATGCCAGGATGTCCCAGTTCTCCTGCTATTTCCTTTAATCTCATTCTGAAAGGACTCTTTACCATCTTCTTTTGTCAAATGTTCCATTTTCAGTGTCTGACATTTTCATTTTCCTAGGTTTACGCAATGATTTGTGGAACTCACCATTCTAAAAACGAGGTCACAAAAATGAAAGTTTTGGAGACTTGCTTATGTAATTTTTCAAAATTCTACTTTAGAATTTGATGAATAATTTCATGTAGTTACATAACTTGAAATTTAAATTAATTGTCCTTCAACATTTTTGAAACATTTACCCATTTTCTTCTAGCTCCCAATATTGCTGTTGAGATTCTTATGTGCAAAAATTTTTTTGATCGCTCCCCTTTTTTTCTCACTATTAAAGCTTTTCATCTTTATCTATCTATCTATCTATCTATCCATCATCTATCTCTTTTAATCTATCATCTATCATCTCTATGTCTTTCTCTTTTAATTTAAAAATGATATGCTATAACGAGAAGGGGTTTTTTTTGCATCCATTATTCTGAGTACTTATACATATAGAAATTTATACAAGTTAATGTTGGGGATAATTGTTACATTATTTCTGTAATATCTTTTTTATTTAATATTTTTCTTTATAAAATTTCAATAAGGTGCATGTTTGAATTTCTATATTCTTTATTTCCTTATATTTTTCCTACTATTCTCATACTTGGAAGGAAATTTCTTTATCTTATCTTTCTATCATCCTACCTTATACGAAAGTTTTGATTTTTTCAATTTATCATGCTTTAATTTCTAAGAGTTCCTTTAATTTTTTTCATTTTTTCTCTCTTTATAGCATCTTACATTTGATTCTCTTTTTTGAATATTAATTTTTCAAAATCAATTCTCGACTTCTTTTTGCACCTTGACTATTTCATCTGAGTTCCTTTGCTCCTGTTTATTTACCTGCTGTCTTTTACAATGGCTTCTGTTCTCAAAGTTTTAATGATCTTGGCACTCGCGTACACATTCAGGAGTGGAGCACGTAAACGCTGACAGAAATGTCAACTTAACTGGAGGAAAAAGAAAACATGTTTAAGTGAAAATTTCTTTCTTAAAAAGTTTGTTATAACCAAAACCTGGTAGTGCTTAATGTCATAATATAGATGAAATAAGCAAATTCTAGTTATATGTGAAATCTGAGAGCCTGAGTAATAGACTATGTTTATATTATAAGTATACCTACTTGCTTGTTACTATTTATAAAATCGGACTTTTAGATTTTATTTAAAGGAATCATTTTTTTCTTCACTTTATCTTCATTTCAATTGTCCCAAATCCCACATATACCTGTAATTGTACTACTTTTGAAGATTCTGAAGATAAAAAAATGGTGGGTTTTTATATCTCCATTAGTAAAGTTTTATTTTAAAAGTATGCCTTGAAGTTAAGTTGATTTCCAATAATTTAAGAAAGCATTTTCATTGCCTCATATTGTTAATGTTCATTTTTATAAATGTTCACTAGTTTTAAATTCTTGCTGTTTAAGCAATCGTGACACTTCTCTGTGTAGCCTTTGGCTTTAATAAAACTGTTAGCCAAAGAAACAAAAAATAGTAATATATAAAATTTATTATTATTATTGGTATATTTCTAGGTTCCTTATGTGTATGAATATATTTAGTTTTCTCTTAATCCAAGGATTATGTATTATTGCTATTATTACTTGCATTTTCCAGATAGAGAAATTAAAGGGGGGAGAGAGAGAGAGAGAGAGAGAGAGAGAGAGAGAGAGAGAGAGACAGAAGTAATTTGCCCCAGATCCCACAGTAAAGAAGCAGCCAAACATACATTTGAACTTGGGCTATTGGGATGACCACTAAGGTCTACTGGACTTCAAAGAAGAAATCATAGCCCTGGACTATTTTGGTTTATATAAAAAGAAAAATATCATAAATAAAATTTTGAATTTATATTTAAGTTGACATTCCACATATTTCCATATAAATGAGAATTAATGCACATGTAGTACTCTATCAATGACACATTTCTCATTTATTCCTGAAAATAATAGTTATCCTTCAAACTGCCTGGAAGAGGCTTACTGACTATAATACCCCGAAATCAATTTTGTTACAGGAAAACAAATGCGTTAGTGAACTTTTAGATTTATTCTAGGTGAGTGCAAGTATATAGACATATGATAGTAAAAGCAGCTTTCATTATTAACCAAATTGCTGTTTTCATTTAGAACTAAACAATGGACTTCTCCCAAGTACCACAAGAGGGAGTCAAGAGAAAGCTCCACCACAAGAAACAGGTATGTGCTGAGATGTCCTCCAGAGAAACGTAAGTTGGATTCTTTTCACATACACACAGTCCATGGCAAGGACTTATTGAAATACTGCATTCTAAGCCTGGTCCTGGAGCAGGTGTCCTGGGGCTCCAAAAGCAGTAGTCATAAATCGAGGACGACAGGCATGATCAACACGTCCTTTAATAACAACCTGCACTGTGACCATCAACAGCACATTGTACCTGCAGCTGTAAAGGTCCCCCTGACCTCTCCCTCTGGGCCTGCAGAAAGGGACCAAGGTGACATTCAAGGAAGATGAGCTTTTAAATAGAAAACAATAAAATAAAATCCAGAAAAAAATTATAGTGAAAGGGAAAAAAAATAATGAAGATCACATCAATTTTCAAGAGGACTAAGGCCAGCAGGGAAGGCTTTCATTAATGAGGCCGACCAGTACGGCTGAGCCGATGGCTTCGTGCACATTGCTGGCGTGCTGTCTGAGGAAAATCCAGGTCCAGAGATGCAAATAAACCTTTCTCCATCCATTCTTAGCTCAGGAGAAAAAGGTGTTCATTCTTCAAAAATATTCTACTATGAACTTACTGCTGTAAGAATATTTCTACTGGCAGACAAAACAATTAGAAGAGTAGGGCAGGCAGCCGTTCGCAAACATTTCTAATTTTAAAACCATCTTAGTCATACTTCATTGCAACTATGTTAAACCAAATCTTGCATTTACTTTCTGAAGATAATTCATTTCATGCATGACTGCTTGGGACATATTTCTTTTCCTGGAATTTCCCCAAATATTCAAAATACAAAGTGGTGTTCATAGTACAAAATAATATAATGAGTCTTTATAAATATATGGTAAAATAATAAAAAGTATTTTATTATATCATCACTGGGAATGCCACATTAATCTCTAAGGGCCTTTCACATTAGTCACAGAAATTTGTGGTTATCTTGTTCTAGGTTGATGTAGAATGTTGAGATATAATCACTTCTTTTGTTTAGTGATCTGAGCTCTATGTGCTGACTTTTGTTTCTTGTAGATTTTTTCCAAACTATAGTTTCTAGTATAAGTTACTTAGCCTTTGTGATCTTCACAAAGAAGAATAAACAAGTGAAAAACAAAATGAACAAAATACTCTTATAACTAGAGCAATTGAATAGAAGCACTTCTCTGTAGCAGAGACAAGAAGCTATCTGCCAAAATTTTTTTCCTCTCCATAAAACAGAGTTGTAGTTTGAAAATGAATACTAAGGCAAGAACTATACTTACCAGTTCCCTTGAAGTTATGTGTGATCATAAGATTAATTTTTCTCAATAGAAAATGAATGAAACTAATATGTCTCCTTCTGGATCAAGGCTTTTGATAAGCCAATATTTCTCTTCCATAATCTCTCACTCTCCATCCAATGCACCTAACTGAAAATTATATCCTACCGGTTGGTTAAGCTATAAGACAAAAGGATCAGAGATTTTTGCAAAACCACATGGAGGAGAGCGGTTCCATTAGCCTGACCAGTCACCAAGAATTGTTTTAGGAGAAAGAAATAACATTTCATTCTGTTGAGCCATTACATTTGGATTTAATTATCACTGCATTTTTGCCTTTCCTCACTAATATATCTTCTCTGCTACTGATTATGAAGCATCTTTAAATTTTACAAAGATCACAAAGTCTACACAACTATCCAGAGGCTTTTGTACCTTGTATTTTGTGCACACACTTTGTGGGTATTCGAATATGTAATAAGCTCAGGGGCTAGAGTTGGGGAATCATAACTATTGGTACACGATGGAAATCTTTTTACTGGAATGGTGAGTACAACATTAATAATCCATTTGGATGTAGAGTGATTTTACTGCTTCTTAAAGTAGAAATATATTCCCTTGAATTTAGCAAATATTATTTGCTGTGCCCATGAACATTCATTGACACGTTTGATGAAACCACACATTCTACTTTCCTTTTTCAGACAGTAAAAGCTGTTTTATGAAACAAGTGTTTTAGATGAAAATGAATAGGTAGGAAATAAAACTCTAATGTAAATCTAGACTCATAGCTGGATAGTTGACAGCTGCATGTCTGAAGGAAAAACATAGTCAATATTTTCTGTGATGATAGATTGAAATGGGATTAAAATACAGCTGGATTTCATCTGATACTTCTCAACAGTACACATTTCCCTCAGACTTAAAAGAAGTATCTGGATGAGTTTGAAGTATTAAACTATTCATCAATTATAAATTCTGTTTCTTTTCCCTAATATAAATAATTTTTATGTATCTAAGCTGACATCTCAGAAATAAGGAATATATTTCTAAATACTGTTTGTAATAGGTTCAAGTTTGCTTGTATGTGACTATATGATTACTCCTCTGAGACCCCACCAGAACAATGTGCACAAATCATATCTCTTATAAGATTAAGAAAGATAAGAAGACCATGCCTCAGTGAGTTCATAAATTGTGATTTTGAAAAAAATTGCAGTCACTGTTTCTTCCAGACATGTTATAATTATGTTCAGATTTGTACTTAATCAGTATACTTTAAATATTACCCAAAAGAAATAAGACTTCATATATGTACCATACTCTATCAAACTGTTAGTCACCCTTCCATTAACACCAAATACATCTACATGATTTAAATACAGCAAAGACTTATTATTCTTAATTACCTAAAAATGCAGTAAACTCATACTCTCAGCCTGTGAATATTATGAAAGCTAACAACAATGATTATGTCGATAGCCATTGTTCTCAGAACAAAGACTGAAATTTACCCTGGCCCACAGATCTGGATCAACTGTTTTCCATCTGCCTCACAAGTCTCATTTAGCATTATGTTCTCACCTCATGGTCTGTGCTTTAGCTACTCTGACCTCTTTTCAGTTCCATATTAAACATCTCAAGCTATTTAGCCTGCCCAAAATTTTCTCCTCCTGCTCATCCATTGCACTCAATTCTTGTCTAGTTGAATCTTGCTTTCTGTCAAGTCTTAGTCTTAGTTCAATAGTCACTTCCTCAGGAAAGCCTATACTAGGCTCCATACCTGAATGATTTCATCTAATATATGCTTTCTTATTAGCATGCCCCTATTCTTTATAACTGTTATGCTATCGGAATTTCGTTGTTAATGTGATACTATATTGAACATTATTCTTTCCTACTTAGTTGCAGGGACTATGCCATTTGGGGTCACCTTTATATATCTTCATCACTTAAAAAATAAGTTGAACATAGTCAAAGCTGAATAATAAATACTGGTTAAGTGAATAAATAAATGAGTAAAGTAGGTTTTATTTATATCAGGATCAGTGTCTAACCAGAAGATTATTAGACATAAATTGAGCCATTACAGTCTCTGTTTGATGATGTCTCTAAAGATGTTTCAAGGTACTATAAAATAAAAATCTATTTTTAATTACACTTTGAGAAGAAAAAGATGATTTCTTTCCAAAATCTTGTTTATTTCATTGAGAATAAACTTGAAAATAAGAAAAATACAAACTTTGAGCATAAAATTTAGAAAGTGTTTTAACATTCTTCAGACATTCTTATTTTTAAAAAGTACTCTCCTCCAGATTAAAACTATATATCCTATGTAAGAAATTTTTTTTTTTTTAAGAGGAGGCGGAGGAGGAGGAAGAGAAAGAGGAGGAGAGGCAGGGAGAGGAAAAGAGAGAGAGGGGCAGGAGAAAATCATTTTGATGAGGAGTCACTACTTGAAATGAGGAATGACACTTTGAGGAAGGGAATAACTCTAAATGAAATATTTATATATTTGGTCTTTAAGACTAAGAGGCAAATAAAACTCTTAAAGAAAAAAAAACTGCAGCATTTTTGTCTTGAAAAACCAGAGACTAGAATTTGGAACAATAAACTCTGCTTTAAAGTAATGCAGGAATCCTAAAAAAGGAGAGGACAAGACTGGAGGAATAATAAATTATGTGTGTAATGTATTTTCAAATTGCTGCCTGACTTATGAACCATATGCACAGAGCATACTCTAAATGGCACAACAAAGGCTAAAATCACTGTACTGAATTTTGAGCTTATATCCTAAAAACAAAGATTGCAGTTAACTTACAATCAAGTTAATACCTCTTAAAAAATTCCAACTCACAAAAAAATGAATACTGTCTGGTGGAATATAACAGAATCCAGAGTCTCCAAAATATCGCATTCAAAATGTCCAGGATGCATCTTAAATTACACAGTATATGAAGAATTAGGAAAATGACCACATTAATACACAGAGACTAACCACATGTATTGAAATTAGCAAATAAGAATTTTAAAGTAGTCATCATAACTATAATTATTGGTAAAAAGGAAAATATGTTCATAATTTATAAAAAAATATAAAAAATTACAGCAGAAAAAAAGAACCATGATATAAATACAAATAGAAATTCTAGAACCAAAATATTAACTATCTAAAGTAAAAATTTTACTGATTAGATATGGTAGACACCCTCCAAAAATCTCCATGTCCCAAACTCTAGTACCTTTGAATATGCCAGGTACATGACTAAAGACACCTTACAAATATAATTAGAGTTACAGATCATGAAATTGAGAGATTATCCTGGATTATCAGGTGGTTCCATTGTAATCACAAGAGCCTTTAGCAGAAGAGAAAATCAGATACGAGTGAGTTATTATGGAAGAGGTCAGAGAGGTACACTGATTCTACTCATTACTGCTGGCTTTGAAAATTGAGATGGACAATTATAAACCAAAGAATGTAAGAGGCTTTTAGAAACTGGAAAAGGGAAGAAAAGATTACCTGTAGAGGCTCCAGAAAGGAATACAGTCCTTTAGACACCTTGACTTTTGTCTAGTTAACCCCATTAGGATCTCTAAAGTACATACTGTAAGGTAACTAATTTGTGTTGCTTTACCAATAAGTGTATGGTAATTTGTTGCAGAAATACTGTAAACCTAATTCAGTGAGCTCAACATCTGAATAAAGGTGAAAGTTTAAAGAATCAGTGAGCCTGACAATAAAACGATGGTATTATTCGATGTGGAAAACAAAGCTTAAACCTAAAGAAGAGTAGGAAGAAGAAGAAAAAAAAGAAGAAGGGACAGAAGAGGAAGAGAAAAAGGAACAGAAATCTTAAGAATAATGTAAATTGACTGCTAGAACTGTTATGCAGATTTAGCAATGCTGCTGAATATAAAGTCAATATATACAAATTGTATTTTATACTTCAGTAGTAATGTAAATATAAAATTTTTAATTATCATCAAAGCAAAATATTGAGAATTAAGCTCAGCAAAAATATGCAAACATGGACTATGAATTTTTTAATTACTAAGAAATATTAAAGAATACATAAATACATGGAAATCTAAAAATTATCCATGAATCGAGAGACTTAGTTTTGTTAAGAAGACTATTTTTTCTAAATGGATCTATATATTTAGTACAATCTCATTAAAAACTTCCCACAGACTTTTTTTTTTTTTTGTAAAAATTGAAAAACTGCTTCTAAAATAGATTTGGACATGCCAAGAACCTAGGTAGCTAAAGTAATTGCTAAAAATAGCAATATTGTCTGACTTATACTACTTCTACTTAGAGACACAATAATCTATACAGAATAGCACTAGACTAAAAAATTACAAATATACCAATTGAATTTAACAGAGAGCTTAGAAATGGACCAAATTGATATAGTTGTTTTATTTTTAACAAAGCCATGTGAAAACAATCTCAATTAAGAAAGGACAGTATTTCCAACAAATGACACTGTAACAGCTGGATCCATATAGTAAAAAAAAAGTTAATGAACCATACACACACACACACACACACACACACACATACACACAAGTAAATTGAGATGGATAATAAGCCTAAACATAAAAAAAGAAAAGAAAAAAAACTAAAATTACATCAGTTTTAGAGAAATACAGTGGAGAATATGTTGGGAGCCCTTTGTAAGGAATTATCAGTTCCTGGAACCTCCAAGGGAGGAGAAGCATCAGTTCCTGAAATCCCAAGGGAGGAGGTTTCTCTCTTCTTATGTTAATCCATGTTAATCGCAGCTATTGTTTCTGGATATTTGTGGTTTTGTTTTGAGCAGTTCGTTACTTTGTTACTAGCAGTTTGTCACGTACTCAAGCTGTATAAGTATACGGTGCTAAATAAACTCGAGGCTGCAGCTTTGACTGTATGCCCTCCCGAGATCTTTTTCTCTTCTCTGTCTTTTTTCCTAACCCTCGCTCCCCCATTCAGGACTGTTCGACTCCATCAGGCGGGTTCCGGCAAGAATATCTTCATGTCATAAGCGTAGATTCCTTAGAAAGTGCACACAAAGTAATAACTGTAAAATACTGTATAGGAGTGATAAATTAGACTTTATTGAAATTAAAAATTTTGCTCATCAAAAGACCTCATCAAGGTAATGAATTCCAGGGACAGGGAGGAATTTGGGTAAAACATATATCTGACCGAAAAAATAGTATCAAAGATATATAACTCCTTCAAGGAAATAATAAAAATACAAACAATTTAATTAAAATGAGCAAACAATGTCAATAGTAACTTTACAAAAGGTAATGAACATATGGCCAAAAAAATTCATGAAAATGTGGTTAACAACATTAGTGATCAAAAAAATGCAAATTAAATTCCTGGTAGGCTTGCACAACAAAGAAATAAAGAAAACTATTGTATTCACAATAGTATCAAAAACCTTAAAATACTTAGGAGTAAATTTAACCATGAAAGTGAAAGATCTGTACAATGAAAACAATAAGACTTTGATGAAAGAAATTAAAGAAAATTTGGACAAATGGAAGGATAACCCATGTTCATCGATAGGAATAATCAATATTATTAAAATGTCCATGTTACCCAAAGTAATCTATAGATTCAATGCAATCTCTATCAAAATTCCAATAACATTTAGTCTGGAAATGAATTAAACAATCCTAAAATTCATATGAAACCAAAAGAGACCCTGAAAAACCTAAGCAATACTGAGAGAGAAGATCAAAGATGGAAGCATCACATTTCCTGATTTAATACTGTCCAACAAAGTTATAGTAATTAAAACAGTATTGTACTGGCATAAAAATAGACACATAGACCAATGGCACATAATAGGGAGCCCAGAAATAAACTTACACATATATGGTAAACTAATATTTGAAAAGGGAGCCAAAAACACTCAGTAAGGAAAGGGCAGTACCTTCAACAAATGGTGTTGGGAAAACTGGATAACCACTTGCACAGAAACAACATTGGACCCCTATGTTATACCACTCACAAAAATGAATTCAAAATGAACTGAAGTCTCAAATATAAAACCTGATACCATAAATTTCCTGAATAAAACATAGGGAAGTAGCTCCTTGGCATCGATCACAGCAATAACATTTTTGGATATGACACCAAAAACACAAGCAACAAAAGCAAAAATAAATAAATGGAACAACATTTAAAAATAAATAAATAAATAAATAAATAAATAAATAAATAAATAAATAAAGCAAGCAAGCAAGCAAGCAAGCTCTACAAAGCAAAAGAAACAATCAACGAAATGAAACAACAACCTACAGGGATAGGAGAAAATGTTTACAAATTATATATCAGATAAAGAGTTAAAATTCATAATATTCAAAAAGGTAATACAGTTCAATAGCAAAAACCAACAATAACTACAATGGTTCAACTAAAAAATGGGAAGATCTGAATAGACATTTCTATTCACTTCTGAGTATATATCAAAAGGAAATGAAAACAGGGCATTGAAAAAATATTTTCACTTTCACGTTTAGTACAACACTATTTACAATAGCCAAAATGTTCACATAATCTAAGTATTTGTCAGTTGATAAATAGATAAAGATTTGGTATATATACAATTGAATATTACTGAGCCATGAGAAAAAAGGAAATCTTGCCATTTGCAACAACATGGATGGTGAGAACATTATGCCAAGTGAGATAAGTCAGACAGAGAAAGACAAATGTATGTGATATCACTTAAATGTGTAATCTAAAAAAGCCAAAGTCATAAAAACAGAGAGTAGAATGGTAGTTACCAGGAGTTAGGGAGTGGGGTATTGAGCTGTTGTTTAGAGTTATAAACTTGTAGCTGGTAGATAAATAAGTTCTGGATCTCTAATACACAGAATAGTCTCTTAAAGTTGCTAAGAGACTATATCTTAATTGTTCTCACCAAAAGAAATAAATGATAATTATGTGATGTGATAAAAGTGTTAGCTAACACAATGGTGTTAATGACATTGCAATATATAAACATATCAAATCAAGATACTGTACACCTTAAAGTTACATAATGATATGTCAATTATAACTCAACAAGAAAGAAAGAAAAGGAAGGGAGGGAGGGAGGGAGGGAGGGAGGGAAGGAAGGAAGGAAGGAAGGAAGGAAGGAAGGAAGGAAGGAAGGAAGGAAGGAAGGAAGGAAGAGAAGGAAGGAAGGAGGGGAAGGAAGGAAGGAAGGAAGGAAGGAAGGAAGGAAGGAAGGAAGGAAGGAAGGAAGGAAGGAAGGAAGGAAGGAGAAAAGGCAGTGCTAACAGAAGAAGGAGGAAAGAAAAAGGTAGAAAAAATCTTGGATTTGTCAGATTCAAATGAAATATAGTGGATAAACTTAGCTGTAAAACCTCATTTCACATTCTGTCTAAAATTCCTAATCTTTTAAATACATAACTGAGTTTCTTACAATAATTAAATTAATTTTAGGGTGTAAAGATGCCAGATTAATAGTGAATAAGTTTATGGTCAAAATGAGAGGATATTTTATTAATTTCTAAGGCAGACATACAGAGAGAGAGGGAGAGAGAGGGAGACTTTAAAACAATGCTTCAAGACATCCAGCAGTAAAAATAAAAGTAATTATAAAGTACAGATCTCTTATGTGGACAACGACAATAACAAAAGACAACATGCATCTACAGATTGATGATTATTTGTACCATGAACCAAATAAGGATTAACCTAATTCCACACACCTGAGATGCAAAAGAAAAAAGAAGCAAAACAAGAAAAGAAAAATGTAATTAAATAGATTTGATTAAGACAGGATTTTTAAAAAATGAGCATATAATTAAGAAAATATAAATATATATATACTAAGTTTAATTATTCACTATAGGATTTTGGGTTTCATTAACATAATTACTGAGCAAATTGGTCCATGTTAAAAGGCATATGGTCAACCTTTGTGTAGTAGGTCTCCTTAATTCTCAATCCTTGATAAAATATATTAAGGAATACTCAGAGATCTTCCAAGAGGAGAAATCTCAAAATCATGACTTACCAAAGCTTGTTAGAATATTGCTATCTCTAATCCCTCTTGATTTTAATAAGAAAATATCTTCATAATTCTCTTTGTGTTTTTCCCATAAACGTATAAAGGATTCAAATAAGTTAAAAATCCATCTCAAATATTAAGAAACAGATTCCTGTTATTTATGCTAGGTTACTTAATCCTTCTTTCATTAAATATCAGGGAAAAATCTAACTTGTTTTGCATTTCATTTTAAAGAAATGATAAAAAAAAACAGTTATCTTATATAGATATATCTTAAACTTATATGTTTCAGGCATTCTCCCTATGTGAAAATAATACATATTTTCATAAATATTTACTAGACAGATACTGTGTCCCAGACATAGTTCTAGATACTGGGAATTTGGTGCTAACAGTAAAAATGATATTCTAACTTTTCCCAATTTTATGGAGCTTTTATTCTAGCTGGGAAGCTAAACATAGTCTACTATACACACACACACACACACACACACACACACACACACATAAAAATAATATTTTTGATTGTATTGTGAAGAAAATAAAACAGCTTGTTATGACATATAGTGAAGTACCACTTTATATTTGGTGGTCAGAATATAACTGTCTGAAATATTGACATCCTTATTGAGACCAATCATATGAATATGCAGAAGAGTGCATTTTAGGCAGAAGAAAGTGTGAAGTCTCTAAAGTATGCGTGAACTTGGCATAATTTTAAACTGACTGAAAGCCAACATGGCCAAAAGTGATGAAGTGAAGGAAAGAGTGGGATGTGATAAAGTTGGAGGGACAGGCAATTTCATGTAAGAACTAAAAAGCCTTAAAAAAAGAATTTGTAGTTTTCATAAGTACAGTAGAAACCATTGACAAATGACATGTATTTTTAAAATATTATTGTGTTACATTGTATATATGAAAGTATAGACAAACATGGAAGTTGAAAGAAAAAGAGAAGTTAGTAATATTTATTATAATGTAGGTAAGAAATGACAATGTCTTAAAAAAAAAGTACAACGGTGAAGAAAGAGAGAATTAAGTGAGGTTTAATTTTATTTTAAAAATAGAATCAAGGATTCTGTTTGGTCCCTGTTTATATATTTTATATAGTTGAGCTATCAAAAAGTCAGTGAAATATATACACCTGAAGCTCCAGGGAAATACAAAATTAACTTTAGGAGAGTTAGCCAAAACCAATAAAAATTTGGGTTAGAACTGTATTATGGGAGCCCAAAACAAAACAAATCAAAAACAAAAAAGCATCAAAAAAATAAATTCAGATTTGAGCTTCATAAGTAGAGATAGTAACACTCAGTAAAAACTATTATAACACATTCTATTCTTTATTCATGACACAAGACAAAGTATTATATTTATATTTAATCATTACTTTAAAATGATCAAGGCAGTGAAGAATTAAATTGAAATGAGAAATACTGGGAGAAACTGAGAATGCTTAACTTAAAAAAATAGAATCACAGTGAAGAGTTAAATTGAAATCACAGTGAAGAGTTAAATTGAAATGAGAAACACTGGGAGAAATTGAGGATGCTTAGCTTAAAAAAATAAAATCACAGTGGTCACATTATTGCTTTTTTTCGTATATGAAGTCTTGGATGGTTTAAGATTTGCTGTTTTCAATATAATGTGTAGGTAGATTTGTCAGATACATACTAAATACAGACAGACATACTTACAGCAGTACTAGGAAGATTGATCTAAAGAATTACACTAACCTGAAGTGTGTGAGTCTCTATCCCTTGCTGTATTTATCTGCCTACTCTTCTGTACTACTGTGGTTTATTGACTGATAATCTTTCAAAAATTGAAAGGAACTTGGCATCTGCATTACAAAATGATGCCTTCTCTCTATATGTTTATAAAATAGTTTATTATTCAACTTGAGATCCATTTGAGAATAAAGGAGGCTTTATTAATATTTAAAATGAAAAAACTGTCAGAACTGAACTGTCCTGGGTAGATCAGGATGCATGGTCAACCTTCTTGTAGATAATAAACCAACACTATCTTCACATTAAGAGATGGCTTTCTCAATTTCCTTAACTCTTTAATTCTCTTCTCCTCCATCCTTCTTTAGCCACCCACATGTATGGTCATAACCTGGAAAATATTATCCCTTTTAACTAATCCACTCTAATGATTTTAAACTGCCATATCCCAGGCTCTGGGTACAGTCTCATAGTCTTCCTGTTTTTGACTCCAGTAATGGAAATAATTGGTAAGCTTCACCTTGGCTTTAGCAGCTCTCCACTGAGTATAGACCAAATGTTTGATCTTATGAACCATTTTTCTTTTTCTGCAGAACTTTCTCAGCAGAGCCCCAACTCAGCATCATCCCAGCAATGCAGATACCCATACCTTGCTAACTGTACAGGACTGATATCTCTAACGTTCATAATTTTTAAGCCTTTCTCTCTGTGCTAAGCAGCAATCCTTCGGCATGTTCAGTCACCTTCTCTTTCACTTCTATTTTCATAATCCCTATCATTAATTAATAGCATTGAAATACACTGCAGTGGATTTTTTTCAAGCCCTGACCTTGAATCTACAAAGATACATTTATTTCTACTTATTTTACTTTTAAAATAATGAGATTTTTGTTCCTGTTTGAGGATGAGTTTTTTTTTTACTTGAGCTCTTGGTTTTCTTGAATATTCTCTGAAACATGGTTTCATCAAACCATCGTTATATCTGATGGTTTTTCCCCCAATCTATAATTATGATCATGTGTCTTGCTTTCTTTAAAAAGAAGGGAAATAAATATCATACTTTGGTTCCCATTCAGACATGCTGCTTCTAGTCATAAGCTATCTTGATCTCTTAATCTCCTATTTATTTGACAATCTACTACTACTTTCTAACATCTGCCTCAATGATATAAAAAAAAAAAAAACTCCTGCCTAGGTTTCCAAATCATATGTTGATCACTTTATTCAATATATTCTTGATGAGTACCCATTGTGTATCAGGAATTATTGAATTGCTTAGATTAAATCAGTGGTGGAAAGAATAAAAGAAACAGGCAAAGCATCTGTCCTCATGCAGTTTATATTCAACTGAACTAAAAAGATTTTTAATAATCAAGGAACATACTTAATAGATAATGTAGTTTGTGGAAAGTGTTAAAGAGCAAAATGTGAAAAAAGAACACTTTAGTAGGCAGAATCAGGACTGGCCTGGAAGGAGAGATACAATAATAAACCTTATTGAGAAAGTGATATCTAAACAAGGTTTTATGGTAGGTGAGGACAATAGCTTTATGAGTAGCAAGGGGACATGCCTAACATGTTCAAAGAACACCAAAGAGGTCAGTGTGGATAGAGTAAGGGAGGGCATAGCAAAAGACTGGTTCACAGAAGTAATGGAAAATAAGGTTTTGGATGACCTTGTAAGACACTGTAAGTTAAATGACCTTCATTTGGACTGAAATGGGCACTGTGATATTTTTGAACAACCGAGTGACATGATCTGACTTAGATGTCAGAAGTATTACTCAAGATTCTAGATTGAGAATAGACCTTGGAGAGCAAGGGCACGTACTTGGAGGCCATTAGAAAACTATTATAATAAACCAGGAAGAAGCTGAAAGGATTTTGACTAATATGAAACCATATGGTGTAAAAATTACTGCTAAAAAGTAAAAATAGGCACATTCTGAATATGTTTCGACATGGTTCCAACAAGATTGGAGACATTGGATCTAAGAGAAGGGATGATTCCAGACTTTTTGGCCCAGGTGGATCTTGATTAGAGTTTTCCAAAGACATGAATAGTTGTTGCCACTAAGAGGGCAACAAAACCAGTGAGAGAAAAGCAGTCAAAGAGGGAAACTTGAGAAGTCTCGGCACCTTACTACATGAAATGTGGCCCTTAGACAGAAGCATAGAAATTACCTAAAACTTGTTAGAAATACAAAATCTCAGTTCTATGCCCAACCTACTAAATCGGAATCTCCATTTTTACAAGATGTCTAAGATGTACGTTAAAGTTTGGGGAGCGCCTCTTCAATAATATGTTATATCGGAGTATAAGAAGGAAACATGAAATTGGCAAAAGTGGAAAATTCTTTTAAAAAACATTTCCTCCTAAATACTGAACGCATTATGGGTTATGGATTGTTATTAATCTGGAGTAAAGTGATTAAAAATTGCTGATATTTTACACAGGAAAATTGATGCTATAGCCTCTCCATAAAGTTAAAATGTCTATTTTTTAAGTGAATTAATTTTATAACCCTGTTATTGTCTCCCCCTCAATTTTTCTGATTTATATAAGCTAATTTCTGATTTTCTTATTTCTATCAAAAGTATATTTAATGTAACTAAACATATAATGATTTGGCCACAAATGACCAGGATGTCAGCTAGCCAAGAATTTGTTTAGAGATATTGAAACAAAGGCCTCTGGAGCCTACGTAAGAGATTCAAGGTCATGTAGCTAGTTAGAGAGAGACTAGGGCCGGAATAAAAGATCAGTGAATTCTTGAAGATAATTAAGTTATGATTTTTAAAATGTGTTCCATATCTCAGGGTTTTTTTTCTCCATATAATTTTACCACAAATATAAATGAATTGGCAAAAACTGCCTTTTACAAAATGCTTATCAAAAGCATCTATAAGTTTATAAAGAAAATAATTTGTGTTAATCTACCCATGATATGTGACATATGTCTAGGATAATATGTTAAATTAAGAGGTGCTATTTTAGCATGTTAATACTGTCATATATTTGGTAACAAATGAGCATTAAAACCATAAAATATAAATCTCAAAGCAGTTTGCTTTGAAAGTGATTCTTAATGCCAAATTGTACTTCATTCAGCATGCAGTACTGATGGTAATACAGACTGGCATAGAAGCTCCTCTTAAACTGCCTCAACTAATATTTCTAAACTTGATTTTTATTAAGTATTTTACAAATATCGGTGGATTTTTATACACTCCACTCAAAACACATTTTCTCAACAATTTTTAAAAAGGTATTTCTATACCATGTTTCTTTCCTACATCTAGAGTTTTCCTCCATCACACCCTCACCATCACCTACTGAACTTTTCTTTTCAACCTTGGAATTCCCATTTTTTTTAAGACTTTTCTGAACCATTATCAGGCCAGAACTGATCTTTCACTTTTTTTAGTCTCTGTAGAATACTTTCTTCTGACTTTATTATTCACCTTTATTATTACATAAAATAATACCATATATTATGGTTATTAAACAATTTGTTCAAATTCTAAATTTAAGATCCTTAAGGACAAGAATGAGTCTTCTTTGAAAGCACATTCACTCTATGGAGAAGAATGTCATAATAACGGAAACAGCTAAGTTTCATGGTATATTTCTACTCCAGGATATCATGTGCACAGGAAGCAGTTTCTATCAGCCCAAAGTGGAGAAGTTCCTTGTCCAGTCAGCCTGTGAGTTACATTAACAGGATTCTAACCCCTGATGCCAGTGGTATGATCGTATTATTTTACAACACTGTTTTGACAAAGTGTCTGGAATTCTACAGATCCTGCTTTCTATCCATAACTTCTCTTTCACTTCAGGAACAACCTTTGGAAGCAGATGTAAATTCTCTGAGATGTCTTTCTCGTAGTAATAACATGGTAACACTTACGTGACAATGGTGTTAATTAGGAAACCAAATTACTTATATTTCATTCCCTTTTTGGAATGATTTGTCTTATAGGTATGTATCACAATGTCTCCTTGATTCATGATTAACTTTCCTTGACATTATCCAACTTCAACATTTAATGAGTCCTCAGAAGGCAATCACAAAGAAGTTAAGTAGCAAGTGACTGCTTTAGGTTTTACACTTGCCATTGAGAATTGACCTTTTACATTCATTGACAGGAAAAAAAAAAAAAAAAAAAAAACATTTCTGTATCATTCAAACAAACAAACAAAAGAAAGGTAAAAAAAGAATTCTTAAGACAGGTTCCCATCATTTTCAGTCTATGAAAACAGTTTTAATAAAGGAGATGAGTGACTTTTCCCTGAGAAACCACAAGTAATTTTGTTGTCAGTAGGAGAACTAAAAGCATTTGGTTTATACATGTGGTATGGCTGTCTTAATCTTTTAGTTCATAAAATTCCAAGGAGTGAGCAAAAGGCAAGGATTGTAGCTTTAGCTGCCAAGGAGAGTGTGAATCATTTCTCTCAAGATTTTAAATATCCTTTTTTAGCTTGGAGGCATAAAGCAAACAACCTGAATGAAAACAGATTTAGACTGTAACAAGAAGACAGAATTTAACCAGCATATGCTAAAGTGCCTTACTGAAACAGAACAAAAGTTTTAAGCATAAATGTTACTTCAAAAAAAAAAAAAAAAGCATGCAGCAAATTATTCACACTGTGTTTGCTGGACCTTATTATAGCTGTAAAGGTCATGAGAACTCTACTAAGATAAAGAACTAGCAATTCCCAAAGTAGTAATCTGTCGTGACAAAGAATTTTTGATACTTATTGATCAGCGCAACTTCTTAGTAAATCATCTACCAAGATGTATTCAAAGGCTTGTATAGCCAAGTTAGTCATATATTACATTTTTATATATTTACTGAATTGGCAACTATTTATTAAAATAATGTATTATATTTAAATATTATTTGGCTTAGCATTTAATAATATTAAATCCTACAGTTGAAACAAATTAGAAAGCTCAGAATTGACTCAAATATATATAGACATTTAGTTTAAATTAACAGGACACCTGAAATCAGTATGGAAAGAATTGATTATTCAGAGAATGTTATAAAACAGTAGGAAATCTATTATCTATCTGTCCATCTATCTTGCCAATCATCTATCTATTAGACATATAGATCAGTATTTTATACTTTACAGCAAAATAAATTCTAAATGGATCCAAATTCTAAGCATAAAAATCAAAGAAATAGTAAAGTACAGTGTAAATACTAAATGCTAAATAAATGCTAAATAAAATATTGTAATTTTCCTTATTGATTAGAAAATTCTTTTTAGTCCTCATATAAAGTCTAGAAGTCATATAAGTTTTATAATTAGGTTATATAGTTGGAAGACTAATATATATCTAAAATACCATAAGCCAAGTTAAAAGGTAAATATGTATCACACAAAAGAAATAGATCTATGTTTTAAATATATTAAAAATTTATGCAGATCAATATAAAAGATCAGCAGCAGAAAGACAATGGGCTTTTCTTCAGGTCTCTGTACAAATATTTCTTTATCGAAGAGGTCTTTCCTGACAACTGCACAAACAGAGCATCCTGAAAATTTCTCTAAACAGTTTAGCTTGATTTTCACTGTATATTTTCTGCAAGTTCTAGAAGATCAGTATCAGAGACTCTATGTTTAATTCACTATTATATCCTAGCCCATGAAACTGCTTGGTTGTACTTCTTGAAATAAATATGTGGAATAAATGAATGAACGAATCAATGAATTCAGGATAAAATGTAAAGAGGCATGATAAACAACAAAAGGATGAGCTTGGAAAGAATGACCTGCTATTTTTGGAGATAAAGGCAAAAGAGTAAAAGGTGTGCGCGTACGTGTGTGTGTGTGTCTGTGTGTTAATAGAAAATAACCTAGTTATAACCTTAGTAAAAAGGTTAGCAAGCACTGTTGTGTGAACATTTGACATTAAATAATATGAATTTGTAGAGAACTTGAAGATTTAGATTTTATAAATGTCCACATAATTGCTCAACTGTCTAATAATCAGTAACTGTCTAATAATCTAATAATCAGTAATAGAGGAATTTATGAAAATGCCTTGGCTTAGAGTTGGAGAATAAATAATTACAAGTACTGAATAAAGGAATGATTTCATAATGATAGATTATGCATATTTGAAATGGTTTACCATTGGCCTCACCATGAGTAAAAGAAGCTAGAAATAGTGATATTCAAGAGATAATGAGAGTTTGGAAACACACAAGGATAGTGAAGAGGAAATTTAGGAAGTAGAAAG
Source organism: Eidolon dupreanum (assembly GCA_028627145.1). Taxonomy (NCBI): domain Eukaryota; kingdom Metazoa; phylum Chordata; class Mammalia; order Chiroptera; family Pteropodidae; genus Eidolon; species Eidolon dupreanum. The sequence continues at coordinate 92,071,540 of CM053501.1, forward strand.
GAAAATGCTCACACATTTAAAATCTTCTTTAAGTCTCGAGAATATACTTTCTCTTTCATTTCCAGCTTCCCTGACTGGCTTTTCTTCTCATGCCTTTTTATGTATGGATGCTCTCCAACGTTTCTGTACATGCAACACTTCCTGGGTGACCTCATTCAATTTCTGTCCATCACTAAGAACTACACTTTAATGATTTCCAAATGTGTACCCTCAATTCTATTCTTTGCTTTAAAATCCAGATGTATAAACTAACTTCCAACCAAATGTTGTCAATTGGGAACCATTTACAAGAAACAGAATCCATTCTAGCTATTTTAAATAGAAAGTGATTCAATACAGGATTAAATGCTTTTAAAATGTTGGGAAGGAATGGAGGTACAAGCTCAAGGCTAAGACCCAGAAGACATAACAGGAGTTGTTAAGATAAAGAGCACACAACTGTAGCTATGATCCACCTATCAAGATGTTACTCTAATTGCACCCCCAGCTATTGAAACATAGAAGACAGGGACTAGACTGCTGTAGGAAAACAACAACAACAACAACAACAACAACAACAACAACAACGTCCTTACAGCTATATGAGAGAGGAGGAGGAGCCTACCAATTAAAAGATGATCACTCCTTCCAATTCTTTTCTGCATTATAAATGCTATATAAGTGCATGTAATTAGAGATACCTACTTTGTATCAAAATGGGAAAGACAAAGTATTTTAGAAAGGCTGGTTTTGCTTTTGCAGCCTCTGAATGGAGGTAGATGGCTTTAAGGAGGTAAGCCAGGATGCTGAGTGGGAACGATTCATGATTACCCCATGAACACAGCAGTCTGCATGCTCCATGGACAGTTCAACATTAAAACGGAAAACAGACATTTTGTCTGTCAAACTGCTTCCCATCTTATACCCCTCATCCTAGTTAACACCACTATCTAGGAATCTTTATTTTATTCTTCTTTTCCCCTGTTCTTAATTCCCAAAGGTAAATATGCTTTATTAGTTCTAATATTTAAATATCTTTTGAGTTTCTTTTTATGTCTCTACATGACATGCCACTGATGCATTTGTACATAATTTAGAACAGATTTTTAGCTCTTTTATGTTTATTATTTTTGTTCATGATTGAAAAGATAATAAAAGTTACTGATTAAAGTGATCTGGAACAGTATTTTTAAAAAATATTTGTTTGCATATAGTGAACAATTTTAATATAGATATATTTCTTATGTAATATTATTTTTTAGAGATTTATTTTTCTAAAAAGGATTATTTTTATCATCAAGAAAAGTAGAATTTAATAAACTTGTAATACAGATTGTGTTAGTGATTGCAATATATGCTACATACATTTTTTTAACCACTGTTCAAGGAATAATAAATAAAACAATAATCTAGAATGTTAGGATTGCAGAGGCTTTTAAGTTATTTTTGCCTTAGGTTGTAAATGTTTTAGTTCCAGTTTTATTACATTTTACATATTTAATTTGTTTTTTAAAAAGCCTTGGTGATAAAAGTTGTATATTCCATGTTGCGGTAAAATAATTAAAGGCCTCCAAAGTTGTCCTCATTTCAATCAATGGGGCCTGCGAATATATGATCTTATATGGAAAAAGGGACTTTCCAGCTATGATTTAGTTAAGGACCTCGGGAGAGAGGAATTATTTTGGATTATCCAAATGAGTCTAAAATAATCATAAGATCCTTTAAAAGGGGAGGAATAGAGTCAAATTCAGAGATTAGAAAGACGTAATGATAGACGCAAAGGTTGAAATGATGCACTTTGAAGATGAAGAAAGGAGATAAAAACAAAAGAAATATAGGTGGCCTCTAGTAGCTGGAAAATGCAAGGAAATGAATTCTCTTCGAAATTTCCAGAAGTAACAGAAAAAGCTCTGCCAATACCTTGATTTTAAAATTATGACTTCCATAACTATAAGAGAAAAAAATAGTGTTGTATTTGTGGTGACTTATTACAGCAACAATGTCAAAGTGATTCTAATGGTTGCCAATTACAGAGATTATCTTCAGTCTGTCATTCTGTATTATGAGAGCTTTCTATCACAGTAAACATTTGACTTGGATTGAATGTATTCTCAGACCCACCAGCATGCCTAGAATTCAAGGCAGCAAAGAGATTGACATCTCTGCTGAGAAATTATTAGAAATGAACCAATTTAAAATTTTTCTTGTGCACATGGTTTTATTTCCAATATGACAACATTTTACTTTTCCTCTATTTAATGATAGCAGAATATTTATTTCACATATTTAATGATGTCACAGAATATTTATTCTTCGCATATTTAGTGATGTCAGAGTATTATCCAAAACCATCTCGTTATCAGAGAAATACAGTCATACCTGTTAATCTTACATTTATTATTTTTAGATGTAACGTGTCACTTGTAGCATGAAAAAATACATATTTAATACACTGATATTTAGAGAAACTCCTCTATTTCTTCAATATTCTGTTAAATAAGTTATCTCAAAGAAGAAAGCTCAATTCAATTAGAAGATAGAGGTATTCTCCAAGCCACATGATTATCAAAGAGAAAGTTAGACAGATATGAAAACAGATAAATACAAAGAACCCTGTAGAATGAAAATGTCTGACTGGTAAGGCATGCACAGAAAAAAAAAAAAAAAAAAAACTAAAAAGGGCAGGAGAGGTGTCAATAGAATTGTCTTCAAAGGGAAATATTTTCTCCAATTTTTTTTTTTCTGGAAATAGTCATTACTTGAAAATAATGAAACCCCTGTATGCTTTTCTGAATTAAGTATCCTAAACAAGTTTACAATTAGGATATAAAACCACTAAAATCAAGGAATCTAGACATTATGATAGGCTTGGTAGGAAAAAAGAAAATCACCTCAAAAGAACTGGAATGCATCGGAATCGAATCATTACATGCTGAATAACTTAGAACAAGGACATGTTTATCTTTTGCACTTTTCTCCAAGTGGCAAATTAAACACCGTAATTTTCCACTCCCACCCCTTATCATGATTTAGTGCTGTTGTTCTGAAAACATAGGCTCCTGAGCTCTAGTTCACCCACCACTCACACGTGACAAACAGAGCTTTGGTTCCCTTCCCATACCCACTGTGCCACCCTTCTGTGCACTTGAGAGGCCATGTGCCAGATATCCTAGTAGCTGGCCTGGCTCTGTCCATTTCGGGGCATATGATTTATTCTCATAACCGTGATGACAAATTTCTTAAACATGTATGGAGATTGCCTATCCAGGTCTCTGTGTATCTAGTGCGAACTCCTATCCCCCCCTTTATGTTTTTTGTTTTGTTTTAAGAATTTATATTTTAGAGCGGTTTTTAAGTTCACAATAAAATTAAGAGAAAAAGTACTGATATTTTCCATATACTTCCCACCCCTACACAGGTATAGCCTCCCCCATTACCATCACTCACCAGAGTGGAACGTTTGCTACAACCAACGAACCTACACTGACATATGGTAATCACTCAGAGACCATAGTTTACTTCAGGATTCACTCGCGTACACTCTCTGGGTTTGGACAAATGTGTAATGATATATACATTCACCATGATAATATTATATGAAGTGGTTTCACTGACCTAAAAATCCTCTGTCCTCTGCCTATTCATCTGTCCCATGCCCTGCAACCCCTGACAGGCACTGTTCTTTTTACTGTCTCCATAGTTTTGCATTTTCCAGAATGTCATATTTTAGAATCATATATATAGGTAGATAGCCTTTCAGATCAGCTTCTTTCACTTAGTGATATTCATTTAAGATTCCTCCATGTCTTTTCATAGCTTGATAGCTCATTTCTTTTTAGTGCTGAATAGAATTCCATTTTCTAAATGCACCACAGTTTATTTATCCATTCACCTATTGAAGGACATCTCTGTTGCTTCAAAGTTTAGACACTTATGAATAAACCTGGTATAAACTTTATTTTTCTGTAAGTGGCAATTCTTTCACCTTTCAAGATATGAACATTTCAATATAGATTATGTATGCTTCATTGCCATTTAGAAATTTCTTTTAAATTTTTCATATATTTTACAAACATTGATTGAGAGTTAATAAGAGTAGTGAAAATAAACAATTCTAAATGTATTACTGAAAGATCATTAAAATAATTTTGTTGGAATTCCTATTAAAACATGAATACTCCCTCTTTACACTCAATGTTTTACTTATATTTTCATAGATAAATATATGTTTTATCATATTTAAGTTACCAATTTTCCCATTCTATCATGATCGGTTACTCAAAACTTAGTTTTAAGAGATCATATGCTGCCTTAAAAATTAATTTAATTCATTCACAAATGTTAGATATTTAGTTACAATCTGTTATATTCCTTGTAGCTTTCTCTAAGTTAACTTCATGAAAAAAATTAGAAGCCATTTTCAAACTAAAATAGTTTTAAAATAATACCATATATATACCTAGACAATAATTTAATTCTAACATAAAAAAAATGTGTCGGGCTTTCATTGAGTATGGCTTGATGGAAGTTGAGTTCATAGTTCCCACAAAGTAGGAACTAGAGTATATAATTTCACCAGTACAGCAAGTATTAAATAAGATCATAAAACCAAATAAATTGGTCTCATAAAGTATTAAGGAGTGATGTGACATGTGAAGCAAAAAGATAATGTAATGATTACAATTGTTTTGAATGAAGAAAGAAAATAAAATGGTAGAAGAAACACTAGTATTTTTTAATGAACCAGTTGCAGACAATTGACTAACACATGCCAGGTCAACATAAAGCTCATTTTTTATTTTCATGAGGAACAGATGGTATGGATGAAAATGGAAACTGGTTTCATAGTAGGAAAAATGATTTAGTTTGGCAAGTTCATTTCAGAAAATATACTTCAGAGCTAAATTTGTGTAGCCATTTTGAGTAATGTCCCCCCACCGATATGGCTGGTTAAGGGGTGACCATGGCTATGCATGTGGTCTGTAGAAGAGCATAGCATCTAGATGCCTTTCTTTGAGAAGATGCTCTCCCCAACCAGCTGGGTTTGTGGGAAAAGTTTCTGAGAATTTTCTTTTAATTTAATTTAGTGGAAGCATAATGAACAAACAGACAAACAAACAAAAAAATCATGCGATAAATTAGAGATACTTTGCATTGCTTAATGCCTGTAGCATAGTTTATGAAGAACAATTACAGATAAATAAAAGAAGAAGTCAGAGCCAGTGTTTTTTTGAACAAAGATTTCTTTTGAGAAATATTAACAAATAATTTGTTTAAAAAGTAACCAAATAAAATTTTACCTAGGAGGTTGTATTTTTGACTAGGAAAGAAAATTATTTCATTTCGGGTAGAAATGAGACCGAAGGACAGAAGGCTCAAGTCGAGTTTTCATCTTTCCTTCCAGTTAAAGGTCTAATTTAGAAAAAGTAAAGGAAGCGAACAGCTGGCTGTGTCTGTTATGCCAAATAACAGGTTTTGCAAACTGGGGCTACAACAGGAAGTTCCGTGGCATAAAGACAAGCTCACGTGTTTGGCTTGGCAACTTCCATTCTAACCAAGAGACCTTTAACGTGAGCATGAGGGTGAGAAAGAACACACCCCAGAAGAATTATAAAACTGGGTGTAAATGAAGACAACAGATGTGGCACCAGAAGATTGGTAAAAGCAAAATAAAATGCTCCTTAGTAATTTACAAGGCAAATAATTATGCAACAAAATGCGTCTTTAGATATAAATAATGACAGAGAGATTATGAGTAATCAATAATTTTAGCATGAAATTTTAACACTGGACATAAATATCACATGAAAATACCAAAATTGTATAGTGTGGAAAATAGGACTTTATAGACTTTTAATAAAATGAATCTGATTCAAAGAATCATCTCTAATAATAAAAAAGAAAACATAATTGTCTGTTTATATATTAAGAAAGCACATACATATATTATATTAAGAAAGCATCTGCCTAGATGGAAAAATAATTCACTTAAGAATAGATATATGGATGATGAAAAGAATTAGGGGGGAAATGAAACAAACTGGTAAGAACTTTATAACTCTACCAACAAGACATGAAGTGCGGAGGGAGGTATGACTTAATAATATATTGGTTTGAATTCATATGCAATGAAAGTAACTGAGAGACACTGCTGTTCTGAAACAAAATCTCATGAAAAAGTAAGAAGTAGTTATTAATTCAGACATACACAAAATCTGGGAAGAATGGGAAAATATGCTCTTGAATTTAATAAAGGAAGGAAATATTTAGCATAGTCAATTTAACAATGACATTAGCAGATAGTATTTCAAAAAAATGCAGAAAGTAAATTATACTGCCTTTTAATGAGAAAACAGTAAATGTATTTACGTGAAAAGTTTGATAACCATATTATTAAGTTAAACTTTATGAAATTTTTATTTTCATATGTCAAAATAAGGCAAATATCAACAATTTCAAATGCTTCAACAAAATACTTATGGTATGCAAATTAATGAGATAAATAGATCTAAATTTGAAATGGCTCAAATACAAATAAAAGTGTTCAAAAAGAAGTTCTCAAAACAGAGTTGAACTTGCCTGTTCCTGGTCTCCAGGAGGCTATCCATGTGTTTCTTCAAGACACAGAAACACAGCTACTTCACTGTGAGATGCATCCTGTGCTTAACAGGAAAAGAAAGCATGAAGGACCATACCGGCTTCTCATAAATTTTGGCCCAGAAGTAGTACATACAATTCATTGGAGAAAACTAAAAACCCTTTTTGTGTGCTCAAGAAGAAGAATAAATACATTTTTGACAATAACTATCAATTTCAGAAATGCATGTGCACACATGCACACGCGCGCGTGTGCGCGCGCGTATACACACACACACACACACACACACACACACACTACATTGTTAAAATTATTCTTGGAATGAGTACAGCAGCTTAGCTAATGAGACTCAAGGATCAGACAGCCTGGGTCCAAATTCTAATACTTCCTACCTGTAGCAGAGATAGTGGAGCTCACTTAACATTTCAGCAATTTCTCCATATTTCACAGATGTTGTAAAGTTATAGATGGTCTCGTTCTGGCCCATAGATGCAGGCAGAAGAGCCATCATGAAAATCTTCAGCATGCTTCTCTAATACTGTGTAGGCTGAAGGAGCTATGTGTTACAAAAGCTGCAGCTTCAAGATGGTGGAGCTCCTCTCAGCCAGGATCCCTGAGTGACCATGTGGAATAGAGCCACATCACACACCCGGGCCATAAAGGACATGTGTCTTAAAAGATAGATACAATTTTTGAGTGTTAATTTATTTATAATCAAAGGGTTATGTGGTATCACAGTAAAACCTAGTATATATATATGCCGTCATATAGCCATCTATAATAATAATAATAATAATAATAATAATAATATCAAATCACAGAGGTGTTATGAAGATAAAATTATTGAATACATATAAGACACAGAGGGCATTGCCTGCTTGGAACTAAGTAGGCACTTAATAAATTGTTAATTATTAATAGGCTATTAGAAGTGGAAAAATGTTGATAAGGTATCATTAAATCACATTTTTCATTATCATACATATTAAAAAGATTCTTGCAATGTTTAAACCACTTTATTCTGTTACAATTGACATACAAAAAGCTGTACATATGTAATATATGCAACTTGATAAGTTCACAGGTAAGTATAAAACCATAAAACCATCACCACAATCTATGTCATGAACATATCTATCTCCTCCAAAAGTTTTCTCTTTTTTTATTATTATTGTCATTGTTTATAAGAACACCTATCATAAGAGTCTACCTTCTTAACAAAATTTTTGGTAAATAATACAGTATTGTTAACTATAGGTTTTATGTCATACAACAGATCTCTAAGATTTATTCTACTTGTAAAACTGGAACTTTGTACTGTTTGACTGATACCTCACCATTTTCCCCTTGCCCTAGACCCCGGCAACCACCATTCTACTAACTGCTTCAATAATTTGACTATTTCAGATTCCTTGTATAAATGATATCATGTAGTATGTGTGCTTCTATGACTGGCCTATTTCATTTAGTATAATCTCCTCCAGATTTATCCATGGTATTGCAAATATAAGGATTTCTTTCTATTTCAAGACTGAATGATATTCCATTATATTATATACCACAATTTATTTATCCGTTTATGCTGTGTTTAGGCTGAAGACCATAGGTAAACTGGTGTCGTGGCTAGGCCTGGGATACGGTTATTCAGTAGGTTGGTTCCTTTGCCAGGGGCCTCAGGAGGGTGGGTAGGCCTGCTGCTGGAGGCCACAGGGGAGTGTTATCACAATTTAAAAAGCTTTAAATGATTCAAAATTTTACCATAACTTTATGAGGACGTCACTTCTGTTTACCAACAAAAACACAGATACACAAAATACTTAGGTAAGTTGAAAAAAATCAATCAAACTCAGTAGTTGTAGAAATAGGAGTTAAACTTAAGTATATCACACTTAATTGTCCAATTTGTAAAACAACTTGAAAGTTAAATGTCTCTGCTTTATATATAACATACAAAACAATAATTTATTTTATTAAAACAACGTTATAAAATTTATAAAACTTTTTGATTATTAGATGTAAATAAACCTGCATAATAAACTTATTTCTTAACATAAACTGTACAAAAAACAAACTGCTATATGCATAAGCAAGGCAGAAATTGTGTGAAGTAAAGTTAAAAGAATGGTAAAAGACACAGAGAAACAAAATTGAAAATGCAAAGTAAAAGCTTCTAAAGAATATCAATAATTGTGTTTTGTTTTGTTTTAGGATTGTTCATTTATTTTAATCTATAATCAAAGAAAAATGTGATAGAAAAATACCAGTGTTGAGACCCAAGGCACAATGATGAAAAATTAAACACTCAGAAAAGTAACTTTTTGTTTTGCTTTTTTCTGAACTTTAGAGGACAATTAGTTGCAAATAAAAAACTGGAGAATAAAAATATAATAAAACACCTAATGACCAGTAATGGCTTTTTAAGTTCCCACATAATTTTAGTAGGTTTAAACATAAATCTTAATGATTACTTAAATGCATAATTTGTTTTTACAAACTAGGAATTAAAAAATGAAAGAAAACCCAATTGCTTTCTTATTAAAATCAGGGATAGGGTGGGAAGACAGATTCTAAAAATACAAGATAATAAACTTGATGTCAACTTTTTTCCAAATTCTGGAATAGAATATTAAATTTCACGATGACTTAAATAAGGAGACAGTGATCACAGTAAGAAACATAGCTTACAAAAGTAGCAGCAATAAACATCTAAATTTGCATCCTTTTCTGAAGGATTATATCTGGAAAATGGCAAAAACACAAGGTAACATGATGACAGCATAGAATATGACAGTATATCATATTAGTTTTGTAAAGTGGGTTTTATCATGATTCGTATTTTCACAGTTGCTTGAATCAGTCAATTGTAGACTGAGTTGCAAACATAAAAGACTCTTGACCTAGAAGCAGAAGAAATAAATTTAAATATTTTTCTCTAGTCTCTCTGATTTTATATATCAATTTCATAAATAAATTACAATGGAAGGAAAAATAACTCAGTAACTTATCTGTAAAACACAAGCAAATGACCTCTTTCATTTCCCTGCTCTCAGGGAAATTGCGTTGGTGACATAAATTTCCCCTGAAAATCTATTAATCTATGATTCTATGATTATGGATTTGTTGTTTGATTCTAGGAAAATTTTTAAATTCACTAGCTGGTCATGAAGCATATGAAGTTATTTCAAGTAAAATATTTTTGCTATACAATTCTCAATATTGCAACTTAGATGATTCAAACCACTTGAAACAGATGATTAGATATTATATGTTATATGTCATATTACATCTGAGACTTTTTCTTTCAGTTTTTCTCAAAAATATGTCCAATGGCTCTAAATATTTTAGAAAGCTTATGGAAAAGAAACTTGTATAAGTTCTTATCCCCCAAATGAATGTCAAATATAAATTTGATATTGTAGCAGATGTATTAATAAATAAAAATATAATAAAATTTCATGGTTCACTTGAGAAAAATGATTTTCATCTTTTAAGTGTAATATTGACAATTACTACACATAAAGGCTAATATAGATTGTGTTAGCTAGCTTATTCACACACATTTCCAATTTTTAGCTAAATACAAACTCGGTTTATATATTTAGTCCTTTTACACATTTTTATTGAACATCTCATTATTTGTGATGGGCTCATTGGTGCTGTGGATACAATGAAAGAAGAAAATACAATAGGCCATATTTTAATAAAGATTATGTTCTAGTGGACTAGATATACATTAATTAAAGAACCACCTAATAAACATAAAAATAAAACTCAGGAAATTTCCAAGAGGAGAGGCATTAAGTATTTATTAGAGGAAGTTGTTTTAGTAAGAGAGGTCAGGAAAATCATCTCTAAGTAAATGGCGATTGATCTGAAACCTGCAGGTATTAATTAGAGAGAGGATAGAGGTGGAGTGGAGTTCTGAAAACTATTTCAAGAAGAGGAAACCTCTTGGACAAATTACCTGATGGAGTTTATAGAGATTTAAAAACTGAAGGAAGGTACTGTGGTTGGATTACAGAAAATAAACAATAATGTGATACAAAGTAAGACTTGCAAGAATTATATCAATCATTTCCTATTTAAGAAATCATTTCTGAACTTTCTGGGTATGAAATTCAGCAAGGAAAACTCCAATATATGAAATTCTATGGGCAACATATGCATACTAACTCTTTTAAAAATAAGTATGTACTTATTATTTCAACTCTAGAACCTTTATTTTAAATGCAGATAACTGATAACTGATGATCTTTGAAAAATTTAGGGTATAGTCAAAATTAACACCTCTTTTCTTAAAAATTTCATCTTATTCAATTATCCCCTTTGCCCCATGGCCCTCCCCTCTCAAACTTGAAATTAACTGTCTCGTCTTTACATCAGTGCTAAACTGCATAAACACCACACTTTCACTCTCTCCATTATTTATTTATTTATTTATTTATTTATTTATTTATTTATTTATCAAATCCCATTCACAGATCAACGTGCTTCAATCTGGATTTTTTTCTCCATCACTCCACTAATCCTCTTCTTGATAAGGTCTGCGATGACTTCCTTGCAGTTAAATCTGAGAAATATATTTTAGTCCATTTGAACCATTCACCTCTTTTGTCCTTTAAAATATCTCACATGGCTTCCTCAACCGATGCTATCCTTGTTTACCTCTTATCCACTTTTCTTCTTCCATGTCCATTTCATTGTCCTCTCTCCTCATCTTTGTTACACTTTAGTGTAGAAAGCCCACAGGTTTCTGTCAAAGTCCCACCTTTCCCTCACTCTGTATTCTCGGGAAGTGATTTCATCCACCTCCATGATTTCCATATCATGTTTTCTACTCTCAACAATTATAGTCCAATGACAAAAACCTGGTTCAAACCATGGATATTATTTGCCTGGCATGATGGTTAATTTTATGTATTAATTTGACTGGACCATGAAATGCCCAGACACTTAGGTAGATGTTGTTATGGTGTGTCTGTAAGTTTGTTTCTGGATAAAATTAACATTTGGATCAGTATATAGGGTAAAGTATATATTGTTCTTCGGAATGTGGGTTGGCCTCATCCAATCAACCAAAGACTCGGATAGAGCAAATGGCAGAGTAAGAGGAAACTCTTCCTGCCTAATTGCTTGAGCTTAGATGTTGGTCTTTCTCAGCCTTTGGATTAAGTCTGAAATATCTGCTCTTTTTGAATATTGAGCCTGGTGGCTTTCAGACTTACACTATCAGCTTTCCTGGTTCTCAGGCCTTCAGACTTGGGTTGGAACTATACATTGACCCTCCTGGGCTCCCAGCTTGCCATCTGCAGGTCTTGGGTCATCTCAGCCTTCATAATTGTGTGAGCCAATTTCTTATATTAAATTTCTCTCTCTCTCACCTAAGAAATTATTTTTAATGAGAATTTAATTATATACATATAACATTTTAATATTATACCTTAACCTTGATATAGAGCTCAAAAAATACATAATCCATCCATTAGTATGTACTGCATTCAAGCATCAGGTAGTCATATTGGTTGCTTAGTTTTTTTTTTTGCCTAGTTAAATTTTTTTGAAACATTTTTTGTTTATGAAAGTGAGTTAAATGAGACTTTAAAAATGGTTCATTATTCCTACACTGCAAAATTACTTGCTTGATGTTATCAATAAGTATATCCTACCTACCATAGTAGAATAACAGATATATTTTTTAATATCTGCCCATCAAACACCAGCATAATAAAAATAAAAGAGTAGGTGTGTTTTTGCTAAGAAACTAGGACATTTGATTTTTACCTAAATGATCTTAGAAAAAACTTAGAAATACTTTTCTTTTCTGTACTTTTTCCTCACCTATGAAACATTATTATTTGGACTAAATGATCTAAAAGATTTCTACCAATTCAAGTTTTCTGACTGCAGATTTAAATTATAGATATATAAGGCTTCACTTGTAACAAGCAAAATTAAGACATTGGGCAGGGGAAGAAATTTCAGAAAAACAAAATGCAACCTGAGAAATATTTATACAATGCAATTGCAATCAGAACTTACTTGATTTTAAAATGAAATTACAAAGGATAACTGTATATATGTGAATATCAGCGTATTTTTAGAATGAATTGTTTTCTCTACAATTTTCTAACTCATAATTCTCAAATGTGTTGGGCCTTCAAACATTAGAATTAGAAAACTTGTACCATTTGCTCTATCCTAGATAGGCACAGTCAAAAATTGTAATTTCCTGTATACGTTTTTCTCAAAATAAATGCAAATAGAATTAATGTTTCAAATAATATAATCAATTTCACTCTACTGAAGCATAGCCTTTTATAACAATATGGCATAAAATTATAGAGATCACAGACAGATATATGTAGTAGCTGTCAACATTTTAAAATTTTATTAAGTTCATGGAATTCAATTAATAAACTACTCGTTTGGATGTAGATTGAAAGTCTAAGATGCAAACTTTGTTCTTCATTTGCATTTTTTTCTCTTCATAAAAAAAATAATGTAAAGGAAATTCCATTTCCAATATTAAACCATATTTTAGTTAGACTATCCAGTGACTTTCCTTCATATATAGTTACAGAGTTCGAAGTCTCTGCTGGTAGGCCAAATAATTCTGCTTCGTTTTCACACTAAGATTTGTTGATCTTCAGTTAAGAAGGAAATACTGAGCACAACACTTTTGAAGCTTGATGACTTCTCTTTTATGTATGTATGTATGTATTTTGTGGTGGCATTGGTTAACAAAATTCAGCAAGTTTCAGCCATACATTTTAACAGTAAGGCATACATATATTTACATTGTGTGTTCACCTCCCATAGTTAGATCTTCTGTCACCACATATTTGACCTCTTTTACCCAATCTACCTCCCCACTTTTCTCTCCCCTCTACCCTCTGGTAGCCACTAGTCTATTGTCCATGTCCATGAGTCTCTGTTTGTCTGTCCTGTTTGTTTGTTCCTTTTAGGTTTATATCCTACATATCAATGATATCATGTGATTTTCAACTTTTTCTGTCTGGCTTATTTCATTTAGCATGATTATCTCGAAGAATGACTTCTCTTTTAGGAATAATTTATGCATTAGAAAGAAGTATCTCATTTGTCATCAGGCATAGCACCATCTACATTTTTTAATGATACTAGAACAAAAGCACACAAGTAAAAAGGGATTTTTAAGTGAAATTCAAGTATATTGTATACACATTGAGAAAGTTACATTGAGTCTAAGAGTTTAGATATATAACCAGAAGATGTTTTGAGATCACAGAGATCATACAACCAATCATTTGCTTTATTTCCTTCTTTCAGGAAGTTTATCTTTATTAAGGAAAATAAAAGTCAAATCAGAGTTAATATAAATGGAAAGCATGCTTAAATAATACTTCATGTTCATCCATTCATTCAGTTAACACATATTTATTGAGTACCTACTCCTGTTATATATTTAACATTGGATTGAAAGAAGGAAAACTAATTCAAAATATTTCTATGAAATGTAATCACAATTATATGGCTGCTGGATTTTTAAAATTAAACTTGTCAATATGGACACACTGAATAAATAACTACACCTGAATCAATTCCATCTGTAAGTGATTCAGAAACTAATTGATAGACTATTGCACACCAGTTTAACTGAGACAATATCCACATCAAAACTGGTAGGAAAAGTTGATACATAACCTTGACATAAACCCCTCTCTCAGACGGTGCCAAGCACCAGGAGAGAACACTCAACTTCCAGCTTTCCCCCTGAGAAAGGAAGGTTTTGGACCACATACCCAGTACCTTAACTTTTTTAACTGTACCCAGAGGACTGACTTATATCTCCCTGTTCTCTGAAGGCTAACAGCCTAGGATTCACTAGTCCCCTGGGACCATAAAGAACAAAGAGGTGGTTTTCAATGGGTTCACTAGCACTTCCTGTGTCTCCTCACCCTGGTCAGTTCAGAGGGAGAAGGCTATATAGTCCAGTTCTCAGCTATTTCCTGAAAAGAATTTTAAGCTATACATGCAATGTTCTGACTCTCTAGTTGTTGCCCAAGTCTGGCATATAAGTAACCTGTCTTTGGAAGTCTCATGCAATCACTGGGAGTTTAAATGGACATGTGAGCACCAACTATGTCTTCTTCCCCCAGTTCACTGTAGCAATAAAACTTAAGACCCCACATCTAGCATTCTGACTTTTCCAGCTGTTGCCTGAGGGTCTGGCTTCTAACATTTCTGTCTCTGGGAGCTCAGGGGCCTGGTGGTCACTAGTCTCCAGGGCTCTGCAGCAAACAAAGCAATGATTCTGAATAGCCCTGTGGGCTGTTCCCTTGACTCCTCCCCCATGTGCCACTTGTTACAGCAATAAAGCCCAGCTCTCAGCTTCTTCCTGAAGGGCCTAAACTGCATATCTAATGCTTCAACTTTTCTGGCTGGTTCCTAAGAGACTGGCCTCCAGTTCACCCATCACTGGGAGCTGATGGGCAGACAATCTCTAGTTTCTGAGGTGTTTGAACAGGCAAGTGACAAAATCTCAAGGCTCCTCTCCCTGGTTCACTCCAGCAATAAAACCAAGACTCCATCTTTCTCCTAGATAGGATTGTTTTACGCATGTAGCACCCCCAAGTTTTCTGGCTGTTATCCAAAGGACTGGCTTCTACCATACCCGTCTCTAAGGGTTGATGGGGTCCAGCATTTACTAGGCTCCTGGGAGTGACAGAGAGCAAGGCAACAGTTTGAACAATCATGTGGTCTTAACAAGTATGCAATTATTTGCCACAATTCCTCTCCTCAGCTCAGTGCAGAGTAGGTAATAAACACTTCTCTGCTTCTCCCTGAAGAGAAAGGGAATTGGACTGTATGTTAAGGAACGGGCTGCTATTGAGACATGAGCTGATATCGCACCTGTCTCAAGGAGTGATGGAACTTGGCATACTCCAGTCTCCAGGGAGCTACTAACAACAAAGACAGTGGTTTGGATGAACACAAAGGTTTGAGGTGCACCGAGAATCTCTGGCCAATCTGACTGGTGGGAAAAGTGGCTGTTTTATCTACTGTGCATAAACCAACACAATGGAAATACAAAAACAAAAACAAAAAAAAATCCTAAAATTCATATGTAACCACAAAAGACCAAAAGTAGGCAAGCAATCTTGAGAAATAAAAAGAAATCTATAGGAATAGCACTTTTTAATTATAAAGATACAGTAATAAGAACAACATGGTACTGACATAAAACAAATAGAACAGTGAAACAGAATTGAGAGGCTAAGAAGTATTGGTGAAGATGTGAAGAAAAGGGAACCTTTGTACACTGTTGGTTGTAATGTAAATTAACACAACTATTATGGAAAACAGTATAGAGGTTTCTCAAAAAATTAAAAATAGAACTACCATATGATCCAACAATCTCACATGCAGGTATATATCTGATGGAAATGAAATCAGTGTATTGAAGAGATATCTGCACTGCCATGTTTATTGCAATACTAGTCACAATAGCCTAAGTATAGAAATAATCTTAATGCCTGGTGTTGGATGGATGCCAGTATTATTCAGCCATTAAAAAGAAAGCTATCCTTCCATTTGCAACACCATGGGTGAAGCTGGAGTTCATTATACTTAGTGAAATAATTCAGACACAGAAATGCAAATAATACATAATCTCAATTATATGTAGAATCTAAAATAGTCAATCTCATAGAAGCAGAGAACAGAACAGTGGTTGACAGGGGTGAGCAGAGAGGAAAATGGCCAGATGTCGGTCAAAGGGTACAAAGACTCAATTATGCGAATAAATGTGTTCTGGAGATCTAATGCACAGTATGGTGGCTGCAGTTAACAATATTGCATTATATACTCAAAATTTACTAAGAGGATAGAGCCTTAGTTTTCTCGTTACAAAAAAAAAAGTAAAATATGATAACTATCTGAGATAATGAGTATGTTAAGTCACTTGATTATGTTAATTCACTTGATCGTAGTGACCATTTAAAATCTATACATATATCAAAACATCAAGTTGTATATCTTAAAACATATACAATTCCTATGTATCAATTCTACATCAATAAAGCTGGAAAATTACCAATATTACTATTTTTAGTGAGATTAAACTATAATGCCCTCCAATATGTTGCTCATTATTAGAGTCCAATCACAAGTGAAGTAAGTTATTATTTTCATTGTTCATTAAATATTTTTGCTCTAGATAGAATTTCCTTTACGTAATGGATATGTCTTTACATTATTGCCTGATTAATATATTTTCATTGGTAGATTGCTAAAAAGAAAGTTAAATAACCATCATTGCTTTAACATCACAGCAATTTTATCTCCACCTTCTATTTTTAATTTATGTTTCTGCTCTAATCTTTACCAAATAATATTCTAAAATGGATTATGATGCTATATTTTTCACAGAAACTGGCTCAGCTAAAAATACCCATGATAGACTAAGCTTTGCAGAGAAATCGGGTCAATTTACTGTCAGTACACTGAAGACCACCATAGCTTTCTGCAAAAGCTGGGAACTAAGAAGCATCTAGGTAACAATTAGAGGTTTTTTGTTTTTTTTCTATTGAATCTATTAAGGTTAAGGTGATGAAACTTATTTTAAATCTATTACTATGCCGAATATTTCTTCTCTATACAAATTGTTTAGCTATGACAATAATGAAAAAGATGGGTGCTTCCTATATGGACCAAAAAATAATAGCATAATTTCATACTTTAAACAGCATAACTTGTGAGTATATTTAACTATGCTGATTGGTGTTTTGAGTCATATTTTATTCACCATGATGTCAAAGTGCTTTAACATTCAGTAAATTTTTATACAAACATATTTAAAATTGCTTTACACTTCAGTGAAACTCACTCAGCTTTAGCCTAAATATAGGAACTTAACAGTCTACCACACTCATGTCAAAGCTAGTTAAGGGGAATAGTAGAAAAGATAATCCATTCAGTCAAAATCTCCAGAGAAATATAACATTCATGGAACACTGTGTACCTTCCGTCACATTGCTATTATTATTTTATTTACTTTTTACTGAAATTTTTTTATAACCCATCCTAGAAAATAATAACACATTTTAAATGACTTGACCCTTATGTGTATTTTTATAACATTTAGGACTAGGCTACCGAGGTATTCCAGCTTTACTGACTAGCCCTGTAGTATAAAACTTTTATGTCTTTTTTTTTTTATTTAAAATTCTTACCATTATATAAATGAACTTATTATGCTATGGCTTAATAGAAATGATATTTCAAGATATATATAATCTAGTGGTTGTATAATGAATGCTAGAGCCATTTGAAGGTCATTTCAACTAAAATAACCTCTGGTTAAAAAAGAAAATCACCGAAGGCTAAGGAATGAAGCTTTCACTCTCTTCTATAGCTGGAAAGTACTCTCTGTGGAGGATATTACTTCTTATATTCTTAACACTATGATTCTGGCCCTCTGGACTCTCTAACTTAACACCCATGAATCTCATTTAATTATCTAAGTCAATTGTCATTCTTTTTTTAAAAAAAATAAATGTGACTTCAAAGTCTAAAGTACAAGAACCTGGGTTCCCATCTCAGTCCCCACTTCCTAATAGTGCAGGGTTGGTAATTTATTTTACCTTCCTCTGCCTTATTTTTCCTCACATGATAAATGTGAATAACAACTTCTTGAGTTCACAGAAAGATTTAAGGTTAAATAAGACACAGCCTAACATTCTTATTGTCTGACCCAGGCTGAACAGCCAGCCAAAGGATGGTAGCTGCTTTGATTACTGTTTCTTTTCAAAATTAAGTTATGCATTTCTACCTACCTTTAAGATATCTTCATCTAGGTGTATCACCAGTAACGTATACTTAAGAAAGTCCACATTAAATACAAAATAAAACAAAATATTTCTCTTGTCACAGACTATATCTAATGTCACAACTAGAGTTTCATTCACCCAGTTTTCAAGCATGAACTTATCTTATTTAATCTTCTCTGTTACTACATATGCAATATTATATCCTCGGAATTTTCCTTCCCCAGAATCTCTTTCAAAGGTTCTTCTCAAATACAAGTTGTCTTCATATGTCTTACCTATACTACTGCCTCTGAGACTCACAGTCTCCTAACTGTTCATCCTGTCTCTAGATCTTTCTACTCCCTAAGATCTAAGTCTTTGCAGTTAGATTGATCTTCCTGAAGCATACTTCCTGTCACATTCTGTGTCTAGTCAGAAAATTTTAGTGGAACTCCAAAACAAAATAAAGTCCAAGTTTTCTATTCTATCATTCAATAGCAACCAACTTCAGATACTACTAGTACTATGTATGTCTTCTTTATTCTCGTTCTTATGAATTGTTACTATTTCCAACCAATGCTCTATCTTTTCAAAGCTTATGACATTTCTTACGATTTTCCATAAGTTTCCTTTTGGTCATATTGGATTAAGAGCCCACTGTACTCAGTATGACCCCATCTTAACTTTACTACTTTTATCTGTAATGACCCTATTTCTAAACCAGGTCACATTCCGAAGTACCTAGAGTTAGAATGTTAATAAACTTTTTAGGAGACACAACCCATAACAAAAAAGGAAGCGAAAAAATCATGAATGCTTGATGCTGGAGCCAGACTACTTGCATTGGTTCCTCTCTTCCTGAGTTGGTCCCTCACTACCTGGGTTGATTGCTCATTCCCACTATTTCCATCTCTCCGTGGTGCTGAGCAGCTTTATAACCTCCCTGTACTGCCATTTTCTCATTTGTAATTTACAAATAATGATAGTTCCCACCTCTGGGCATTTTTGTGACGATTAAGGATATTAACATTAATAAACTATTGAAAACAGTGTCTTGCACACAGTAATCAATGTGTGTATTGTTTTTAGTTATTTCAGGAAGCCAGGAGGTAGTAGCCTCAGTGCCCAGTGAGGGGCATTGAGGATTGAACTTCTCTTATCAATCTGCTTAACTACAGACTCCATTTGATGTTTTCCTACTTCTCTGATTTATTTTCTTGATCTTTTCTGGTTTTCACCTTTTGCTATAGGAACGTTAATGGAGCATCTTTATGAAAGGTATGTATAAGATACCAAGTATTATCTGCCTGAGGCAAATAAAATCACAAAGGAGGAAATGATTGACTGCTTTACTACTAAAGGATGGAGTGCCCCAAGAAGGAACACTGATGCCTCAGCTATTCTTTTTTTATAGTCCTCACCTTCAGAATAACTTTCAGTCCCACGTCTTTATACACCATCTGCATTGCAATGAACTCTATTAAAAAAAAAAAAAACTTCAAACTGGAACATACAATTAAGTATCTACATGGCATCTACACAAAATTTTCCAATCGCTTATTAAAACTGTTAAAATTTCAGAGTCAAACTTATATTAAGTGAAAATAAATATTTATTTTTAGAATCAATTTTACAATAAAATAATTAGAGGAGACCTTATTTTAATATTTTGTATATTTTCTTGTTGTCTGCCTCCCATAAAAATTTTAACTACTGTGTTCTCTAATACCTGATTTTTGGGATATTTGATTTGAAATCTGTAATTATATACTTTTTTCTTGTATAATTTATATTTTTGCCAATTCTTGCATACATATAAAACATAAAAAGAATGAGAGTATTCTTAGCATAAATAGAATAATAATTCACAATGAAGATCCTCCATAGATAAGGCAAGCCTAGTTTTAATAAAAATGAGAATCTATTTGAAAGCTAAATTCCTTAATTGTTCAATAAAGCATTCCCATCACATTTTTACTCTTATACTAAAGGGGATTTCTAAGGGGAAAAGCCATATGAAATGGTAATTTAAAATTAATTAGCAGTACATAAGGTATTATATGATTCTCCACAACCAGGTACAAAAAGCTAATGTGTCCACATAAAGAGCTTAAGTAAATCCAAGTAGTTCATAACTTGAAAACATCTCTAAAAATTACCTATAATATGCCCGTTTCTATTGTAAAGTAAATGTTAGTTCTTACAATGAATTTAGATTCCTATGTTTTACTTTATAATTGACATGATAAAAGAATATTTTCAATTTACATACAAAGCTGATTTTTATGACTGTCTTTACTATGTTGCATTAGCATATTCAATATTGCTTTCGATAAATATATTTTGACATACATTGCCATGGAATATATATATATATATATATAAACATCTTTATTGATGCAAAGAGTGTCTGGCAAAAGTTCTATACATATGTTTATTAAATATTAAATTTAATAAATGCATTTCTATACATATTATTAATGTAAAAGAATATGTACTAGTTTGTGGGCACTGGTTCAAAAGAGGTAAAAGCTGAAATGGGACCTCAGATACTATTTGTTGAAAAATATTAAAGGCTATTTATTCTGTAGAGAGCTTTAAACAGTTCTGAAGGTGTATGAATTTGAAACAGACTCCATACTCTTAGAATATATACTCTAGAAAAGAAAATTAGACTTATACGTATGTCATTATTTAACATAATATTAAATATAAGGTTAATTGGGAAAAGAACAAAAGTTATTATTTGCTTTTAGAAGAATATTGCTTCCAGCTGGGTAAATCAGGAAACATTTTGACCAGGAGCTTTTATAAACATAAAATGGATGAGTAGAGTAATTCAAGTAGTGAATAGTGAACTGTTTAATTGGTTTGTAGTTTAAAGCAAAATAAAACAGAGAGATTATGTGGCGAAAAATATGATTAGTCAAGATTGGAAAAGTCAGCTTGGGGACATAATTCTGGGTTTCACATAAAAATTCTTGTAGATTTCATTTGGTATGTATTGAAGACTCTAAAAATTTTTATCCAAATGTAACATGATTGGGATGACTCTAGGAAAATAATCTGACTCCACTGTGCCATGTAAATTAGAACAGAAGGTTGAAAAGTCTATTGAAGTTTAATGTAATGGTTTAAGGAAGTGGCAATGAGTTTAAGAACAGTTGAGATGAAGCATTGGCTATAATGTTGATGAAAAAGAGAAAAGTGCAGTGAGTATAAGGTGTTACTAAAAAAAATAAGAAATAAAGACAAAAAAGAATGCTTGGGAGAGTGATGACTTCATTCCAGACATGTTCTGTCAATATGCTACAAAAACACCCAGATCAAAGCTGCTTAGCAGTTATTTGGAAATGCTGAATAACAATCAGTCTGAAGATGTAAAATATACACCTTTTGTTTCAATTTTTGAAACAAGTATTGTTTCAAAACAATTTTTGGAAAGTGAGCATTTTGACTATATACATCGGAATTCACTTAAGTGCTTACTAAAATTCAGATTCCAAAGCGATTCCTTAAACTATGAATCAAATATGTATTTAAATTCACTAACCTTATAACTTTATTGTATTTCTTCATACTGTGAACTATGACTGAATTATAAATATTAATTTGGGACTTAAATGCAATTCAGACAAATCTTAAATTATAATAACCAGTAAATTATGGGAATAAAGACATATTTTTTAACACGATTGGTTGACCTTGATGCTTCAAGAAGAGACTTCACTTTTAAGTTATAAGTTACAGTAATCTATAGCGACTATAATAACACTTAAATTAATTTTAAATCACAGCGCAATATTGTTGATTCATAAATACAGAAATAGCATTTTTATCTTAAATTATGTATAGTCAGTGCTATAAATGGCCACGTTTTATTTCAAAGCAAAAATTATACAGATAATTAGTTTTTATTATTGTGTTTCACTACTCAGATTTTGGCATACATTTCATTTATATTTTTATGAACTTCTGTTTTGATTAAATTAGAATCCCATTAAAGTCATAGTAAATTAATTTTCTATTCCTATTATCTACTATGTGGCGTTAAATTATGTAGAACTATCAAAATAATTGTAAAAAAATTTAGCATGTTTAACAAAATATTTGTCAACAGAAAACCTCCTTTTTATTAAGTTGAGAAACACTTTTCATTAAATATTTCAGTCAAAAATCTCACAATATTAATTTTTTGGTGTCATTCCGCAACTATTTCTACATGGCTTTAAGTGATGAATGTAAAGAAAGAGGAAATTTGGGGAAATTTAATTACTTGTATTTGGGATGTAACATTTCTGTTTTTACATGCCTTAGAGGGCAGATGATTTTATAAAAGGTAATTTTAAATTACCCTGTCATAATCAATATTAATCTTATTACAGATTCATGTATGCAAACATAGAAGACAAGACTAATGCTATTGCCATGATAAATTCCTTCTGTGTAGTCAGGGTTTTGATTGCATCAAGGAAGTGGCTGATTGTGGACAAGGTCACTAGAGACCCAGTAATGTTATTGGAGGATATTTATATAGCTGTGGTTCAGTAAATAGACCTCAAGGCCTGGAAACCCATTTTAATAAGAAGAGTAGAAGATCATAATGAGATTTTTGTTTTTGTTTTGTTTCTCTTTTTTTGTGTTTTGTTTTGTTTTTAGTAGTGATGAAATAAAGAGTAATTTGAATGGATTAAGAGCAACTCGTAGGGAAAAAAATTAAGAGAAAATGAGTTGTACCAGAATGAATGTAGGCAAGATCAAAAAGATGATGAAGCTGGAAAGATGTTTGCCATATGGAGATATAAACCATGATATGTCCTAAAAATGGAATGTATATACCAATCTAGATCTGCACTGAGTTGAATCATACAAATTTCAGTCTTCTTAAGAATATAACTGAATAGGGTCTAATGTTTACAGTTAGCCAAGAAAAAAAATTCTTAAGACATATTTTAAAAATAGAACATCAGCTTCCTGTTAACAGGAGTTGTTGAGTTATTGTACATCAAATTATAAAATAATCTATAAAAAATCATGTATAAGTCATTGAAATATTCTAATAATATATTTTTAAAAATTACTATTTTAACTGGAAATTTGTAAGTGTTCTCTGAATAAGTTCCACCTTTTTTTGGTTAAAATGGCTCTAGGGCTACAATACTAGATGTCAGCGCACACAGATATGCAAAATTAATAATGTCAGGCAGAGGAATATGTATTAATATGTAATACGTATTAAGGTTAATGTTAAAGCTGAAGAAGAAAATTAAGAAAAACATACGCTGGTAGTGCCTTGAAGATTGCCAAGCATTAAACCAAAGCACATACCAAGTGATAAAAAGAGAAACCCCTGCTGACTCAGGTCATCTTCCTACCAGAAGCAGAGTATTTTCACTGTTGACAGGATATAACCCTCTCTTTCAAGCAGGTGACCAATTAAATAGTAAATTTATCCTGTGAGTTAAAGGCTAGAGATTGCTGTAAATGCAATACAGACCCCAGAAATAAACCCTCACATACATGGCCAAATGATCTTCAACAAGGCTGCCAAAACCACTCAATAGGGAAAGGACACTTTCTTTAACAATTGGTCTTGGAAAAACTGGATGCCCACATACAAAAGAATGAATGTGGATTCTTATCATATACCATACAAATATTAACTCAAAATGGATTAAAGAGCTAAATTTAAGACTTATGGGTATAAATCTCTTAGAAGAAAACATAGGGAAAAATCTTCATGAGATCGATCTTGGCAATGATTTCTTGGGTATGACACCAAACGCACAGGTAACAAAGCAAAAACAAGTAAATAAGATTGCGTCAAACTTAAAAACTTTTGTGCATCAAAGTTCATAATCAACAAAGTGAAAAAGCAAGTTGTAGAATTAGAGAAATATTTATAAATTATATATCTAATGAAGAATTAATGACTAGAATATATAAAGAACTACCACAACTCAACATCAAAACAACAACAACAACAGCAACAACAAATAACCCAATTAAAAAATGGGCTAAGGACTTGAATAGACATTTCTCCAAAAATGATATAGTAATGTCTGGCCAGTGTATAAAAAGATATACACCATCACTAATCATTAGAGAAATGCAAGTCAAAACCAGAAGATATCACACCTATAAAGACGGTGACTATCAAAAAAAAAAAAAAAAAAATAGGAAGTGAGAAGTTGGTGAAGATGTGGAGACATTGGAACCCCTGTGCACTGTTGGTAGAATTATAAAATGGTGCAGCCACAACAGAAAATAGTGTAGAGTTTCCTCAAAACATTAAAAATAGAACTACCATATAATCTAAAAATCCCATTTCTGGGAATATAACCAAAATAATAGAAATCAGAATCCCTAAGGTATATCTGCTCTCTCAAGTTCCATAATAGCACAATAGCCAAAAAGTGGATGCAACCCAATTATCCACCAGTGGATGAAGAAATAAAGTAAGTGTGGTATATACGCATATGAGTTGGCTATATAATTACAATATATTATATTATTCAAAGCAGTATTAAATATGATAATGTAATATAGTAAAGGTAGTCATAGAACACAGATTAAAGATTTGTCATGTGTTTTCCATGGGATTCTTATATTATCAAGTTCAGGGTCATGGAATGTACTGATGTCTCCATTTCAAGCCCTCTCCCTGAAAGTGGGATTGTTCAGTCATCAGTCTTGACCCAAAGAATTGGCCTTACTTAGAAAAAAAGAGAGCAGAAGGTGTCCATGGGCTACAGTAGAGTTTTAGAAAGGCACATTATGAAACTTATTTCCAAGTAATAAGATACCAGAGCCTTCAGTGTGGGAGTCAGGGGGAGGGTGGGTGTTTCTGACACCTTTTCTATTTTCCTTGAAGGTTGGTGTGTGGTAACATTCTATGCCAATTCTCTCACACACAAAAGGTACAAAAAACGGTGCTTTCTTCCTATTCTTTTATGGAAATATGAAAACATACGCCAGTATGATTTTAACATAAAGAAGGATTATAAAAGAATATTTGCAAGCATTGCAGAGTCTTATTTTCATTACAGAACATAGGCTTATATTTTGATAAGAGCCCAGAAACCTTTTGTATCTTGCTTAAGACAAATAGACACTGATTTAATCTGTTTTCTATTCTGTTTTTCCCATGATAAGAGGAAAAAATGATAATTTTTATTGATGTCAAGAAATCCAAAGTCTGGTTTGGGATTTTTTTTTCTTTATGGTCTCTATTAACTATAAAGGATCACACACAATGAAAGAATAACTAACAAAAATGGCATATTGTAAAGAAAAGACAGTGAAGGGTGAAGCCTGTTAACCAGAGAAATTGAAATACTCAAGATTTTCTAAACAGGTTAATTGAAGTACCATTTACATACTATAGTAATTCATTTAGTTGTACAATTAAATAATTTAAATTTACTGACTTGTGTAACCATTGCCACAGTCTAGGTTTAGAAAATCTCATCACTCCAAAAAAAATCCTTGTGCCCATTCACAGTCATCCTTTACTCCCACAGCCAACCCTGGGCGACCACTAATTTACTCTCTTATTCTATAGGTTTGCCTTTTCTAGGAGAAAAATAAAACTATTCCAAAAATTTATACAGTTATATTTTTATAAATATTTTAGACAGATGTCAGCTGCACCTCACATCCCTTATTCTTTTGCCCAGAATTCTAAATATCTGAGTGTTCATGATAAGCAGCCCTTCCTATGTTTTCAGAAAAAAAAAAAAAATAGTTGACAAACATGCTAACTTACTGTTGCAAGAGCCCAGCTAGCCTCATTTGCCTTTACTTTTAGCACTATGCTACAAAGAATTGACATCTCTGTTTCTTCAGTGCTCCTTAGCTGCTTATCAGAAATGATTCCAGTGTCGCACATCTTTTTGATTCTGCGCACATCTTTTCCTGCAATTGGTTATTCACTCAACTCTGGTTGGGCTTTATTCTTATTCATTGTTTCCCATCTTACTCACAATCCCAAGGCTTCACCACATAAGAAATTTTAGTGGAATTACATATAGGGACTGGGCTTCTGTTTCTTATCGATACATCTAAATGTCAAATGCTCACCTTCATGAATGGACAGCCATTTATTTCCAGGGTTGTAAATGCACACATTGGTTGTGATTCTGACACCCTATTGAAGCCATCCTGGTAACAGGCATTGTAAAAAATTGTGTTAGAGAAATCTTCATCTGCCTGACACTAGCTCACCTGATTAGAATCTACTACTGCATCCATTCTTTCAGAACCAGCTGAAACTAGTAGACAGTTTTCATGCCAAGTTCCAGGTTTGTCACCTGACCTGTCATCACTTATTGACTTAAAGTCAAATTTTCATGCAAGATATGCCGAAGAAGTTTATTTACACATTTTAAAAATTAAGAGAAGGAAATATTCTTTTTCCTAGCTTAAATAGACCCCACTTATATTCAATTTCAATGAATCTGTTGGTAAAGGAGAAATTGGAGTGATTCAAAAGCCACCTGCAAGAGACCTGGTGAGTCAAACAAGAAATCATGACATTTTGCACAGATGAAAAAGAATATCTTTTTTTAAAAAGTCAATATCTTTCAGTTTTGTCATAAGGTGGACAAATACACAAGCTGTTATGCAAGACAACTCTGTGTTAACTGGGAGTGTAGTGACAGAATGACAAGGTTATAAAGAGATCTAGCTAGATCTTTCTTGTTCTCAGTCATTCTCTCTCCCTTTCTTTTTTTTTAATTATTGTTATTTAAGTTACAAATCATCAGATCATGAACTCTCATAGAAGAAAATACCAACTGGTAAATCAAAATCACTGTTGAGAACATCTGGTACTGGCATGACTAGTTATTCTGAGGCCATTGAGAGTTCAAAAGAATTAAAAATTGAAACATATTTCTCCTTCATCATAGATTTTTCTTTTAAAAGATTTAGGCTAAAAATGATTGATAAAAGTCAATTTTTTTTCTGTAATTGCTATAACATGTAATTCTTCCTTAAAAGTAAAATCATAGTAGAAGAAAGGCCATATGATCTAAGAAAAAACTGTTGGCTTTAGAATTGGATTTGATTTTTAACTCTGTGCTCATTTGAAATTTTATGTAAGAACAAACAAAAACTTGATAGTTATTATCTAAATATTTTATACCATGACTAGTTTTTTTTTTCTTAATCTTTAAAACAATTGAATAATGTTGGTAGTTCAGCCTCATTTCCCCACCTGCAACCTAAAATCAACTTAAATTAAAACTAAAGATCTATTTAGACCTAAATCTATATCACTCCAAAATATACTTTCTTTTAGCATATTTTTTTTTGGTTAACTGAAATTTTAGTATAGATGTACATTATAAAGTTTACAGTGCATAAATGTACAGTTCAATTAATTTTTTACAAACCAATCACATTTGCGTAACCAAAACTCAGGTCAAGAAAGAGAAATCACTAGCCCCTGCAAGAGCTCTCTCCCAGTCACTGCCTCTCCCAAAGTAATCACTCACCTAATTTCAAAACCACAAACCATTTTTCTCTGTTTTTGAAATTTATATAACTAGAATCATATGGCATAAAACTTTGTGTCTGCCTTCTTTCATGCAACATTATCTTTGCAAAACCTCTATCTCTTATTGCATGTCATTGTAGTTTGTTCATTAGCATTAATATATATAACATTCCATTGTATGAACCTACCCATTTTTACATATATACATGAATTTTTAATGTATCTTACATATACATTTACATGTATAAAATATATATGTATATAAGTGTAATGTAAATATAAATAAAATATACATATATATGTTTATATATATCCTGCAATTATGTTTGATTTTGAATATTATAAGTGAGGCTATGGATATTTTTGCACATAAATTTTGGTGAATATTAGTACACATTTCTGTTGGATATAAACTTGAGAATAAAATTGTGGATCAAAGAGAAGACAAATATTCAACTTTAATAGTTCTACTTTAGTTTTTTATGCTACCATTCCTGAATTCCCCACTTTCCCTCTGCCAAGATGTTTTACCTATCTAAATAATAAGTTTCACATCTGAAAAAAAGAATATCATTTTGAGTATGAGAATTAACACCCGTGCCATATTAAGAGTTACCCATATTCAGCCCATTAGAGGTATTTGACCTATATTAGTAGCTTACCCATCTGAATTTCCTCCTTTGTTATTCATACTTCATCAATTATTTCAACTATTCCATCTGTTGTTATTAATTTGAATGCCTCAAAAATTCATATACTTATTGTACCCAAAGAATATTTGCATTCTAAGAAAAAATATGTGTGCAAAATATATATGAGAACATCTTAGATTTGTCATATTATGAAGATGTCAACATGATGCTGAAATAGTAAACACACCATTTAAGGTCTAGGGAGCCAATTTCAAATAGCATTACATTATAGCTACTGGCTCAGAATGGCAAACAAAACACAGTCCTTGCTTTAACTGAGCTTTGCGTCTGTCTTCACATAATAGGTTTGTCAATAATACCAAGTCACATCTTTCTTCCCTTTTAATTTTCTACAGAATAATGCTCAGAATTATCGCTAGGCTTATTGGAAGTGGTGTGTTCCACCCTGACTTAAATGGAGAACACCTATTTTGAAATAGATAAAGTAAGATAAACACAATAAGTTTAGGAACTTGAGAACTCTATTTAATTCAATAAATATTTATTGAGCAACTAACTAATTTATTGAGCAACTGATTGATAATACATAATATATTAAAACATGATCACTCCCATCAAGAAATTCACAAATTATTCCAGAATTAAAGAACTACACAAGTGTGATTTATACTCATGTCCAATTGAAATTTTTGTTATTCATTTTTTTATGATAGACAGCCTTATGTTTTTAAATCTGAATGACAAAGATATCACCTAATGATTTAATGGTATTTTAAAGTTTCTAAAACAATAAAACAAATCATAAATTTTTCCAAGTTTTTGGAAGGTACATCTTAATTTTAAATACATTAAACAGTGTTGCTTGATCTCTTTCTATAAAATAAAAAAAAAATGGTTATTGATAGAAAAGCTTTTAAATTGTTTTAGTCAAACTCAAATAAGAAGATTTTAAAAATAAAACATGAACTAAAAAGAGTTTTACCAGAATACTGAGCTCTCCTTGATATTCACAGAAATCAACACAATGTCCATTAGTGCAGAATAAAAGACATAAAACAATTCAATGTAATAAAACACCCTGCATTAATGGAACATTAAAGTTATGATTTAAGCCCACAAAATTCAGGAAATTCAGAATTAGAACTCCCATGGTAACCTTCACTGTGACCTCTTGTACATGTACACTATTTAGAAAACTTAGATTTTTGCTTTTCTGATCATGTATCACTATGAAAAACAATTTTGAAGTAGAAAAAAAGGTCCTACCAATGCCTATGTTTAAAGTTTTATATCCACTTAGAAATGTAACCATCAATCTCACACTACCATATGAGATAATTATGGAATAAGAAAGAATTTTTAAAATATGCTATTGAAAACTGTAGAAGCTACAACATAATGAACGTACCCTTGTAACATATGAATTTGGGCTTTCTTTTAAATATAGCCATAAGTGTCTCCTGTGTAAAAAAACATGTTCATATTGCAGAGTGACAGTGGGGGACATTATTAAAATTGAATTGCATGTAAAGAAGAAGGGTCAGGGAAATAATTGATCTGAGAATCAAAAGTATCACGCTTCATATTTTGAAATCTACACTTTCCTGGGAAGATATTTTATCTCCACAGCTATGGCTTTTTCATTTGTAAATGAGAGAATTGAGTTAAGTGACATCATGGTTTCTACTATCTTCAAAAATATATGATTCTGTGATTTCATATAAATTTATTGTCTATTAGAGAATCATAAACTTGACATTATAATAATCCTTAAGTAACTTGTATCAGTCCTTAGAGAGATACGCCAAGAAGGGAGGTGATGCCGATAATCCACCAGGTTTCCCTGGGATAAGACCAGACTCCTTCAGTGATACTGCCCTTTCTTTTGAACCTTTTAAAAAGAAAAGAAAAAAAAATCCGTGCAAACACTAATCCAGTCTTTGTGACTGGGATTAGGATAAATGTCTTTTAGTAAACTGAAAAATATCCATCAAGCATCCTAAGATATGTTTCTCAATGTTATGGATGTGAGATGAAGAACTGTAGAAAAAGGTAGAAGTGTAGGAAGGTCATATTAGTGCCCTCGTGGTATATAGTTCTTCCAAATAAAATCACCAAGGACCATTTTTTAATAAGGAAATATTTTTACAAAGAGATAACTAAATTATATATATATATACACACACACACACACACACACAGTGGCATAGCAGGCACTATCACAGCTCCACCCACATCCTCTCAGATCCATTTACTATTTCGACACACTTGCTATAGTTTATTCCCTCTCCCAGCAGCCATCATTTGCATCTCCTTGTCAGAAGGCTACCCCTACACCGCTAAAACCTGCTTTGACTACATGCACAGAGAGTATCTGAAAGTATCTGGAAGTATCTTGGAATTTACAGCCCCTGGTAAGTTTACATGGCTGTTAACCCATGACTGGTGCAGGGGTATAAACACTAGTGCTCTCCTGTTTCCTGTTTTGTAACCTCTACTGTCTTCACAGTGTTTTCCTGCAAGGCTGAGGCAGAGTTATCTACCCTTCAAAGGCTTTTTACTTGACATCACATCTAGTCCTAATATGCTGCTGGATTGGCTTCGAGAATCTTGGAATTAAAAGAGACCCAGTTTTTAATGATGTGTGTGTTCCAGGATTGCCTTAAAAGGCTATCAAAAAGCTAAGAGAAGTGGACATGTGAGAAAAGACCAGTTATAAATAAGCTATGAAACTTTCACTGGCCAGCCAGCTGCGGTGTGAGTTGTGTCCTGCTGGCCATGTTCCAAGAGTCCTGTAGCCCCCTACACCTGCAGGTCTGACTTCACCTTCTCTCTTGGGGAACCCCAGGCACTCTGGAGCCGACACTGACCCAAGCCAGACTCACCCACGACATGGGCCTCATGCTTCTCCCTCAATTCACTTTACTATATGGATCAGTTTGAGGCCCAATCAAAGGCTCATTAACTAAAGAATTAATTTCTAAAAGCAAGCAACATCAAAAAATTTCATGACTTATTTCTACTTAGACCAAAGGAGGCAATCGTGCTTTGTTTTTAATTGCATGTGTTTAAACCCTTTGTTAAGATAAAAATACAATCAGTTACAAATACTATAGAATAACATAGAGCAACATAAGGATTCTGCCTCAGGGCAACTCAAATCTAATAACCATCTGTGAGGCTGGGACTTTGTGCACAACTGTTTCACCCAAGAGCAGAATACAGTCTTCAGGAAAACCAAAATGTCTGGTTTCTGTGCTAGATAAAGGATCACAGAGATCACTTGTGGAATCCTGGGGAGATAGGTCTGTATTGCCCACTCACATGAAGATAAATGTTATTTATTGATGGATATACTATAAAGACAATAATATTACAATGTTACCTTAATGTCATTTATAAGAAGCCAAGAAACCTCTTTATTACAATGTTATAGTTTTAATCGCTGACAATTTTTTATTAGCTTTGTTGAATAGCAACAACAGAGCCTGTGACATATCCTCTTCTTATTGAAAAACAAAGTGACTTCTGAAGAAAATAAAATGTCCTATAAATCAAAAACACATCTCAGTTATTTTTGTTTTCATATTATCTTCCATATATTATCAAAAAGGATATGCATATTTTATGATTGAAATAGTAATGACCAAATCATTCTATACTCTGCTTTTTAATGAAACATTATATATACAGTTTATATGTTACAAAATTTTTTCACAATTATTTTAAAGACAAGATAATAGTTAGCAAGCTAATGCACTGTAATTTACATAATTTCTTTATTATAGGACATTTTAGCTATTAGAGACTATACCTCAGGAAATAACCATGTGTATATTGCTTTTTTTCTCTTCTTGACAAATTTCCAACATGAAATATTTATGATGATACACAAAGTGACATTGTAGCTAGTTGAAGGTGAGGAAAAGAGTATTTAAAAATTAGACTGCAGTCTTAACGGAAGTGACTGTCAATGATAAATTATCCACTGAAATACCAGGAGAGAAATCCTGTCTTTTAATGGTACGTAGACATTTAAGAGTAAGCTCTCATAGATATGCATTATCTATTCAACACTCAAACAAGTTGTTGCTGAAAAAGTAATAGGGGTATTTTAGATTTAAACAAAATACTTTTAAGTACTTATGCAACCATTTTTATCACTTTAACCTTCAGATTAAAATGTTAGGGTCTGAATTCAGGTATACTCACACTGAAACAAAAATATGAATGCTACAAATTTAGCAGGTCAAGCACTGATCTTTTTAGAGTGAGCACTTTGCTTCGTATAGGTAATAAAATGTGGGGAGATAATGTTTCATTATGCAAAACAAGTGCTCTCACTCTGAAATATCACTGTAGTTGAGGCTAATACGATTTTAGCAAACACCCTTCCACTAGCTTGAATGCTTTGTGGTGCTTTTCTTTATAACATAGATACGTTTCTCTATGGAGGAGCCAATCTCATTATTAACTCATTAATTTATTCTCCTTGCAATTACTCTTCTGCTTCTATGGTCTGGTCACTGCACCTACCACTTGGTTGACAATAAGCAGCAATAATCTCTGTGTGATGAAAATTAGAGATGTTCTAGACTCTATTTTATTTGGCCTCACTGCCACATCTAGTATTTTGATCACTTGCTCTGGGAAATTTAATTTTCCCTTGGCTTCCATGTAAAATATCTCTCCTGATTGTCCTATAACTTTGCTATCTTAGCTTTTGGGGGTGGTGGTGAGAGGGGGAATCCTTTTAGATTGAGGCTTTTCAAGCTAATGTCCTATCCTATTGCATTCTCGTGTTACATTTTTGCCTGCTGAAACTTATTCATTTTCATTATTTAAAAGTTACCTCCTATTTATTGATTCCATAATTTAGGTTTCCTATCCAAACCTATGTAGAGAGTAATAAATATACACACCGTAAAGCCAGTTTCCTCTCCACATAACTAGCTTAAGCCTCATAAAAACTGGCCCTATTGCCCCAAGCCAAGACTTCTATTCCGGTGTCGGTAGTTGTTCTGATGGAAGACACCACCGTCTACTTATCCAGAATCATGTCATGCTCATATTCACCACCACTACCACCCTTCTTTTATCCTATGCATCCAATTAGTTATTGTATACTGCCTCAATCTCTTTGTAATCAACTTATTTTACTTCATGCTCTCTCATATTCCTCCATAAGGTCCTCTTCTTAAAACACTGAAATATCCTCTTAACTCATATCCTGATAGTAGTCGTTTTCTAATCTTGTTTCTTTACAAGTTTCCTCCCCAGCTCACCAAAGAGAATTTTTTTAAAACACACGTTGAATCAAATCACTTCCCTGTTTGATCCACTGAATTTCAATCACCAGCAAAAAAGTGTCCATACTCCCCCATATAGATGTGTATTTCCGTGCAGCCACCTGTCCCTTCATGCAAGCACTCATTCACCTGAGTCCCAGCAGCAAAGAGAATGCAGGAACTCTGCATTCTCTTATAGTCAAAGACTGAAGACTTAAGTTTAGTTGGCATTGACATGGGGAAGAAACATATACCATAAAAACAGAAGCCCGTAAACACAGGACCTAGCAATGCTTCAGAGTTGGACGTAAAGGCTTTGTGGTCGATAGTAAGTCATAAGCTGCATATAATTCCCAGTGGAAATGAGGAGAACAGAAGCAGCAGTTCAGGGAGGGCGTTGAGTGAGATGATCATTTCAAATAGAGGGAAAGCTTTAGAAGAACCTGACAAGAGGAAAGGGAGCACAAGGATTTTATTTCCACTGAAAAAGGATGTGGAGAGTAGATATGGATGGAATTTAGAATTACTGAGACAAGAACTTGGTGAACCCTGCTGTCACGTTAAAGAGGCAACATGAACACATTTGCATTTTAAGAGAAATAAGCAAGCAAGCAACCAACTAACAAAACATAAAGTCTCTGGTTATAAAGTATAAACGCAAGGATCTTCTTGACCTGACTCCTGCCTCATCTTCTCTCAGTCATCCCCGGCCGCTGATCTCCTCCAACCCCAAATGTCCCCCACCAAGGTTAATGTGGCATTTTTCTAGTGTCTACTCTTTTGTGCCTTTACATCTATGCGAATGCTTATTTTAGTTTCCAAAATTTGCTCCCCCTTTTCTCAAACCATCAAGAGCCTCTTCATCTCAGCAAGCTCTAGCGTTTTCTCCTCTGAAAAGCTTTCTTGACTTAAATTTCATGCACCCTATACACAAGTCTATTTGAGGATATGCATACCTACTTTTTTATTTGCTGTCCCTAGAATTTATATATTTATACACACACACACACACACACCACACACACACACACACACACACACACATACACATATACATATGTACACATATATATAATTTATTGGGGTGACATTGGTTAATATAATTATATAAGTTTCAAGTGTACAATTCAATTTTTATTTATATATATATATATATATATATATATATATATATATATATAGAGAGAGAGAGAGAGAGAGAGAGAGAGAGAGAGAGAGAACATTATGTGTTTACTACCTAAAGTTAAATTTCCTGTCCCTAGAATTATAGTACCTAAAATTACTGAACATATTTTAAAGTCTTTATTCACACTACCAAGCACAGTGCTTGGCACTTAATAAAAAGAAGAAAAGGAGAGAGGGAGGGAGAAGAAGTGGGGGAGTGGAAGAGAGCGAGAGAAAGAATTATTTGATCAGTATGTGATATGTTCTTACCATTTGCATACGAGGGTAATATGCTAGTGGAGTGGTGAAAAGACTTCCCACAAAAATAATTATCTTCTCTACAGAATCCTTGACAGATGGTCATGCAGACTTTGCTTGAACATTCAGTGACTGTGGCTTATTCTCTCTAAACCATTGTTCAAAATGTTGAATTTTTAAAGCTGACATTTGCCTAATTTCTATGCATCCTAACAAGTTCTCCTTCCTGAAGATATAGGAAGTAAGTGAGGAAAAAAAGAGTGTCTCTAGGTACTTTATGTGATTCGGTGCACATCTCTGGACAGTTGCTGTTTGATGCCTCCCAGCGTAAAATATAGCATTGATTAAACATACTATAAAAACCATATTTAAAGCTAATGCTAGCAGATTAATTCCACCTATTAGCTAATATTCTTGGAGTCATTTATCTTTCCACTTATTTCATGAAGATTTTGGCCCCTGAGTTCGTTTACATTTTTTCCAATATTTCTTCTGTCCTGAACTTTGATGATTTTAATAGCTCCATAGATGATCTTTTCTTAGATTTGGTAGTCATTCATTACTTTTGTAGATCCTCACATAAACATTTCTGCCATCCACACTGTGCATGGTCATACCTGAGACCTTCTTGTTACCAATAACTGACAATACTCCACAACCACAAATTCAAGAATTCTATTCTCACTGCTACCTGTTTCTCTAATTTCTCTATGTCCTTGACTCCAGATTTTTTTTTTCTACTCCAAAGGGACAAATAATCCATTGATTGTTAATGTCCTTATAAGAAGATATGCCAGAGAGCTTGCTTTCTATCTTTCTTCTGCCACGTGAGACAGCAAAAAGTCTACTGTCTGCAAACCAAGAAAAGGGATTTTACCAGAAACTAATTATGTTGACAGCTTGACCTTGAACTTCTAGCCTTCAGAACATAAAAGAAAGAAATTTCTGTTGTTTAAGCCACCCATTCTATGGTATTTTATTATGACAGCCTAAGCTGGCTAAGATAGTACTATTCTTCACAGAGTATGAGAAGAGGATGAAAAAAAAATTGTTATGTTGTATAATAATGCATACTTTTTATCTTTTTTATTATTATTATGCCACCATTTTATTTTTATCAAACTTCTTAAAAGCTTGCTTTCAAATCTTCATTCATCTTTCTTCATTTCTTTCTCTCCTGGCCTACTTCCTTAAAGATTTTCTTAATTTTGTCTGGAAACTATACTTCCTTTCTCAAAAACTGGAGCATATGGTTATTTATTTTAAGAACTTACTATTTCTTATCTATCCATGCGATCATTCTGCTTTCATTGCTCAAAACATTTTTGACAATACCAGGCTGGAAAACAAAGACAGTGTCAATTGAAGGTCATCTATTGCTTTCATCAGAATCTATATTTGCTGAATTTCAAATTGAACGATCTTTTTTTCTGGGCCTCTTGTGAAAACAGCACTTACAAATTGCCACTCAAAATTATCTGTATTTCATGTTCCAATTGTAAAGAAATTCATGTTGAGGAAGGATTTTTATAAGTACATTTGTGCACTGGTTTGTTGTTATCTGATTCATTCAACAAAACAATACTTTAATATAGTTACCTATATCTAACCAATAGAAATCTTATTGTAATTATTTTCTTCTATTAAAATGTGGTATTATGTACATGTAAGGCCCAGTAATCCACCAGTGTTTCTCTCAGTTCTGTGTGATTAAGCAGCAAAGTTCATGGATCCTCTGCTTCTTCCGTCCCCATGTTTTCTATAGCTAAAGAATGATATTCACTAAGAAACAAGATAATTCACTATGGAAGCAAGCATTTATTTTTTTCCATTGCAATTCACCAGGATATTAGCATTAGTTTTATTTTTAATTATTTAATTAAATGATTTTATTCACTGCTTAAATGTTAATGACTTCTTATTCTATCACTTATATTTTAAAAGGTTTTTTTGTGCTACTTAATAGTGATCTTAAAAATGTAAATTTTTAAAAATGCGTACCTTTTATTTACTCCATT
This sequence comes from Eidolon dupreanum, assembly GCA_028627145.1. NCBI lineage: Eukaryota > Metazoa > Chordata > Mammalia > Chiroptera > Pteropodidae > Eidolon > Eidolon dupreanum. Next base: position 92,108,789 of record CM053501.1, read on the forward strand.
TACCTTTTGAATGAATTCAACAAGCCTTATATAACATTGTTCAATGATTCAATAGATCTTATTCATTGGTCAAAATTATTGACTAACTAGCAATACCATGTGTTCTATCCTCATCCTCAATAGAATACAATGAGTGGAGAAATTGAAAGCAGTGAAATACATCTAAGTTAAAATAATACAGGATAAATAACAGTTTAGTATGGAAGAATAGAGCTTTAGCTTACGATCTACAGTCTATATCCAAGCATGTCTATTCCATAGGTCGTGAGTTGATAAGGAATAGAGGAATAAAGAGAGGTGAAGTTGAAGATATTTTTTAAAAAGAGACATTATTTTATAATAGTTTCTTATGCTATGCAAGGCCTTAGATTATCTTAGAAATCATAGCTAATTATTAAGTGTTTTTTAATGGGGACATCCCATAATTTTATGCTCACTTTAAAGAATCACTACAACCATAATGTGAAGAACACATTATAGACAAATTAGCCTGGATGAAAAATCAACTGGAGTAAAAATAAAATGGCAATCAAGAAGAAATTATACTTAGAGGTGACATGAAGTATATTGGTTTTAGTGCAGATGGAGAGAATTAGACAGACATAAGGAATATTAAAATGCAATAAGTAAGTTAATAATACATTTGATTAGTTTTCTGTTTTATGTAAAATATAACATACCAATTATTTATAATTTAAATTAAGAGAAATCTAGCAATAAAACAAAGTGCCAGGAAATGTCTTTGAATTTCTTGTAGCACTGTCAAATTTGAAATGTAAAAATTAAAAAAAAAAAACATACATTTAATCTGAAGGATCACTTCTAGCTATGATTATAGTTTCCTTTATTAGAATGACATCTAATGCTCAAACTTTTATATTAACCAAAGTGTATAATAAAAGCTCAAATTCCCCTTCCAGCAATAATAGAGTAACTGGTGTCAGCCTTGCTCAAAGTAAGTGAGGGAAGTATTTTTAGATATTGGACAAGAGGAGTGTGATCCTTGAGAGAAGAAAAAATTCAAGTACAAGTCCATTCGTACTTCATGCCTCTATTTGGGAACACTACCCAGAAGAGGAGAAGAGGCAAAGCAGAACATGGTGTTCTTGCTGACATGAAAAGGCAGAGCTCAGAACTTAGAGTAGTTGAAATGGTAGAAATTTTCAGGCCAGAACACTGAAGAGGAAAGAGAGGAAAAAGATAAACAAAGGTGAACACCAGATGTCTACATGGGGGTTTCTATGAATCTTTGCCTAAGTCTTATCTGTGGTTTTATGGGGTAAAACCTTTTGAGGCTAGTAGAGAGGGACTACTCCTAGGACTGCAAGCTGAATAAAAACACCAAAAGTCATACAGTGCTGGGAGAATTTGGAACCTTGCAAAGATAAATTTGCACCAGAGTAAATTTAGGCCTTAGAAATAAAGATTGTGTGCTGCATAAAGGCCAGATCCTATGAATAAAGTCAAAACAGAAATAGCATTTTCAAACAATAAAATCAAGCCTGGCAGAACAAAACAATTTACCAGTTATTCGACCATTTTCCAGAACAAAATTTAATATCCTTTAAAGGGATTCCACAAGATCCAGTTACATTATCAAAATATCTGGCATAAAGTTGAAGAATAATTTTTCATATGAAGAACTAGAAAAAAATGATAATTATTTTATTTAAAAACACATCCTTAGTATATACACACAAAATGGATTCTCGTGCATTGATTTTGTATCCTGCAAATTTACTGTATTTGTTTTTTCTAATAGTTTTTTGGTGGAATGCTTAGGATTTTCTATATAAAGAATCATGTCATCTGTACAAAGTAACAATTTGACTTCTTGATTCCAAATTGAGATGCCTTTTAATTCTCTTGCCTGAATGCTCTACCTAGGACTTCCAATAGTATATTGGATGAGTGGTGATAGCAGACAGCCTTGTCTTGTTCTTGATCTAAGAGGGAAGGTTTTTAGTTTTTCGCCAGTAAGTATAATGTTAGCTGAGTGTTTGTCGTATATGGCCTTTATCATGTTGAGGTACTTTCCTTCTACACCCATTTTATTAAGTGTTTTAATCGTACAAGGATGCTATATCTTGTCAAATACTTTTTCTGCATCTGTTGATATGATCACATGATTTTTATCCTCTACTTTGTTTTAGTGGTTTCACATTGATCAATTTGCATATGTCGAATCATCCTTGTGCCCCTGGAATGAACCACTCTTAATTATGGTGTATAATCTTTTTAATGTATTGTTGTATTCGATTTGCCAGTATTTTGTTTAGGATTTTTGCATTTGTATTCATCAGAGATATTGTTCCGTAGTTTTCCTTTTTTGTGTTATCTTTACCAGGTTTTGGTATCAGGATGATGTTGGCCTCATAAAATGAATTAAGAGTCTATGGCCATGCCACCCTGAACAAGCTCAATCCCATCTGATCTCGGAAGCTAAGAAGGGTCAGGCCTGGTTTGTACTTGGATGGGAGACCACCTAGGAAGACCAGGTGCTGTAGGCATAAAAAATACAAAATAAGGGACTATAAGCTGACAAGGTCCTTGCAATCTGTGAAGTCAACCAAGGGTTGCCTCGCCTAAATAAATAAATAAAATAAATTAGTAAGTATTGCCACTTCTTTAATTTTTTGGAAGAGTTTGAGAAAGAAAGATATTAAATCATCTTTGAATGTATGATAGAATTCACTAGTGAAGCCATCTGGTCCTGGACTTTTTGGGGTGGGGGAGTTTCTGATGATTGTTTAAATTTCCATACTGTTGATCGGTCTATTTAGATTTTCCAGTTCTTCACGATTCAGTCTAGGAAGATTGTATATTTCTTCTAGGTTATTGAATTTGGTGACCTATAGTATTTCATAGTATTCTTGTATAATCCTTTGTATTTCTGTGGTATTTGTTGTAATTTCTCTTTCATTTCTGATTTTATTTATTTGTGTCTTTTCTCTTTTTTCCTTAGTGAGTCTAGCTGGAGGTTTCTAAATTTTATAGATTTTTTTAAAAGAACCAACACTTTGTTGCATTTTTTACATTGTCTTTTTGTTCTCAACTTTATTTAATTCTGCTCTAATTTTTTATCATTTCCTTTTTTCTGCTGACTTGGTGCTTCATTTGTTCTTTTTCTAGTTATTTAAGATGTACTGTTAGATTGTTTATTTGGGATTTTTCTTGTTTCTTGAGACAAACCTGTAATGATATGAATGTTCCTCTTATTACCACTTTTGCTGTATCTGAAAAGTTTTGATGTGTTACATTTTTATTCTCACTTGTTTCTATGTTTCTTTTGATCTCTCCTTTTATTTCTTCTCTGACCTATTTGTTTTTTTTGCATTTGTAAAAGGAAAAAACAATTCCTTTTACAAATGCAACAAAAATAATAAAGTGGCTAAAAATAAAGTTAACAAGGATGTGAAAGATTTATACACTAAAAACTATGACGTTATAAAAAAAAATTAGAGAAGATGCTAAAAAATGGAAAGATATTCAGTGTTCATGGATTGGAAGAATCAACATAGTTAAAGCAATATAGAGATTTAATCCAATCCCCATCAAAATCCCAATCATATTTTTTAAGGAAATAGAACAAAAATATCATCAGATTTGTATGGAATCACAAAAGACCCAGCAATCATGAGAAGAAAGAACAAGGCCAGCGGTATCACACTGCCTAACTTTAAATTATACTACAAAGTGGCAATGATCAAAACAGTATAGTATTGGTAGAAAAACAGACACAGAGAAGAATGCTACAGAACTGAGAGCCCCAAAATAAACCCACATACATACGGGCCAAGAATTTTTGACAAAGGAGCCAAAGACATACAATGGAGAAAAGAAATCCTCTTCAATAAATGGTATTGGGAAAATGAGAAAGCCACATACGACAAAATGAAACTAGACTATCTGTCACTGTATACCAAAATTAACTCAAAATCTATCAAAAACCTGAAACAACAAATCGCATAGAAGAAAACATAGGTACTAAACTCATGGACCTTGGTTTTGGAGAGAATTTTATGAATTTGACTTCAAGTTCAAGGAAACTAAAAGCAAAAATAAATGAATGGGGCTATATCAAACTAAAAATCTTCTGCAGAGCAAAGAAACCATCAATAAAACAAAGAGGTAGCCAACTGAATGGGAGAAGATTTTGCAAACAACACCTCTGATAAGAGGTTAAGATCCAAGATATCTGAAGAACTCATACAACTCAACAACAAAAAAGGAAACAATTCAATTTAAAAAATGGCCAGAGGATCAGAAAAGACACTTCTTCCAAGAAGACATACGAACTTCCAACAAATATATGAAAAAGTGTTAAACTTCACTAGCTATTAGGGAAACGCAAATGAAAATCACAATGAGATACCACCTTGCACCTATAAAAATGGCTGTATCAACAAGACAATAACAAACGTTGAAGAAGTTATAGGGAAAAAGTAACTCTCATGCACTGCTGATGGGCATGTAAAGTGGTACAGACACTATAGAGAATAGTATGGAGGTTCTTCAAAAAATTAAGAGTAGAATTACTGTATTACCCAGCAATCCTTCTGGGTATATACCCCCAAATTTGAAAACATTTGTCTGTAAAATTATATGCACTGCAATGTTCACTGCAATATTATTCACAGCAGTCAAGACATGGAAACAACCAAAGTACTCTTCTATAGATAACTGGATAGAGAAGATATAGTGCATATGTACAATGGATAATTACTCAGCCATAATAAAAGATGAAATAGTTCCATTTACAACAACATAGATTGATCTTGAGATTGTCATGTTAAGCGAAATAAGTCAGACAAAGTTGAGAACTATATGATTTCACTCATAGGTGAGATATAAAACTAAAAACAACAAATGAACAAGACAAACAAAAACTCATAGACACAGACAATAATTTAGTGGTTACCAGAGAGAAACCTGGAGGAAGTAAATAAGGGTAAAGTGGGTCAAATATATGATAATGGAAGAAGATTTGACTTTGGATAGTGGACACACAATTCAATATACAGATGATGTTAAATTGTAAACTTGAAACCTATATAATTTTTTAACCAATGTCACTCTAACAAATTTAATAAATAAAAATGGCCATGTAATGACCCAGATGCTAGAATTAGTAGACAAGAACTTTAAAAAGCTGTTGTAAATGTTCAGTTATATGAACAAAGCATTTGACATGATTAAAGAGAATGAAAATCTCAGTAGAGCAATTGAATCAATATGGATAAGCCAACTGAAAATTTTAGAATTGAAGATTATAATGTAGAATATGAAAAATTTAATGAATGTAAATTTGCATAATAGTAAATTGGAGACAGCAGAAGAAAAAGTAAGTAAAAGTAAATAGATTCATAGAAATTATAAAAGTGAAGCATAATCATAAAAAATAAAATGTTTGAAAACAATGAATAATGTCTCATTTTAAACAGTATGAATCATTCTAATATAATTACAATCAGAATTCTAGAAATAAAATTGTGCAGAAAAATATTTGAGTAAATATTGGCACTTTTTGAATAAAGCATAAACCTACTTATTAAAATGTTTGACTAATGTTTGGTGAGGATAAACCTTTTTAAAAAACGATGCTCAGGTTTGTAATAGTTAACATGTTGAAAGCCAAAAAACAAAAACAAACAAACAAACAAATAAACAAAAGGCTACCTAACGAATAAACCATATTAAATGTAGGAAACTAATAATTTTAATGATATATGAAAAACAGTTTGGAGGACTATAGAATAATGTCTTTAAAGTGGGAAAAGGAAAAAAGTCAATCTATCTAGAATTGTCTGTCCCACAAAATTTAACTTTAAAATTGATTATATTTCAGATAAGTGGAAGCTCAGAAAAATTTTTGCCTAGTGATATACATAAGAAGAAATGCAAAATAAAAAATCAAATTAAATCCAAATAAATAGGAGAAAGGAAATAATAAAGAGACAAAATGAAAGAGGAAACAAAAAATAATAAAACGAAGTTTGTTTTTAGAAATTATCAGTAAAATTAATAAATTTATAGATGCAAAGAGAAAAATGAAAAATATCAAGAGCGAAAAAGGAAATGTCACAAATCATATATATATTCATAAATTATATATGTAATATACATTATATATTTGTGTGTGTGTGTGTGTATACATATATATATACACACACTCACCATGGGAATATTATGTTAATCTTAATGGTGATAAATTAGAAACTTAGAAGTAGATGTATTCCTTGACTACACAAATCATCAAAATTGATTCCAGAAGAAAGTAAATCAGAAGAGTCCTGCATTTATTTTAAAAAAATAAAATTCATAATAAAACACTTTCCTACTACAGGAAAAATATCTGTAGTTTTCCATAGATGGCTCTTTGCTGGTGAATTCTTTCAAACGTTTAGAGAAGAAATATTACAAGTCCTATGCAAATATTTTGAGAAAAAGGAGGAGGAATAATTACTTTCAAACTCTTTGTAGGAGGACAACGTTAGTTTGTTGTCGGAACCAAATGAAGAATATTGAAGGGGGAAAAGTCGGATAAATTTTAGTAAAACGTGAATTATATAGAGAACTGCAGGTGGCTGTGATAGGAAAATAATTGAATTGCAGAGATAGAATGATGTAGATAAAACAATTAAATAAAAGTTAAGAGTGATCCCCTGCCGTCCCTCTCCCCTCACACACAGATTTTGAGGATAATATTCTCTGGAAGGGAGAATGCATAACTCTGAATAAAAGTCCAAATAGGTTTAGAAAAATGATAAAATTGAAGATGTAGCTGACATAAATTTTGTGGTCAAAGGGAGGAAAAGGTGACAACTTCATCTTACGTAGACACTATCACCATATGACAAAATTTTTTTTAAACAGTACCTTACATCCTGAGGAGAAGAACTGGAAATAATATTCTATTTTAATTATATTTTGGATGAAAGAAAGTGTCAAATAGCAAATAATGCCTAAAATTAATAATTCAAAAGTAATCTAAATAACATCTTTAAAAATTAATAACAAACTGTTGAATATGTTTGCCTCTGTTGAGTGTGGTTTCTTTGTAGGAAAAAAAAATGAAATTATTTTTAAGCCATCCTAGGATAGTTGACTTTTTCATTTAAAAAAAAGTGCATATATTATTTGAAAATTAAGACAAATGTACTGGAATGAGATTCCAGTCAAATTGATAAAGTGCTAGAACATATTAGAACTAGGAGATATACCAATCAGCTAACCAATCCATCATAAAAGTAGTAGTAAATCTTTATGTTCAGGCTTCCATGTTAGAAGTAAAAGAGCAAACAAAAATTGTGTTGAAGAATTATTTGTTGAAGGAGCTTTCAGCCTAACCTAGCACACATATAAACACACATATACATATCTCCTCACAAATTACATGCGAGTCGAATAGACTTTGTGACCTCTGAGAAGTTAAACAGAATCAGATGTGTTAAAATAGTTTAAACTGTGATCTCAATGCTGAAAGAACCACAAAGCTGTGTATTTTAAAATTATACAATATTAATTTACACTTAAAATATTTAAATATAAATATTTAAATTACTACTCTAAATGATAATTCCTAAATAAGCTAAAAATATTAATTTTTCACTTTTCACAAATCCTCAAAAAAATGCATTTTGATTATGGCCCTCTTTCTAGCCAACCGTGCTAAAGTGTATTGATAAAAAAAGAGATGCTTTTCTGTTGTGACAGGAATTTTTGTCCATTTTGGTCAGACCAATGTTCTCACAGTTTATTTTATTTTTGAAGAAATCCCAGAGCTTAAGCAGATGTCCTGCAAATCTCAGGAAACCTCCCACACCACATGATGGTGTTTAAAAGAGATTCTTGAAAAAGGAAAAAACTAAACCTTTAAAAAGGATTAATATGTTTTACACCAGCCAGAATACAAATCAAGACAAAAATATACAAGAGTATTTCTCTTTGTTCCCCCCACCAAAAAAAATTAGTGGCTCTATTATAGCTTTTTGACTGTTTTTTCGACAGTTTTCCTTATTGCTATTGTTTTGGATTAAATGGAAAACATTTCATGAGAATAAGAATTATATGTTTTCCATGCCTGTTTGTCGCGTAACCATCAGTTCAACCAAGCATCACTCCTGTCTGTAGAGCCTCCGAGAGTGATTTTTCATGGCAGTTCACATCATAAATTTATTACCATTCAATGCCTCCTCGTTGCATTCAGGTTCATATTTTTAATATGGCTCTGTGTACTTAATGATCTCTTACCTGTTTTTCTTCTCTTTCTTGCTTCTGGTGTTTCACATATACTTTCTTCTGTCTGGGAGTATCTCTGACTCCTTCCCACTGCTAAACCTGTTGACCCTTCAGTTCCTCATGTGAGCTGGATGAAACCCTAAAATCTGTTCTAGATTGGAAATTGTCATGAATGCTGGTTCAGGTTCAGTGAATTTGCTTTCTCTGTTTTGGTAATCACTAATAACTAGATGCCCTAAATGATGGAGGCAAGGATACAAAGTAGAATATCACCCAGTGATCTCTTTGTTACTAAGCAAAGGGTTCAGACATTTGGGATTATGACAATTCAAGTAAGCAAGAGATCAAAAATAAGGTTTGTTTGAAAAGCCCAGTCAACTTTTATGCAATCTGTTAAAACAAATATTTTATTTACTTCTACAGAGAGAACTTTATTGAATCCTTAAACAACTGCAACTTAGTATTTATTATATTTAAATCTATAACTGTCCTCATACTCTAAACTTAATGAGCAAAGGGGTAAGGATGCTTATTTTTTTTAAATCTAAGAGTAGCTATCATTAGCAGTCACTGAAAATGTGTTCATTCATATATCTTGAATATTTTCCATGTGTCTACTATGTATTAAGATTTGTTGCCGGAAAATGAACAGAGAGTAAGAGGCAATATCTTGGTAAAATCTTATCTTCATGAATTAAAAAAAAAAAAAAAAAAAGAATAGTCTTCCAGACAATAACAACGGATTACAAATGAGCAAAAATTTTTTATGTTATAAATTGACTTCTCATATGCAATAATAAAATGTAAAAGACAAAGATGAACCATAGACTATTGAGAAGTACAAACTGTAATTCAACTATCATGTCCCAAACCAACATACCTAACAAGTCAGGCAAAAGAAAGGCATTTCGAACAATAACAAAAATTAAAAGAAAGTAACTTGTAGGAATCTATCTGAAGATAATTCTCAAAGAAATACTATTAATGAAAATATATTTCATTAAAAACATGGGTTTCAGCAGGGAAGATAAAAGGTAGGGGAAGCAGTGGTGATGATCAACAGGTCTTGATAAGCATTTAATTAACTGAAGTGGATGAATGTGCGATATGAGTGGAGGCAGGATTCCTGTAGTGGGGGGAAAAAAACATACAGGAAAGAAAAACTGGTAAATACCCTGGAACAAAAGTAAAATAAAATAAACTATGCCAGCAGAAAACAGGAAATTGGAAGGTGAATGAGATTAGTGCTAAATTTCTCTAAAGGCATTATCTTATTTCATAGTATTTCCCCAATAAATTTCATTCCTCATTAGTTATGCATGTTCTTCATTGCTTAGTATGTGAGCAGAGTATTCTTGACAGAAACAATAGAACTAAATTGTATGCACAACTTCTGCTGCTGAAAGGTTGTCAGATGATGGTGGGAAAAACACATTTTTAAATAGAGAATAGAAAAATGCTCAGGAAGCTGTGAACTTTAGAAGTGACTTTACGCATACAAATGGAAGACCAGCAAGACAGATGTTTTCTGGAAGGGGATCGGTATGTGGGGTTGTGGGGGGGGGCAGTACTTTGTTAATAGGATTGAGTTTATTGTTTTAGGTTAAGTCTTAGCTCTCTGCTGTTTCCTGGAAGCATGGCCATCAGAGAAGCACTACCAGCTGCCACCGCAGACTCCTGAAGCAACTGTGGAATAGCAAATAGCTAGACTGTCCCTGAAAAAGTGCCAGTTTGCTTCTCTCTCTCCAACCTCCTCTACACACACACACACACACACACACACACACACACGGAACAGACTTTTACTTCATACTTTAGTAATTGGCAGGATGTAAATGTCTTTTTCTTACTATATCAAAGTCTAACATGTATCTGCATAAGAATAATCCTTTCTTTAGACAGATAAACTGAACCCATCTCTGCATCAGAGAAAGGATTTAGATCTCAGTGCCTCACTGCAAACACAGTCATTAGAATACAAGGATAATTAAGCAGTTTTCAAATCCAATGGGAAAGAATGGAATCAAATGTACCCCCAGCTGGCGTGGGGAACTGGGAACTGGCATCTGTGGCTTATAATTCCAACCCTTATGTTGTAAGAGAAAATTCTATTTTCTCTTATTCTCTTAGGGTCTATTTTCAATTGACCATTGTCTCTTTTCACTTGTTTCATTTACAAGCCTTATAATTAACCTTCACCTAGAGGTTTTATTTGCAGAAATGGATGGAGTATTTTTGGCTGTGTTGTTTGAGGAATGGAATGGGATCAATATAATCAATTAGATTAAAATAGGATGTATTCCAACTGTTCAAGGCAATTGGACACGTTTGACATATCTTAGCATATTAAAGAGGAGATTGAGGAAATAAGTTAATTTCAATTTATAATAATGAAAGAGGAAACACTGAACGAAAAACAAGGGAAAAAAATCTCGGAGATCTTTCTTTTGCCTCACTAAATGGAGTTAACAACTGTGCTGAGATTTCTAGTTCACTTGTTATCATTACCATCACTATCACTGGGTCACCTTGTCATATATCACATTAGTTACACACATTTCTGTAGAAACCGCAATAATCAGTATACATCCAGACAGGTTTTGCTGTCATCTCTCCAAAATGTTTATTGACAAAATGGAAGCAACTGAATGTATTAGCCAAGATTAGAATCTTCAGAGTTCAATCAGTAGTTGTTTTTTTTTAATAAAGACATACGTGATGCATCTAAATGAGTTTAAATTTAAGAAATAGCAATAAAAGTGATTAATAATAATTCAGTGGAGCAAAGAAACATAAGCACATTTTCTGTGCAATTTATCCTCTTCGATAATGGACGTGAAGTTGGAAGAAGTAGGTCAATTATTTCACTCATGAACCAAAAAAGAAACCTATTGAATATTTACATCTGTGGACAATTCCTACTTTGGACACATTTTAGTAAGGTCAAATTCGCTTATCTGTTGCTCTTATTTTCTCCTTTCTCTACCACTTTATGAAAAGATGAAGTCAGAAACAGCAAATCAGTTGACACATTTTGTAAACCAAATTATGAATTTTGCTAAATACTCTTTCATTTGTCGTTTATATGGTAGCATTAGGGATGATGCAATAGAAAAAAGGGAGAAAATATGAGTGGGAAAAATGCATGGATAAAATAGTTCTAGATATAATTTGCAAATAACAGCTTCAAATAGAGGAGAAATTTCCATACAAATCTTCATATGTCAGAAAAAATATACCATTTCTCCCAATTTATAGAATAATTCTACAGAAGCAAATAAGCACAAAACAAAAAGAAAAAGAAAAAAAAAAGAAAACTTTCAATGTTCTCATACTTTTCCTGATATTAGAATGAACTGGTTTTGTGTTATTAATAGACCTAAACAGCTTTTACTAGTATCACTCCCATGTCACAATGTGTTGACACATTATGTATTTTCTAACACATTTGGAATGCTAGGTTTCCCTAGTGAATCTCAGTATCTCAGAGGATGAAAACAAAATCTGAACACTGTCAGAAACATCCAAAACTGCTCTAAATTAGAGACTCAATGGACTGCCCAATTGCCTTGAGATGTTCATTATTTGAGATGCAATAAACTTTTTTTTTAAGTTTTTACTTATTTAATTATTTAACTTTTATTTTTGGCTTACTGATATTATGTCTATCATTCTTCTTATTTCCTAGGTCACATAACCAACATGAATATCAGAAAATGGGAAACTTTAATAAGTAGAAAAATTGCAAAGAAAAAATAAATTAGATTATAAATATTTCATTAATTACTACTGTTTTTGTGAACCCTCCATCATTGTCTCTCTGTTGCATAAGTATATGAAGAAAATGAACACACATATATGTCATTAAATATTCTTTAAACACCTGACTTTCAATAGCTACATTTTAATCAGTATTTAGATATAATAATTCTCTATAGTTAGATATGTAAATTGCTTCTATCTTTTTTGCAGCCATGGTTGCCAAGTACATTCATGAATAAAAAATACTGTCTCCACTTCTTATTTCCTTAGTAGAGACTTATGTATATTCTAACTTTGCTTTAGAGAGAGAATGAAAGACAATAAGCTGAAATTAAAAATGACATGAAACTCCAAGAGTTTGGGATTTCACACCCAGTTACATTGCTTAGCAGCCCTGTCAACTTTGGGAATTTACTTAAATCATTTGGATTTTGGTTTTCTTGTCTAGTTCAAGAAGAATATAAACTCTACTCTAGAGATTACCTGACGTGCCATGTATAAATTATTACTGTAATGTCTGACAAACTCTTTGTGCCTCTACTTAATAATAATAATAAAAATATCCAATCATCTGGCTAAGGACATTTGGGTTGTTTCCATATCTTGACTATTATAAATAATACTGCAATGAACATAGGGGTACGTATATATCTACAAATAAGTATTTTCATATTTTTCAGATAGATACCTAGAAGAGAGATAGCTGGGTCATAAGGTAGCTCTATTCTTAATTTTTCAAGGAACTTCCATACTGTCTTCAATAGTGGCTGCTAAAATTTACATTCCCATCAGCATTTCACAAGGATTTCCTTTTCTCTACATTCTCTCCAACATTTGTTATTTTTTCTCGTATTGATAATAACCATTCTAATGGGTTTGAAGTGGTGTCTCATAGTGTTGATTTTCATTTTCCTTATAGCTAGTGATGTTGAGCATTGTTTTATATATCTGTTGCCCATTTGTATGTCTTCCATGAAAAAGTATTTATTCAGGTTCTTTGCCCATTATTAATCAGTGTGTTTATTTTCTTCTTGTTTTGAATACTTATCTTTCTCTCATATATTTATGATAATTTCTAAATTAGAATAGGCTATTTTATTCCATTGACTCCTCATAACTATTTTTAACCATGTCACACTATTTTAATTCCGTAGCTTCTGTTTTCATGCCAGAGATGACAAATCTTACAATTTGTTCTTCTATTCTGAAACATTTCACCTATTAAACTCATTTTTTATAACACTTTAGAAATATGTATGTTTATATGAATGAAAACATAGTAACTGTTTTAATGACAAAGTCAATATTTGTGTCTTTTGATGCAATGACATTGGTGTTAACTTTAGTCATTTTGGAGAAGAGAGCATTGTTTATAGGTAAAAATTGAACTTCTACAAAATTAAAATATATATATATATATATATATGTATAGTGTGTGTGTGTGGCTAAAGTTACTGGATTATTGGCTATCTGATTTTCATATAACTCTCAGTTTGATACTCAAATAGAGTATCTCAATTTGAGATACTCAGAGAACAAAGCATAGTAATTTGTACCTTTCAAGCAATATTGTGAAAGACAGTATAGGATTCTATTTATAGTACAAAAGGGTTAAAGCCCTATATACCTTTTATCCAACTAGGAAGATCAATAACTCCTTTAATTAGCCTAAGCAGAAATAATAAAAGTAGGAAGAAAACATCAAATTCAGTTAATCTTGGATAAAGAGGAGTATACAAGTTTTGGCCAAAAAAAAAAAAAAGTTATCTGAGTGCTCCTGATATCATTGAAGGCAAGTATTTTAGTGATCTCAAAAATCTCTAAATAATTATCACTCATCTAGATACTTTACCTAGGAAAAAACATATATGAGAGCACTACTTTATATGTAAATAATTTCAAGGTCATTCTTGGATTATCTCGTCTATACTGTTTTAAAGAACATAATCAACAAGTAAGACTTTTGCTTCAATTAGTGCTAATTTCTTGCTGAGAAAATATATAAGCCAATTATCTAAATAATGTCAGTTTGTGAATGATGTTATTATGTTGCCCAAAATAAGGTTAACAGAGGAAAACATACACAATTTTCTATAAAAATCTTATAGTACTAATGTTTTTATATATGAAGCCTAGTTCTTATTGACTTCAAAGTAGCTTTATTTACACATACAGTGGCATAATTTGAATATATCCATAGATTTTATTAGATTATGACAGTCTACATGATTTTCAATCAGGGTTATGCTGAATAAAATTCCAAAACACACCACATGCACACACACACACACACACACACACACACACAGAACATGATAGTTTCAATTAATAACCTAAGATTTAGAAAAACACTGAGTTCAACTATAACATAAATATTTCCATAATCTATAATGAGAATATAACCATAAATCGAACTGTGGTTCTGAAGTTTTAAGCCTCCCAACCTTCAGTAGGCAGACAACAGAGAACAGAGGAAAGGTTCCTCCTGTAATAAAAGTAAATAATTCCATTTAAGGCACAGGAGGAAAACAAGGCTCCCCACTCTGACACAGGTATAATAGGTAAAAAACACTTCTTGAGAAGTGAATAGGAGAAGCTTCTGCTTATCACTCCCTGAAACTATGAATTATTGGGGCATCTTGGGGGATGGGAGTTGAAACAAATCACCATGATTGCTTGGTGATTGACTCTATAGTATTCACTATCATCAAGTGACAGTGTCCCCAAGCAGCTTTTGTATTAATAGGAACTGAAGTTAGTTGAAATCATTGCCAAAACTTCTAGACAGAGAAAGTAAAACAGAGAAATAGAGATGTAAAAGGGAAAATTAATTTATATCTAGAATGAGTTGCAACCACAAAAACACATGAACGATATAATACCATAAAAGAAAACCTAGTCGATACACTTCAAATTAAATTAAGTAATTACATAAAATTTATTTTTATTAAAGTATATTTTGATCTTCAAAGGAAACAGATGAATAATTTAAGAGAATATGGTATCAATAAAAATTATATTATAAATACAAACAGAAAGAAATTAAAGTTATGTTTATATAATGTATATATGTATATAAAATGAATACAGAAGTCGTGGAGATATTAGTGTGTGTGTGTGGTGTGTGTGTGTGTTTAAAAGAAAATTGAGGGCCCTAAGATAAATGTAACAAGAATTCAAAAGACTGAACAGTAAGAATAGCAACATTTTAGCAAAAATGAGTACAACATTTTATAATTAAGAAAATATATGAGGCCTCAAATTAAAGGAACACTAACTCAATCTAGTAGACTCATATGCTATGAGCCCTTGACTGAGTTAATAGGAAAAGTTTAGAAATTTTAAAATAATGAGACCCAGACAAGTTTCCCAAGCTTTAAATCCTTATCTGGAGTATAAAAGTAGATCAAATATCATAAATGTTTTTAAAATCACAATCAGTACCACATTGCAACCTATTCTACTGTCTGCTTAAAGCAGGGGATTCCATCTGCCCAAATTCAGAACAAAGAAATTCTGAATATATTAAACATTAGAATTCAATTTGTCAAAGACCATTGCATCTGAATACAGTTATCATTAGATAGTAAAAGTAAGACTATTAGTGTCCCGGTTAAAATTTATCCTGTTCAAGGAAGAGGAAAATGTAGTTAAAAAAAAAAAAAAAGGTCAGTCAGAAAGAAAAGAAATGCTCATTGTAATTTTTCAAGCCATATTCTTCACATATCTAAATTACTTTTTTATATGCTTTAACAATTTAAGCTCATTTTATATTTCAAGATTTTGGTCACTATTTAGGACCACTGGAGGAATATTTATAAAGAGAGGAATAACAAACTCTAGAGTAAATAATGCCCTTGTGACTGAAGGAGTATATAACTTCTAAAGGAAATTAACTTTGTAGAAGACCGTACTTAAAAGCTTCTGACTTTTTTCCTATCCTGATGAGGTCCAAAAAATTCCATTAATGCTGCAATTTACCTCATATTACAGCTAGTTCAGAATATTTTGTTTTGGGCAAGGGGAAAAATAAGCAGAAAACACAACAGATATTACCATGTGACTATCTTAAATCACTTTGTCTCAAATATTTAACGTGTATTTTATCTCTCTCCCTTCTTTACATGAATCTATTCTCTTTGAAGACATATGGTTTGCATACTAAAATTAAATTAAAAATTTTTTAAATATAAACAATTATCAGATTATACATTCGACTCCTAATTAATTATATTCAAATAGGGATGGTTAACTCAATGAGAAAAGAAAGGAGAATTTTTGAGAAATCCACAGCTATGTTCTTCCTGATATTTAAATTGCTGACAGGACCAAAAATATACCTAGGAATATCACTTCGTACAGCTGGTAAAAGTCAAGGGAACAGATATTTAAGTGGTAAATAGTAGAAGGTCACACACTAGTGATTGCACACACATATGCTGGAAACCAACGGGATGTCAGGGGAAAACATAAAGTTCAGCCAAGCTAATACAACAAAGAATCTATACACAAGCATATCATTTAGCCTAGGTTATAACACAAAATATTTGCTGGTCTCTGTCTTAAATAGGTCTGTTTTCATAAGCAATGAAATAGAATGTAAAAAAAGTGGCATTTCCCCTAATATATACTTTGCAATACACAAAGATCACCTTATACTTAAGTTGTACACTTTTAACTTACTCTGTGTAAGTTAAAATATAAGAATATTTTTCATTTATGGAAATATTTACATAATAATTGTGCTGTGTTTAAATCCATGTTTTCAACTTTTTTAGTTATCCTGTGGAGGACACGGATTCTCTTCCTTCCTGTAAACTGATCAGATCCACAAATAAAAAGAGAGAATAAAGAGCAGAAGGAGACAGAATGAGAACTGAGAAAACAGAGTAAAAATGTTCCGGTGATGATTCCCGGTGTGGGGACAAAGTATAAATTCTGAAGAAAAAGTGCTCAGGGATCAACATTGTGCCAACAAGTGGTATTTTGATACATATGTCAAGAGCATGAGTTGCTTATTCTTTATGTAAAATGTCTCATATATCCAGATCTCATTTTATATTTTGTATAAAAACAATATTCATTATCTGTTTGGTATATTATTTATAATGCTTTGCAAAGCCCTGGAACAAATAGACATCCACACCCTAGATTATCCCCAAACAGGACCATTATCATTTCCCGGGATCTACATTCTTCCTACATACTTCATCTCTGTGCATAATTCTACTCAGCGAAGTAAATGAGAAGATCATTAAACCATTGACAGTAGCTCCAGATGGATGCCTGATCCACTCTGAGCATGACACGCAGGCCTCCATGACAGAACTTACCCTCTCAGTTAATCTGTTCCTTTGATACATGTGTCCCTCCTTGCTGCTGTGGAGTAGTTAGTTACTGGATCAGCAGAGGAAGATCTAGGACAAGTCTCTACTGAGACTACTGCCAGTGTTACTGCTCTACACAGAAGTATCTGAGCTCCATTGGCAATCTGGGACTATCCCAGCTGATATACTCAAAGTATGCTTTATTTAAGGGTTTAAATGCATTCTTAACTTCTGCACTTTTGAATATCAGTTGAGTGACACATGATTACTGAACATATTTGAGCTCCCTAGGATTAGAATCATGTTTTTTTGTTAAACCTTATGTTTTCTCACACTTCTTGAATTTGAATTACATTTGCTCATTTTTGTTTTTGTTAGTGTTCTATGTTCTTCCATATCTTCCTACCCAAACTCCACTATTTAATCTAGCAATGAGTTGTTCCAATAAATGAATCTGTAGTACTACGTCAGAGACCATTGATATATTAGTGGAAAAACACTGGTCTCTGTCACTATCCTTTTCTGTAAATAATAGATGTGCATTTTAAGAGGAACTTTCAAAGACCTCCGACTTTGCCGTTTAACACACTGACAGACTTTAAAATGGCAGAGATGCTGATTCAACTATTTGCAGTGGAAGGTGTTTCTGGATGTAATTCTCCTCTCACCTCCTCCCATTCCAGCCCAGATCATACTGTATTTATGGATGCATACTCTACCCATTACAAAAGATTAATAGTTTTAATTATTTGCCAACTAAAACATTGCAATTATACACAAAACATGTATAGATCAGAGGTTCCAGAAATATAATTTAATGTTTATTATAAAAGAAGTTCTTGGTTCCTTCACATCTGATTCGTTGGTGGTCTTGTTCATTCATTCATTCAAGTTAAAAAAAAATACATCTAATGTCTACAAGATTTAAGTGTGGTTCTAAACACTAGGAATCATCTAGTGAACATAGCCTAGTCTCTTCCTTCTAGGGGTTTGTATCCTATTGAGGGTGGTAGTAGAGAGAGAGAATAAAGGCAGGGTCAATGTTAGTGTTGTAGCAATGTTAGTGTTTCTGACTCAGTTCATATCTCATCATCCATATCCCACCTAGTTCAAAATCGCTTTTTGATATGAGCACACACAGAAATTCTACTTTAACAGCTACCCTTTTTTAAAAATAAAAAAAGGCTTAGAATGATCTTTCCTCCCTTCCTTTCCACGTATGATCAAATCACAAACTATCGTCACGTGAAACTTCTAACTATCTCTTTAAACTAGATTTCTTTTTCTCCAGAACCTTCACAGTGGTCCAAGTACCCTCTTGAATCGGGGTCCTAGTGCACTAGCAGGAACTGTGTCTCCACACTCACCTCTGAGGACACTTCTGTGAATAAGAAAAGAAGTGACACCAACTGTCCATTCCTGCATCATCCAACCTGGGAAGTTGTCCCCAAGGAAGGAGGTCACATATGGTGCAATGGCTATTGACTCTTCTGAAACTGACTCAGTCACACAAATCCCCAATTTTTGTCTAAAGAGAATCAGAGCAATTCGTCTAGATCTTGCAATATTATATAGATTTTAGGGCGCAAGTCTGTGAAAATCAGAGCAGAACAATTAGTTTTTAGTACCTATGTCTTAAAAAGGTGGTTATATATGAGAAGACAGAGCCATATGTGTTGGTTCATTTTCTTCTAAGTCCCAATTATATAAATTGGAATTGAATTGTATTGATGAGGTTAGCAAATCATAATGTTTTTCTATTCAATATATGTAGAGTCACACTGTTATTCCTGATTTATTTTACATATTAAATTTAGGTAGTCTCAATAACTCAATGTAAATTCACTAAAACAGGGACTCCATGAGGGCAAGGGAATATTTTTTTTAATTCTTTTTGCCTCTATATTCTTAACACCTAGAAAAATGTCAGGCACAGAATAGGTGCTTGATAAATATATTTTGATTGAACAAATACATCAATGTATTTTTTTCCTTTCTTCTTTCATGAGAAACAAAAAACATTCTGAAGAAAATCCTTTTGCACAGATTACCACTTTCTTTCATTTCTCCCATTTGCCTCAAAATGAGAAAATTGAGAACACTTTAGGAAATGTGGGGTAAAATTACTGCCACTATGAGTTTATACAATTCAGCATGCTTACGGATGCTCAGCTGTCAGGAACAAAAATCTAGCTCAAAAGATTTAGTAAGCAACTAAATTATTGTTTCGCAAAGCTGACAAAAACCCAATGATATATTCTTCAGACATGGCTGAATAGACGCTCCCATTATGTCCTCAGGGATCTGACTCATTTCCCCCCCACCCCCTTAGAAATGTTTTTTGTTTTCATTGACTTAATGCTCAGGCAGACTTCTGCATATGGATTCAAGATGCCAGGCTCACGTGACATTGCACTTTGAGTTTCCAGAGAAAGACAAAGTATGTTTACTGATACATCATTCTGATAAAGGTCCAAGGAGCAATAAGATAGTGTCAGCATAGTTTACATATGTATCACTGAGCCAACCACTGAACTGCTCAGCCTGGGTCTCCTGTTGATCTCTGGGCTGGAGGCAGAAAGTAGGGGTAAAAGTAACTCCATCTGTGAGCTAAGTGGACACAAAACATTGTCAACCACTCATAGTCCAGAGGACACTGCAAAATCTCATTCCTCCTTTTTTCTCTGGCCATACCTCACCTCACTTTCTTTCTAGTTCCCTTCTCTGTGTTCCAAATAGACTGACCTTTTTTTTTTTTTTTTCTTAAATTTATCAAAGCACATTCACTCCTGAAAGCTTTCACACATGCTGCTCTATCTGGAATATTCTTCCTTCTTCTAGCATCTTCATCCCGACTAGCTCATTTTTAACTTGTAGCCTTCAATTTAGTGATTACTTTCTCATGGAATCCATTGATGGTTTTCTAGTTTGGTCAAAGTCTCTTGTCACATGCTCCCTGTTAGAAAATGCATATGCTTCTTTTCAGAACTTGTCATTATTGTAATTATTTATTTTCAAAGTATTTATTGACTTTGATCTCTTTACCTAGAGGAAGACAGTGTCCTACACTGTCATCTTCCTCAGCATTGCTCCAACATGTAACACAGTCTCTGACATTAAAAATATTTATTAATGAGTGAAATAAATGTGTCAAATAAATAATTGGATTAATTAAATATTGAATAACTGACTAGTCTATTGGAAGAACAATTTTTTTCCAGTAAAGATATAGATAGTAAATATTTTAGGCTTTGCAGTCACACAGTTCCTGTTAATATTTTTCTTTGGATTTTCCTTATTTGTCTCTCTTTGCTGTTTTACATCCATTTAAAAATGTAGAAAACATTCTATACTAAAGTCACTGGCCAGATTTGCTCACCTTTGCATTAATATATAGGTAGTTTTGATTCTGTCTGTAATTGCATAATGATAATGAGACTCTAACTCCAACTGTTTTTTATCTTTTGCTTTGCTTTTGTTTTGGATATGTGCACTTAACTTTCTACCCTAAATAAATACTAGTTCTGTTCTCAGCACCTAATCCAAGATCATGTTGTTGTGCTCTCTTTTCAAACCCATTTGTTACCAACTTCTCCTCCCTATAAAACGCCTGTGCATTTCTTCTAATCTCCCGCTGTCTGTGCCACACTGTGCCTTTTCCATTCTTTAGCCAAGTGCACCTGCTGCCCTGGCTTCTTATTGCTGTTTCAAATTTTTATGCTGCATCATCATCCCTTCTGCTTTTTGCAGTATATAGTGTAATATTTCAGTAGGAGAAATGTTTATTTAAAATAAACTGAGTAAAACAGACATTCCTAGATTCTGACACCAGAGAAATAGCATGCCATCTGCCCTCCATAAGGAGCACTTTGCCTGAGGGACATAACCATATAATCCAGGTAAGCTCTTACTAATGTGTAAATTGTACTGCAACCTACAAATTGTGGTTGTCATTCTAGACCTTCTGTCCTTTTCCTGCCCTCAGTTCTATAGTACATTTTTAATCCTTTTGTTGTTGTTGTTGTATATACTTTGACATCTCTTCCCCTGGAATACAACCACTAGTCTTAAAAATAGACTTAGAACATCTCACTCATTATTTTTTGTGCCTTCAGTTTCTCAGTATGAATTGCAGGATTTTTCTCTTTTCTAGGAAAAAAAAAACTGTACATTTCAAGTATTGCTGTTACATAATTAGAGGGTAATAAAGTAAAACCTGAAACATAAGCATATATAGATATTTTAAATGCCATCTCTAGTGAATGCATGGTTTATAAAAATATGTTATATCTTGCAATCTTCAAAAACAGAGTTCTGTCATCAACTTAAAATGAAACAAATGAACGATGGCAAAAATAAGTTGTTTTTCAATATTTACCATAGACATCTAAAACAACACAGTGTAATAGTTCTTTATCAAATATGACAAATGTTACATTAAGATAAACTTTACATACAATAAATTGCAAAGAACTTAATTCAATGAGCTTTATAAATGCACCACCTATGTTAGCATCAAAAGAGTTAAGACAAAACATGTTTCCATCCTCTGGAAAAAAATTCTTTATGCCTATTTCCAGTCCACAGAATTAGTTTTGATTGCTCCTGAACTACATATAAATTGAAACATAGAGTACGTATTATTTTGTTTCTAACTTTTTTATTCATCATAATGTTTTGAGAATTTCCATGTTTCATGTGTTCCAAAGCCCATTCCTTTCATTGCAGAGCATTATAGCATTGTGTTAATGATGGGTCATGAATATACTCCAATTAGTTTATCCATTACCTATTTGATGGGATTTTGAGCTGTCAGTTTTTGTCCATTTTTGATAAAGTTGCTAATGAACTCTCATGAATAAGGTTTTTAGTGGACCTACATGTTTATTTCACTTGATGGAATACTTAGAGTGTGTTCGCTGCATTATAGGATACGTGTATCCTTAACTTTATAATACATTGCCAAACAGTTTTCCAAAGTTGTTGAAGCATTTTACATTCCCATAAGCAATGTTTGTGAGATTCAGTGGCTCCAATCCTTGTAAAAATTTGGTACTTACAGTATTTTTAATTTTACTTTTTTTATTAGCTATGAGGTAGCTTAATATTGATTTCTCTGACGCCTATTGATGCTCAGTACTTATTCAGTTGTTTATTAGCCTTTCATATAATTTCATTTTGGTCTTTATATAATTTCCTTTATGTTTTTTTGACCAACTTCATTGTTTTTTGTAATTACTATTAGCTTGTAAGGAATCTTTATATGTCTTGAATAAAATATCTTTCATATATATTCTTCGTTTGCATATTTATTTACTTAATTGAATTTTAAAAAGAAGTAAAATACTTGTAAATAAGCTTTTTATTTTAGAACAATTTTAGATATAGAGAAAAATTGCAAAGATAGTAAAATATTTCCTATGCACTACACATCATCCAGTTTCCCTTATTAATGACTAAGATCTTATGTTAGTATGGAATATTTGTTACAGTTAATGGAGCAATATCAATGTACTATAATTAACTAAAGTTCATGCATTTTTATTTTTCCTTGTATTTTTTTCCCCCCCTAATATCTTTTCTTTCTGTTCCAGGATCACATTCAGGATACTGTATTACTTGTAGTAGCTGTATGTCCTTAGGCTTCTCTTGGTTATGACAGTTTCTTGAGTATTTTTGATGGCTGTGAATGTTTTTGCAAAACCGTAGTCAAGGATTTTGTAAAATGTCCCTCAAGTGGAATTGTCTAATATTTTTCTCATAATTAGACTGGAGTTATATATATTTGAGAAGACCAGAAAGATAAAATGCCATTTTCATCACATCATAAAATATATACTAGCAGCCTGACTTATTATTGTTTGTGTTGATCTTGAAGACCTGTTTGAGGTTTTATCAGATTTGTCCATTGTTAAGTTACTCACAAACCTTTCCCCGTTCTCATTCTTTACTGTAGTTTTTGGAGGAGACTCACTATACACAGCTTAAACTTAAGGGATGATAAGTTATATGCCACGCTGAGGAAAAAGTATCGACATAAATTATTTGGAATTCTTTGTCACTGGAGATTTGTGTCCTTTCCCCCATTATTGATTAATTCAATGATTTATTGTTATCAGTAGGGACCCATTATCATATATTTAATACTTTGGGTTATATACAGTATTTTATGTATTTTATTGCTCAAAATGTTCTAGCTTTGGCTACTGGGACCTTTTTTAAGTTGGTTTCCATACCCCTTTAATATACTTCATAAATTATGGGTACATATATGTGTACATTTATGGTTTACTTAAAATGAACACAGGGGTTTTTTAAAGGGAAGTTTTAGGGCTACAAAATAATTGAGCAGAAAACAGAGAGCATTCTTAGATTTGCCTTTTCTCTATTTACCCAGTCTCCCCTATTATTAACTTTTATGTTAATGGGGTATATTGTTAAAATTGATGAGTCAATCTTGACACATTATTAACTAAAGCCCATAGGGTACAATAAAGTTTACTTTTTGAGTTGTACATTCTATGGGTTTTGACAAATGTATAACATGTTGCATTCACTATTAAAGTTTCATACAGAATATTTTACTACCCTGTGCTCCAACTATTTATTCCTCTCACTCTCTGACCTAAACCCCTGGAGGATTGTTATATTTCTACATTTTTCTTTCTCTAGAATGTCATATAGTTGGAATCATACAGCCTTTCAAACTCTTGTCTTTCACTTAGCAATATGCATTTAAGATCCCTCCATGTCTCATATGACTCAATAGTGCTTATCTTTTTATCACTGGATAGCGTTCCATTGTATGGGTGTACCAGTTTGTTTATCCATTCACTTAATTGAAGAACATCTTGGTTACTTCTAATTTGGGGCAACTAAGAATAACTTTGTTATAAGCTTTCTAATGCAGGTTTTGGTGCAGGCATAAGTTTTTAACTAATTTGGGTAAATACCTAGAAGAACGATTCCTCCATTGTATGTTCAGCTTTGCAAGAAACTGCAAACTGTCTCTCATGTGGCTGCACTGTTCTGCATTCTGACCAGCAATGAATGGGAACTACCATAGTTCCTCATCTCTGGAAGCATTTGGTGGTATAAGTGTTTTGGGTTTTAGTCATTCTCTTAGGTGCATAATGGTATTTCATTGTTGTTTTAATTTTCAATTGCTAAATGACATATGATGTTGAACAACTTTTCATATGTTTATATATATTGAACACTCCCTTACTTTCTGGCATTACAATCTAGATTCAACCTTTTTTTTTTTTTTTTTTTTTTTTTTTTTTGTCAGGGAACCCTGGTTCTTTTTCACAGAGAATGGCATTAAGCACCAAGATCTGGGTGTTAGACATGCTTGTTATTACTGGGATATCAGTGCTTCTAAGCAATCTCAGTTGACAAAAAAAGAACATTTGCATGTATATAGATATAGCCTCTGTAGTTATACATATCTATATTTATTGCTGTATGCAACCTTCTGTATCTACATTAAGCTAAACATGAGTTCATACTGATGTCTCCAACTCTAATATCTTACCACACGTATCTTTCCGGCCTTCTTTTGCTTAATTCTAACTTCCCACATCATTGGTATGAAACCTGGCTCCCACAATCTGTTATTTGTTCAATTATGGTACACTGTATGGGGGTAATAGAGTTATTAACTATCACCCTCATGTGAAACAGCTTTATTAGCTAAAGTACAATGTTTATTACAGTTGCTTTTGCCATTAGTCTTACAGAATTCACTTATTTCCAAAAGTACTTAGGTCGTACTTTTTTTCCTGATTCCCTTCGATGAGGTTGTTCATGTATTCGTAACAAATAGATTGTTTGGTCACATTCTAGATTCCATTCTCAGAAACCCAGATCTCCTAAATGATATTTTAAAATTTGCATACATAAACATTTTACTCTTGGTGCCATGAAGTTCTGTGGATTTTGACAAATGCATTGTGTCATGTACTCACCATTACAGTCAGAATAGTTTTATTACTTCAAAAAATCCCGTTCGTCACTTATTCAACACCACGTCCACATTAAACTCCTAGAAATCGCTGTTGTTTTTATTATCTCTATAATTTTGCTTTTCTCAGAATGTCATATAATTGGAATTATATAAGATACAATATATTCTTTGCAGATCAACTTCTTTCACTTAATAATAGACATTTAAGATTCATTCAAGTCTTTTTGTGGCTGGATAGTTAATTTTTTTATTGATAAATAGTAGTCCATTGTATAGATGAATGATAGTTTGTTATAAGAATGTGTATTCTCCTATTGTTCGATGGAATATCTTATCAATG